>OX393552.1:15910274-16325274 GCA_947650365.1 Chamaelirium japonicum
TTTTGGAATTTGATGAAAATAGGTGAGGATGATCATCTTATCCTAGGTAACAACCTCACAAAATTTCATCAAATTCCATAACTTCTTGGGGGGTCAAAATACCCGCAGCTCACTTTCCACCCCGGCAGCCCACAGCTCACTGTAACAGCCCTATATATATATGTATATATATATATATATATATATATATATATATATATATATATATATATATATATATATATATATATATATATATATATATATATATATATATATATATATATATATAAATAGAGAGAGAGAAAGAGAGAGAAAACGAGATATAGGCTGGCAGCCCATTTCTTTGTTTGGGCTAGCAGCTAACAGCCCTCCGATCCTCATCATCTGCCGTCCGTTTTTTTTTATAAAAAAAATTATTTTCTTAACAGCTGTACACCACTTTCTCTCTCTCTCTCTCTCTCTCTCTCTCTCTCTCTCTCTCTCTCTCTCTCTCTCGCTCAAGCTCGAGCACCAGCTTGAGCACCAGCCCGACCACCTTCGGCCCGGCGACTGCTCCGGCTCACTGGCGCGCCCCCTCCGGCCCCCCCGGCACCTCGGTCTCCTGCTCCGGCGCTGCCGATCGCACCAACCCCTACGTCCGGCACCCCCACCTCCGTCTCCTGCTCCGGCGCCCCCCCAGCCCGACCACCTCCGGCCCGGCGACTGCTCCGGCTCGCTGGCGCCCCTCCTCCGGCCCCCTGGCACCTCCGTCTCCTGCTCCGGCGCTGGCCGATCGCACCAACCCCCACCTCCGGCACCCTCACCTCCGTCTCCTGCTCCGGCGCCCCCCCTCTGGCCCTCCGGCACCCCCACCTCCGTATCCTGCTCCGGCGCGGCCGATCGCAGTGCTGCTGGCCGGTGCCGTCTCCTGCTCCGGTGCCCCCCTCCGACCGTGGATCGCACCTGGCCCGACCGGAGAGGGCTGCCAGTCGAGGGTCGGGGGGCTGCTGGTCGGAGGGTTGCCGTCGAGGGTCGGGTCAAGGCTGCTGGTCGGGGCTGTCGGTCGGGGGCTGCTGGTCGGAGGGGGCTGGAGGTCGGAGACGTCGGGCTGCTGGAGATCGAGATCGAGAGAGAGAGATCGAGAGAGAGAGAGGGGGTTGACAGTTGTAATCGAATTTTTTTTTTTTAAATGGACGGTTCGTGATGGGGATCGGAGGGCTGTTAGCTAACAGCCCAAAGTTGCAAATGGGCTGTCAGCTCATACCCCGTATTCTATATATATATATATATATATATATATATATATATATATATATATATATATATGGGGATGGGGAGCCTGGACCTCAGGTGCAGCGTCAACGTTGCACCCGGCTCTCTGCACGCGCCATCTGTCCGAAAATCGGGCGTGAAACCCGGCATGGGACGAAAAAAAATGCCGGAATTATTTTCAGTCATCTGATTGCCTCGATCCGACGGATCGGATTCGCAGCTGTTACTGTGGCGGCCATAGTAATAGCGCATTTTTTTGGTCCGGATGAATCCGAACCGTTGGATCCGATCGATCGGGCGGTTGAAATCATATTCGTGGTTACTGTAGCCGCTATAGTAACCGCGATAATGATTTCAAACGTCCGATCGCCACGATCGGATTGATGAAATCATTATCGCGGTTACTGTAGCGGCTACAGTAACCGCGAATATGATTTTAACCGCCCGATTGATCGGATCCAACGGTTCGGATTCATCCGGACCAAAAAACGCGCTGTTAATGTGGCCGCCACAGTAACAGCTGCGAATCCGGTCCAAATTAATCTGATCCGTTGGATCGAGGGAATCGGACGACTGAAGTTTTAGGCAGTATTAATTCCGGAGAATCCGATCGGAATACTGATTCATGGGACACGTGGCGCGCGCGCAGAGAGTTAGGTGCAGCGTTGATGCTGCACCTGAGGTCCAGGCTCCCCGTCCCCTATATATATATATATATATATATATATATATATATATATATATATATATATATATATATATAATATATATATATATATATATATATATATATATATATATATATATATATATATATATATAGCTATATATATATATATATATATAGAGAGAGAGAGAGAGAGAGAAATGCTTGAATGCGGCATGCGGTGCGTGCGGCATCGCACCGCAGCCGTGTGATGCACGCGCTGCGTGCATGCGATGCACGCAGCAGTGCATCACACGGCTGCGGTGCGATGCCGCACGCACCGCATGCCGCAGCATAGCATGCCCTTATATATATATATATATATATATATATATATATATATATATATATATATAATATATATATATATATATATATATATATATATACATGAGTGTCACCTACGGGACGTCCCGCACCGGCGAAATGCGCGACAGTGTGTGAACCGTCCGATTAGGATGGATCCCACGGATGAGATTCAATCTGTCCAACACAAAACGCTGTTACTGTAGCGGCTATAGTAACAATGATTTGTTGGTCCGGATGAATCTCATCCGTTGGATCGATGGATCGAACGGCCTAAACAAATTTTCGCTGATACTGTAAGCTGCTATAGTAACAGCAAAAAATTGGTTTGGGCCATTCGATCCATCGATTCAATGGATGAGATTCATCCAAACCAACAAATCGCTGTTAGTGTAGCCGCTACAGTAACAGCGTTTTGTGTTGGTCCAGATGAATCTCATCCATGGGATCCATCCCAATCGAACGGTTCACAACACTGTCGCGCATTTCGCCGGTACGGGACGTCCCGTAGGTGATCATTCATGTGTATGTGTGTGTGTGTGTGTGTGTGTGTGTGTGTGTGTGTGTGTGTGTGTGTGTGTGTGTGTGTGTGTGTGTGTGTGTATATATATATATATATATATATATATATATATATATATATATATATATATATATATATATATATATATATATATATATATATATTATATATATATAAAGAGAGAGAGAGAGAGAGTACGGGGTATGAGCTGACAGCCCATTTGCTCATTTGAGTTGTCACCAACAACCGTCCGATTCCAACGATCGGACCATCCATTAAAAAAAAAATAAACAGCTGTACTACCGACCCCTCTCCCTTTCTCTCTCTCTTTGCAGCCCCGAACCCCCGACCCCCTCCGGCGGCACTCCTGACCCCCTCGGGCGACCCCGTCCCCCTTTGGCGAGTGCGATTCACAATCTCTCCCTCTCTCTCTTCACAGTCCGAACCCCCGAACCCCGTCCGGCGGGACTCCCGCCCCCCTCCGGCGACCCCGTCCCCCTCCGGTGAGTGTGATTCACCAGCGGCATTTATCGGATCTCTCTGATGGTAAATCGCACTCACCGGAGGGGGATGGGTATACCGGAGGGGGTCTGGGGGTCTGCCGGAGGGGAACGGTGTTCTCGTCAGAGGGGAAGGGGTCGCCGGAGGGGGTCGGGGGTTCAGGCTGCGAAGAGAGAGAGAGAGAGAGAGGGAGAGGGGTCGGTAACACAGCTGTGTTAACAGTTATTTATTTTTTATTTTTTAATGACGGTCTGATCGTTGAATCGGATGGCTGTCGGTGACAGCTCAAATGAGTAAATGGGATGTCTGTAACGACCAAGATCCAATAGGCCAATAGCCAAGAGCCAAGACTCATGAGACGGGAATGCCAAGATGGATGAGGTAAGGTGATGGTTGAGGTGACAAGGCCATGAGTTAGCCCCACATTGCCTGGAGAGAAGGAGATCCTGAGCTACTTATATAATTTCCCCTCCCAAATATAGAAGATGCGTTTTAAAGTCGTGCGCCGCTACGAATTTCATAAGAACTCCGTAGTTAAGCGTGCTCGGGCGAGAGTAGTACCAGGATGGGTGACCTCTCTGGGAAGTTCTCGTGCGGGCACGGGCAAAGCGGACAATATCTTGTGTGTTTGGGGCGGATGTTACAAATGGTATCAGAGCCGGTTCTCCTCGCTATGGGGGGGGTCTAACCCTACACGAGGACGTGTAGCCCTAAGGGGGGTGGATTGTGACGACCAAGATCCAATAGGCCAATAGCCAAGAGCCAAGACTCCTGAGGCGGGAATGCCAAGATGGATGAGATGAGGTGAGGTGAGGTGAGATGTACAAGGCCATGAGTTAGCCCCACATCGCCTGGAAAGAAGGAGATCCTGAGCTACTTATATAATTTCCCCTCCCAAACATAGAAGACGCGTTTTAAAGCCGTGCGCCGCTACGGATTTCGCAAGAACTCCGTAGTTAAGCGTGCTCGGGTGAGAGTAGTTCCAGGATGGGTGACCTCCCTGGGAAGTTCTCATGCGGGCACGTGCAAAGCGGACAATATCTTTTTTTTTTTTTTGAAGGGTAAAGCAGACAATATCTTGTGTGTTTGGGACGGATGTTACATTATATATATATATATATATATATATATATATATATATATATATATATATATATATATATATATATATATATATATATATATATATATATATATATATATATATACGTTGAGCTGTGAGCTGCGGGTATTTTGACCCCCCAAGAAGTTTTGGAATTTGATGAAATTTGGTGAGGGTGTTGTCTAGGGTAAGATGATCATCCTTACCAATTTTCATCAAATTCCAAAACTTCTAGGGGGGTCAAATGGTTGAAGCAAAATCTATAGATTTTAACGGTGACTGCGGATGGTAGATTTTGCTTCGACCATTTGACCCCCCTAGAAGTTTTGGAATTTGATGAAAATTGGTGAGGATGATCATCTTACCCTAGACAACACCCTCACCAAATTTTATCAAATTTCAAAACTCCTAGGGGGGTCAAAATACCTGCAGCTTACTTTCTAAACAGGTAGCTCACAGCTCACTGTAACATTCCTCTCTCTCTCTCTCTCTCTCTCTCTATATATATATATATATATATATATATATATATATATATATATATATATATATATATATATATATATATATATATATATATATATATATATATATATATATATATATATATATATATATATATATATATATATATATATATATATATATATATATATATATATATAGGGGGATGCTTAGATGCGATCTGCGGTCCACAGCCGTCCGATGCACCACTCCGTGCATCTAACCGCACAGACCGCAGACCGCACCTAAGAATTCCCCTATATATAGAGAGGCATGTTACGTTGCGCTATGCGCTGCCCCCCCCCCCCCCACCCCCCCCGAAAGTGCACTGCGAACCCCCGGCCGTCCGATCTACGTGAATCGAATTATACAAATCCTTTCCGCCCAGGCTAAAAGGTATAGCCTTTCGATCAGATGATATTCGTGGGAAATAATCGAATAGGACAAAAACTATCCGATCACAGTAATCATGATTTTTTGTCCTATTCGATTGTTTCCCACGGATATCATCCGTTCGATCATTCGATCGAACGACTACACCTTTTAACCGGGGCAGAAAGGATTTGTGCCATTCGATTCACGCCGATCGGACGGTCGGGGGTTCGCAACGCACTTTCGGGGGGGCAGCGCACAGCGCAACGTAACATGCCTCTCTCTCTCTCTCTCTCTCTCTCTCTCTCTTCTCTATATATATATATATATATATATATATAGCGCTCTTACAGTGAGCTGTGGGCTAACGGGGGGGAAAGTGAGCTGCGGGTATTTTGACCACCCAAGAAGTTATGAAATTTGATGAAATTTGGTGAGGTTGTTGCCTAGGATAAGATGATCATGCTCACCAATTTTCATCAAATTCCAAAACTTCTAGGGGGGTCAAATGGTCAAAGCAATTTCTACCGTCCGTAGTCACCGTTAAAATTGCTTCGACCATTTGACCCCCCTACAAGTTTTGGAATTTGATGAAAATTGGTGAGGATGATCATCTTATTCTAGGCAACAACCTCACCAAATTTCATCAAATTCCATAACTTCTTGGGGGGTCAAAATACCCGCAGCTCACTTTCCCCCCGGTAGCCACAGCTCACTGTAACAGCCCTATATATATATATATATATATATATATATATATATATATATATATATATATATATATATATATATATATATATATATATATATATATATATATATATATATATATATATATATATATATATATATATATATATATATATATATATATATAGGGAAGTGCTAGAATGCGGCATGCGGTGCGTGCGGCATCGCACCGCAGCCGTGTGATGCACGCGCTGAGTGCATGCGATGCACGCAGCAGTGCATCACACGGCTACGGTGCGATGCCGCACGCACCGCATGCCGCATTATAGCAGCCCCCTATATATATATATATATAGGGGAGGGATACTCTTACAAGTGACCAGTTACAAGTATTGCTTACTAATGATCCCAGCCATCAGATCAGATCTGATGGATGGCTGGGATCAACTCCCTCTCTCTCCCAAGCAAAACCCAGCCCGACCCCCCCTCCCCCTACGGCTCCGGCGGCCCCTTCCGACCCAGCCCTTCTCCTCCGGCTCCCTCCCGTCCGTCGAGCTCCGGCCCTGACCCCCCCGCCGGCTCCCTCCCGTCCGTCGAGCTCCGGCCCTGACCCCCCCGCCGGCTCCCTCCCGTCCGTCGAGCTCCGGCCCCGACCCCATCGAGCTTCGGCTCCCTACCGTCCGGCGCAGCACCCCGACCCTGATCCCCCGCCGGCGCAGCACCACCCCGGCCCCTATCCGCTGCCGGCGCAGCACCCCGACCCCGATCCGTCGTCGGCGCAGCACCCCGACCCCCTGCCGGCGCTGAAATCAGACCCCCCCCCCCCGTCGGTGTCGGGCTGCGATCGGGCTGCCGGAGGGGTTCGGGCTGCCGGAGGGGGGGTCGGGGGGCTGCCGGAGCCGAAGCCTGAGGGGAAGGGGAAGGGGAAGGGGTCGGGGTCGGTGGGGATGGGGATCGGAGGTGCTGCAGTTGTGAGAGAGAGAGAGAGAGGGAGAAAGGGGGAAAGGTTTAATCGGATCCATCCGTTTCGGAACGGACGATCCGGATCATTAGTAAGAGTTCACTTGTAAGAACTCATGAGTAAGAGTATCCCTCCCCATATATATATATATATATATATATATATATATATATATATATATGGGAGGGATACTCTTACTCATGGCCTCTTAGTCATATAATTACCTATGATCCGGGTCGTCCATTAGATCCCGATGTACGGTTCAGATTAGATAGGGAGTTAAAGCAATAGTGTCCACATTAAATGCGGGATTTTAATACGGGATTTTAATTCGGGTTTTTAATACGGGCATTTAATGCGGACACCATTGCTTTAACTCCCCATCTAATCCGAACCGTATGTCGGGATCTAATGGACGGCCCGGATCATAGGTAACTATATGAGTAAGAGGCCATAAGTAAGAGTATCCCTCCCCATATATATATATATATATATATATATATATATATATATATATATATATATATATATATATATATATATATATATATATATATATGTAGGGGTATGCTATAATGCGGCATGCGGTAAGTGCGGTGCCGCATAGTAGCCGTCTGATGCACTGCTGCGTGCATCGCATGCATGCAACATATGCATCAGACGGCTGCGGTGTAGTGCCGTACGTACCGCATGCCGCATTTTATATATATATATATATATATATATATATATATATATATATATATATATATATATATATATATATATATATATATATATATATATATATATATATATATATATATATATATATATATATATATATATATATATATATATAAAGAGAGAGAGAGAATACGAGGTATGAGCTGACAACCCATTTGCTGTATGAGTTGTCACCGATAGCCGTCCGATTGCCATCATCTAATGGTCCGATTTTTTTAAAAAAAACCATCTGTTATACTGTTGTACCACATTTATTTATTTTTTCTCTGTTTCTCTCTCTCTCTCTCTCTCTCTCTCGCGCACGCGTGCGAGTGGCTGCTGCCACGACCACCCCCCAGCTACCCCCTTCTCCTCCCCTTCCGGCGCCGGCACCTCCTACTCTCCCCTCCGGCTCCGATAACCCATCTCCGGCGCCGACACCCCCTCCTCCCCCTCCGGTGACCTCGTCCCCCTCTAGGAACCCTTCGACCCCTTCGGCAGGCCCCCGACCCCCTCCGGTTCTGCGATCGGCACCGGGAGGTCGGGTGTCTACCAGAGGGTGCTGCGGGTGCTGCGGGGAGGGTTTGATCCACCGTCACCGGAGGGAGCAATGAGGGGTTGAGGTCGGGGAGAGGAGGGGTCTGACTGGTCGGGGGGATGCCGACGTCGAGGATGAAGATCGGGAGCTACCGGCGTCGGGCTAGGTGCGATCCATCGTCTCCGGGCGAATTTCGGGGCTGGAGGAGTGATCCACGCCGAGGGGGTCGGAGGGCTTCCGGAGGGGGGCTGCCGGAGGGGGATGGAGCTATCGGAGGGGGTCGGAGGACTACCGGAGGGGGTCGGGCTACTGCCGGAGGCGGACGAGGGTGGCCGATGGTGCTGGCCACAGAGAGAGCTCGAGAGGGAGAGTGAAAGAGAGAGAGTTGGGCGTGGGCGTTGGAACACAGCTGTATTACAGCTGTAATACAGCTGTACTGTAATACAGCTGTAATACAGCACGATCTGAGCCCTTTATACAATGCAAATCGAATGGCTAATAGTGACAGCTCAAATAAAAAAATAGGCTGGCAGCTTACCTCCCGTTTTCTCTTTCTCTCTCTCTCTCTCTCTCTCTATATATATATATATATATATATATATATATATATATATATATATATATATATATATATATATATATATATATATATATATATATATATATATATATATATATATATATATATATATATATATATATATATATATATATAGCCTACTCCATGGAGTAGGAAACTTACCTACTCCATGGGTTAAATGGATGCCACATGGCACTTTTTAATCGGAGTTAAGAGTTTGTCAACTTAGGTTCACCCCTCCCAATAATTGTCAAGAAAAAAAAATTGAGAAAAACACATGCCAAGTGGCATTTTTAACATGCAAAAAAAAAATTTATGATGCACAGTTTACCGTAAAATTTGTTATAACACAGCTATCTCTATTCGAACGGATTTCTCAAGATCGGCTTGATGGTTTAGAGCGGTCGAAATTTCAGCAGACGAGTTTATAGCCGTTGATGCGAACAACGATCAATATGGGTTTGGGGTTATATTTGGGTATTAAACCAAAACGGGCGGGCCAGGGTTTGTATAGGTCCGGTCCGAACCCAACCCACTTTCATAGTTGGGGTCGGGTCTACCCGCATATCTGTCTCTGTACCTTTTCTATTTGATGAGATAATAACGATATATTTAAAAAAATCTTGGAGCTTTCGTATAGTCATTGCTACCTCACATGGCAATTCATAAAATAATAATTTATATATTTGTATAATAAGAACAATACTAGAAAAAAAAGTATTAATGCCAACAAGAAGCCACCGACACTACACATCGGTGGCAACACACCAGCGGCAACACATGTGTCAGCATTGCAGCGGGCCGCATTGTTGTAGCTCGTGTGTCCTGATCATGGATTTTCTGTATTAACATTAATAAAGATGACTTTGGTTATTGTTTTAATTAGAATACTACTTTGGTATATGTTAATACACATATAATAAAAGGACCCTAGGGAACACAGTAGGCCACTGAGGTGCATGGTGGATCCATGCTTGGGAGACCTAGTGGACCAGTTTTGTGTAGACCTAGAACTAGTTCACAGCTTTGGTGATGCCGATCGCTTCACCGAGAATAAGCTTTTGGCAGGTAAAGGATATGGTGAAGTCTCCACCACGGGAATGTGGGATTCCCATTCACTTGACCAAGCACGATGATTGTTTTGAACAGGAACCAAGACGATGCACAATTCAGTGATTCAGACACTGGTGCATAAACCGTTTTACTACTATAGATAATATGTCCTTAACCCAGAGGGACCATGTACACTGGGCCAACCAGATGTGTGGTGCTTTGATGTGCCAACGTGTACGGACATTCCATAGTCCAATACCATGGTACGTTGGGTTACCTGGTTGGCGCTTAAGTGCATGCAATCCCTACAGGTTATCCGACGTTCAGTGTTGGATGGGTGCATTTTAATGAGTCAATTTGTCCACATAGTTAACCCAGACCTGGTGGTTGTCAGTATGAGTGACGACATTCCAGATGCTAGGTATAGCACCGGAAGGTGTGTGGTGTTATAGATGACAAGTCATCAAATCCTAGTCAGATGATCGATCGGGATCTGACGGTGCTCCCCACCGCCCGAGTCGTATCATGGCACCAGTAATAGAAGGGACTAAGGATTATTAGAGTATAGTAGAGAACATGGTTACGAGGGAGTAACATAAGTTTAGGATCACTAGAGTTTAACTCGTGTCGCACTCTGGGTGGCTACGGGGTTAATCAGATTAAGGCTGATAACGGAACTTTCGGTGTGTCACCGGAACAGTTAATCAGGGATCCGGTTGGAGTTAGAGATCCTAAACCCTGAAGGTTCCACCCTGTCATGGTGTATAGGAATTATTCCCTGACCTGGTTGGATACGTTGCATGCGAAGTAGCGCGATGGAGCGCAATCCCGGAGCCTAAGAACCTAATTCACATATGTTAAGGGTCATAGGGGTATTTTGGTAAATACTAAAATATGACTCATAACATATTGAATATGGATCCTAAAATGAGAGAAATAATTCTAGAAGCTCATAGGCACTTACGGAACTCGATTCTGAGTAGTGCATCTCACTCAATCTCTCTTACAGTGTTTCACTTTTCGTGAAGAGTGTTTTCGTCCAGGCTTCACGATAGATATTTAGAAACCCTAAAAACATCCCCCCCCTTATCCTAATCACTAGGGGGTCGGCCCTAGCTTGCGTATGTGAGTTGGGGCTGGCCCTATAAAGGGATTGGAGGGAGAGGGGGCCGGCCCTAGCTCTCCCTCTCCTGAAAAACCCGAACCTCCTCTCCCTCTGTCCCTCTTTGTGGTTTCGGCCAAGGAAGAAAGAGGAATATGAAGGAAGAAGAATGAGAAAGGAAGGAGAAGGAATAAGAGAGAAAGAGAAGGAGGAGATCTCGCGGCTTGCCTTCGTCTTCGCAACGAATTCCTTCGTCGGCTCGTAGTCCTTGCACTCAGAGATAGGACTTCGAGGATTCCTCCATTCGCAAAGGACAATGTGTCATCCGATAGCTTCCCTTGCAATTCACGTGCAGTTCATCATCATTCCGTTCTCTTCGGATCATAGATCCATAAGGTATGATGATTCTAAACACCTAACTATATGCATTCATGTCTTCCGTAGATCGTAGTATTCCTCTAGTGTGTCTGTATATATGCTAAGATCATAGATTTGTATGTAGATTGTTTTGTAGAATTAATGTTAATGAAACATACACCATAAGATCTTCGGATCTACCTTTTGCTTCTACTGCGACACTGATAACGGAATTTAATTCTAACAATTGGTATCAGAGCACGCTTCGGTGTGTCTTTCATGCATGAATTTGTGAAAACATAATGTGAATATATGATGACATATGTTTTCGTCGGGGTTCGGCGTAGATCATGCATATAGATTGTGCTATATATCATTTTTTTGCAGGTGCCACACTAAATAATAATCTGTGATTGCATGCCTCCGGGGGTCGGACCTCGGATTTAATTTTTGCATTGATTATTATTGTGCTTGTGGATTTTAAGTCTCTAGATGGGCGGGGGTGGAGGTTGACCACCCTCGGTTCCCCGGCCATGTTTTCTAGGATTGTTTCCTTTTCTTTCTAGTGAAATTGTACACGAACGAGCACTTGCTCAGAGCGTGTTAGTTTTTCGGTCACAAAAAGAAGGAGATGATGCTATATCCATGGTTTGGGCAAGCGGTACCATGGAGTGCAAAGACCCGGCGAAAGCGTGCACGTTGGCGATGATCGGGATCGTCATTGAAAATCGTGCAGAATAGAAGAACAGGATATCTTGGCTGTGCTATTCAGGTTCAGGGGTCGGACCCTGAACTTGATTCAGTTTAGATGCTTTTTCTGTTGTTCTCTTTACTTATTATTTAGAGAACCCCGATGATAATTTAATTATTTATCTTGCTTGTGAGTTAGTCTCTAGATCAGGCTTAGGGTTAGTACTTAGCTTATGGATTCTTTGATTTTTTATATGGTTCTAACACGTGCAAATTCGGTGGCTAATTAAAAGGAAAGGCGGTAACCACCCTCGTGGTAGTTTAGGTAGCCAAGTACTGTGCACCAAGATAGACGCAGTGTTAGATTTGTTTAGAGATAACTAATATCCCCATAAGAAGTATGATAACCCTAGTGGGATGCATTTTCCCCACATGGTCCTAGCGACCAAGTTAGGTTAGGATTCCACTAAGTGATACCCGTTTCTAGTTGACGTTTGATGGTAGTGTGAACTCATCACGATTTGATTATGCCACCATTAGGTTGAGGTCCGACGGAGGTTATCGGATGTCCCTATTTGGTCAGCATCGAAATCTATAATGAGATGAGGTCTACTATGACATCAGGCATCAAATTATAAATGAGGCATAATTCTAGTGGGAGTCCTTTCCACGTTTACCTTAGGCTAGGCTCCAGATCTTAGGATTATGGGCAAACTAATGAAGTATCGGGATCCTTAGAATCTATGTAATATGATCCTTGCAAAAAAGGCAATAGCTGAATATTCAAGGTAGGGACTATGATATTTTCCAAGGATACTAATGCTTTACGGGAAGGTTTGTAATCCTAGTGGGAGCACGGTAGACCAGGGTCTAGGTCTAGGAGTTCGTGATCTTTCTAGATATGCATAAAACCTCACAAAGAAGGGATGTATAAGAGGTTCCCTCCAAAGGGGAACCCCTGGCCTCCATAATCAACCAGCTAAGGGTCAGGGTGGGAGGTACGCAGTTCAATATTCCCACCAGGTGAGAGGTATGTTTCTTTCCATGCTGGTTCGCCTAGCGGTTTCCTTCGGGACTTGGAGGATGCCGGTGACAGTAGGTGACAATTTTTTCCTACACCGCGGGAGCTTATGAACCCCCCTGCCGACACTACCTGGATTTGTCGGAAGCATCGAAAAGCTTGTGTGAAGCCGCCGTTACTATGCATGGCAGGTCATATAAAGCTGACCAAAAGGAGACTGGGAGGTCTTTCAGTTTGCATGGGTAATTCTGATGAAGACTGGTCGTAAACACCTCGTTGGCAGAAGCGGTTGTATGCTCTCACTGAGATGCTGTCTCCAATTCAAAGCCGATAGTCTCAGTGCTCGAGCCTAGGGAGTTTAGATTCCTGGATGTCTCCACTTGAGGTAGTGAAGACGTAGCGGCTGGAGTAAACATTATCTATTTTTAAATTCTATAAAATAGATTATAGTATACCCTAATTTTTTATTTAAACCATTGTTTATAGAAATTATGACCAAGCTCGATCCCCTTGCCTCTATCCTTATTGATAACAAACTTACAAGACCAAACTACGAGAACTGAAAGCGTAACCTTATGCTAGTCCTAAGGATTGGCAAACACTCAATTGCCCTAAGTACCCCTCAACTGGCCATGCCGGGACCAAGTGCTACTGAGGCCCAGTTGAAGGAATGGAAAGACTGATTAGATGCTGATGAGATGTACAAGTGCTATATAGTGGCATCCTTGCAGACCGTTCTTCAGAAGCAAGTCGAAGACATGGCCTTCGCTTCAGATATGATGCTCTATTTAAAGAAAATGTTCGAGGGTCATAGTCAGGTAACTCGTTACCTGACCATCAAGAAATTGGTGTCCACGAAGATGACAGAGGGGACTTTAGTTCGGGATCATATGCTGAAATTGTTTGGCTATGTGAATGAACTTGGTTCCTTCGATGTCATCTTGGATGCAGAGATCCAGACCGATATTTTTCTTGCGTCTCTGCAGGAATATTTGAGGGCTTCGTTACCAACTTTAATCTTAACCGGTTAGAGATGACTAATGTAGAGCTCCTAGCGGTGCTCCAGGTGGCAGAGGACGGGATGAAGGCAGGAGCCCAATCCCTGAACGTAGAGCGGAAGTCTTCTCTGAAAGCCAAAGGCAAGTTTTAGAAAAGAAAGTCTAAGAAGCCCGTGAAGATGGGTCAGGTGCAGTTGCAGGTTCCTAAGCAGGATGGTCCATCGAAGCCCAAAGGAAAATGTTTCTGATGCGGCAAGAAGGGGCACTGGAAGGGTGACTACCGTGCAGCTCCCAAGAAAGCTGAGACAGGTATATCTCAAATCCACATAGTGGAATCCCTTGTAGCATCCAGTTATTCTCCAGTCTCATGGATTGTGGATTCTGGTTCCACTAACCATGCTTGCAATAATTTGTAGGGGTTCAAAGAGACAAGAAACCTGGGTAATGGAGAGATCATCCTGAGCATGGGAACTGAGGCTGTGGCAGAGACTGAAGCAGTTAGAGATGTCGTTTGCAGTTTCTTGATGGAAGAAGTTTATTACTTAGAGACATACTTTATGTACCGTCCTTGAGACGAAACTTAATTTCTGTTTCCTTATTGAATAATAAAGGTTTTTCAGTTTTATTTGATGCTTTTGGTGTGTCAAATAAATTGAATGGTTCCTTTGTTTGTAAGGAAAAGACACAGAATGATCTCTATGTAATTAACTCCAATCATAAGCAGGATAATATAACTGAAGCCTATGTGGTTAATTCATCTAAAAGAAAAAATCCCTTAGATAATCCAACACTCCTTTGGCATCTAAGACTTGGACACACAGCCTCAGACAGGATTCACAAGTTGGTTAAGGTAGAACTTTTAAGTCTAGATGTTTCAGAGAGCCTACCAACGTGTGAGTCTTGCTTGGAAGGAAAGATAACTAAAAGAACTTTTCAAGCCAAAGGTAGCAGATTTTAGGAGGTATTGGAGTTGGTACATACTAATATATGTAGGCCCATAAGTTTCCGTGCCATAGGAGACTTCGAGTATTTCATCACCTTCACGGATGATCACTTAAGGTTTGGATATATATACCTAATACGGTAGAAGTCTGAATCATTTGATAAGTTTAAGGAGTTCAGAGCTGAAGCAAAAAAGCAGATGGATAAGAGTATCAAGTCTCTTCGATCGGATCGAGAAGGGGAATACCTATCGGATGAATTTATTGGGTACCTGCGTGAGCATGAGATTGTATCCCAGTTGACTGCACCAGGGATACCACAACAAAACGATGTATCTGAGAGGAGAAACTAAACTTTGTTAGACATGGTTCGGACTATGATGAGTTATGCAATATTGTCACCTAGTTTTTGGGGATATGCCCTAGAGATGGCAGCATATACCTTGAACTTTGTTCCATCAAAGTCGGTACCTCTAACTCCTTGGGAGCTGTGGTTGAAGCAAAAGCCAAGCCTGTAGCACTTTAGAATTCGGGGTTGTCCAGCACATGTGCAAAAGGACAAACGAGATAAGATAGAGTCAAAGACTAAGATATGTCTATTCGTTGGGTATCCAAAAGGGACAAAGGGTGATTTATTTTATGATCCTGAGGATAGAAAGATTGTCATCTCGACAAACGCTGTATTCCTGGAGCAGGATTATTTAATAGACCATAAGCCCACCAGTAAAGTAGTTCTTGAAGAATTACTTGGTACTGATGGGAGTACGCAAACAGAAAACATAGTGGGAGTCGATACCACTAAGATAAACGATACTGTAGAATTGACTCCTACGGAACCACCACAGGCTCGTCGCAGTGGAAGGACCACAAGAGCTCCTGATAGATACATTGGAGAAGCCTTCTTGGTAGATCCAGAGTTTCAGGAGGATGATCCTCTGAACTATGACGAAGCGATGGTATCCTCTGACCATGCACCATGGCAGAAAGCCATGGAGGTAGAACTGACATCGATGTCCCAAAACTCGGTCTGGACACTTATAACACCACCTCACAATATTAAATCTGTTGGGTGTAAGTGGGTGTACAAAAGAAAAAGAGGTCCGGATGGTACCATTGAGACTTAAAAAGCTAGACTAGTCGCTAAGGGTTATACCCAGCGAGAAGGGATCGACTATGACAAAACCTTTTCGCCAGTGGCTATGCTTAAGTATATCCGGATCCTCTTGTCCATTACAGCCCATTATGATTGGGAGATAAGACAAATGGACGTCAAGACCGTATTCCTCAATGAGAATTTGGAAGAAGACATCTATATGTCTTAGCATCCAGACTTTGTCACAAAAGATCAG
Organism: Chamaelirium japonicum; assembly: GCA_947650365.1. NCBI lineage: Eukaryota > Viridiplantae > Streptophyta > Magnoliopsida > Liliales > Melanthiaceae > Chamaelirium > Chamaelirium japonicum. Next base: position 15,926,507 of record OX393552.1, read on the forward strand.
GAAAGTCTGGTGTACAAGTTGCAAAGGTCCATTTATGAATTGAAGCAAGCATCCAGAAATTAGAACAAACATTTTGATCAGGCTATCCAGTCTTATGGATTTGAACAGAACGTTTATAAACTACGTGTTTATAAAAGGAGCGATAAGACTGCAGTAGTTTTTCTAGTACTTTACGTAGATGATATCCTGCTTATTGGAAACAATTTTGGAACGTGTCTACAGTGAAGATGTGGTTATCCTCTCAATTTGATATGAAAGACCTGTGTGAAGCGAGTTATGTTCTAGGGATCAAGGTAACTTGAGATCGCCAGAACAAGATTCTCTCACTATTACAATCAGCCTACATAAATACTATCTTGATCAGATTCAGTATGCACAACTCCAAGAAGGGCCTCGTTCTATTCAGACATAGAATGAAATTGTCCAAGGATCAAGGTCCTAAAACTCCTGAGGAGAGAGCAGAGATGCAGAAGATACCTTATGCTTCGGTTGTAGGGAGTCTGATGTATGCTATGCAGTGCACGAGACCAGATATATGCTATGCAGTAGGTATGATGGGCAGGTATTAGTCAAATTCGGGTCCAGGGCACTGGACTGCTATGAAAAGTATACTCAAGTATCTCCATAGGACGAGAGATTATGAGTTAGTTTACTCTTCACAGGAACTGATACCGATTTGATATACGGATTCTGACTTTGCATCAGATCCGGAATCAAGGAGATCAATGTCAGAGTTTGTATTTTCATTGGGAGGAGCTGTTAGTTGGAGGAGCGTGAAGCAGGGATGTATCGCGGATTCAATGATAGAGGCTGAGTATGTTGTGGTGTGTGAAGCAGCCAAGGAGATGGTATGGCTCAAGAAGTTCCTCACGGACTTATGATATTTACCGGGAGCTCAAGATGCTATTGTTCTTTACTACGACAATAGTGGAGCAGTAGCACAATCCAAGGAGCCAAGATATCACCAGAAGAGTAAACACATCGAGTGGAAATACTATATTATCCGGGACTTGCAGAAGCGAGGGGAGGTTGCAATGACTCAGGTGGCGTCTGTAGATAACATAGCGGACCCTTTCACAAAGGCGTTGCCGACCAAGGCTTTTGAGAAGCACATGGATGTCATGGGAGTTAAAACTGTTATTCCCCGCTAGGCCAAGTAGGAGATTGTTGTAGCTCGTGTGTCATAAGCATGGATGTTCTGTATTAATATTAATAAAGATGACTTTAATTATTGGTTTAATGATAATACTACTTTGGTATATGTTAATACACATATAATAAAAGGACCCTAGGGAACACAGTAGGCCACTGAGGTGCATGGTGGATCCATGCTTGTGAGACCCAGTGGACCAGTTCTATGTAGACCTAAAACTAGTTCATAGCTTTGGTAATGCCAATCGCTTCACTGAGAATAAGCTGTTGGCAGGTAGAGGATGTGGTGAAGTCTCCACCACGGGAACGTGAGATTCCTATTCACCTGACCAAGCACGATGATCGTGTTGAACAGGAACCAAGACGGTGCATAGTTCAGTGATTCAGACACTAGTGCATAAACCGTCTTACTACTATAAATAATCTGTCATTAACCCTGAGGGACCATGTATACTGGGCCAATCAGTTGTATGGTGCTTTGATGTGCCAACGTGTGCGGACCTTCCATAGTCCAATAACACGGTACATTAGGTTATCCGGCTGGCGCTTGAGTGGCATGCAATCCCTACATGTTATCCGACGTCCAGTGTTGGATAGGTGCATTTTGATGAGTCAATCTGTCCACACAGTTAACCCAAGCCTGGTGGTTGTCAGTACAACTGACGATGTTCCAGATGCTAGGCATAGCACCGAAAGGTATGTGGTGTTATAGATGACAAGTCATTAAATCCTAGTCAAATGATCGATCGGGATCTGACGGTGCTCCCCACCGCCCGAGTCGTATCATGGCACCAGTAATAGGAGGGACTAAGGATTATCAGAGTATAGTAGAGAATAGGGTTACAAGGGAGTAACATAAGTTTAGGATCACTAGAGTTCAACTCGCATCACACTTTGGGTGACTGCGTGGGTTAATCGGATTAGGGCTGATTAACGAAACTTTCGGTGTGTCACCGAAATAATTAATCAGGGATCCGGTTGGAGCTAGAGATTCTAAACCCTGAAGGTTCCACCCTGTCGTTGCATATAGGAATTATTCCCCGACCTGGTTGGATACGCTGGATACGAAGTAGCTCGATGGAGCGCAAGCCCGGAGCCTAAGAACCTAATTCACATGTGTTAAGGGCCGTAGAGGTATTTTGGTAAATACTGAAATATGGCTCATAACATATTGAATATAGATCCTAAAATTAGAGAAATAATTCTAGGAGCTCATAGGCACTGACGGAACTCGATTCCGAGTAGCGCACCTCACTCAATCCCTCTTACAGTGTTTCACTTTTCATAAAGGGCGTTTTCGTCCAGGCTTCACGATAGATATGTGGAAACCCTAAAAACTGCCCCCCCTCATCCCAATCACTAGGGGGCTGGCCCTAGCTTGCGTATGTGAGTTGGGGCCGGCCTTAGAAAAGGATTGGAGGGAGAGGGGGCCGGCCCTAGCTCTCCATCTCCTGAAAAACCCTAACCTCCTCTCCCTCTGTCCCTCTTTGTGGTTTCGGCCAAGGAAGAAAGAGGAAGAAGAAGAAAGAAGAAGGAGGAAGGAAAGAGATGGAAGAAGAGAGAAAGAGAAGGAGGAGATCTCACGGCTTGCCATCATCTTCGCAACGAATTCCTCCGTCGACTCGTAGTCCTTGCACTCAGAGATAGAACTTCGAGGATTCCTCCATTCGCAAAGGACAAGGTGCCATCCGACAACTTTCCTTGCGATTCACGTGCGGTTCATCATCGTTCCGTTCTTTTCAGATCATAGATCCACAAGGTATGATGATTCTAAACACCTAACTTGATGCATGCATGTCTTCCGTAGATCGTAGTATGCCTCTAGGGTGTCCGCACATATGCTAAGATCATAGATTTACATGTAGATTGTTTTGTAAAATTAATTGTAATGAAACATACACCGGAAGATCTTCGGATCTATCTTTTTCTTCCGCTGCGACTCTGATAACGGGATTTAATTCCAACACGCATTCGACGGCAACACACCTGAACGCCTTTGGCAACAAAACACTTTCGACGATAACTATATTTTCTCACTCATGCCAATTGGTACAAAGCGACCAACTCTCCCTCCCCCTATAATTGATCAATCACATCTGTTTCTATTCAAACAAATTCCTCGAGATTGACCCGATGGTTTGGGGCAGCCGAAATTTCAGCAGGCGAGTTTATAGCCGTTGATGTGAACAACAATCTCGGGATGAACGGTCAGGTTTAGTGCAGTTTAAATGGGCTGGGATTTAGGGGTTTTGTAACATTCACCCCAGACACACAAGATATTGTCTGCTTTGCCCGTGACCCCACGAGAACTTTCTAAGGAGGTCACCCATCCTAGTACTGCTCTCGCCCGAGCATGCTTAACTATGGAGTTCTTACGAAATCCATAGCGGCTCACGGTATTAAAACGCGTCTTCTATGTTTGAGCGAAAAAATTATATAAGTAGCTCAGGATCTCCTTCTCTCCAGGCAATGTAGGGCTAACTCGTAGCCTTGTACACCTCACCTCACCTCATCCATCTTGGCATCACAGCCTCAGGAGTCTTGGCTCTTGGCCTATCGGATCTTGGTCGTCACAATCCACCCCCCTTAGGGCTACACGTCCTCGTGTAGGGTTAGACCCCCCCATTGCGAGGAGAACCAGCTCTGATACCATTTTGTAACATCCACCCCAGACACACAAGATATTGTCCACTTTGCCCGTGCCCGCACGAGAACTTCCCACGGAGGTCACCCATCCTAGTACTGCTCTCGCCTGAGCATGCTTAATTATGGAGTTCTTACGAAATCCGTAGCGGCTCACGGTATTAAAACGCGTCTTCTATATTTGGGAGGAAAAATTATATAAGTAGCTCAGGATCTCCTTCTCTCCAGGTGTTGTAGGGCTAACTCGTGGCCTTGTACACCTCATCCATCTTGGCATCACAGCCTTAGGAGTCTTGGCTCTTGGCTCTTGGCCTATCGGATCTTGGTCGTCACAAGTTTAGTACAGTTTAAATGGGTCGGGATTTGAAACCAATGAGAGGAAGCTGGTTGACGGGGAAATAGACATCGTGCGTTGATTTTTGAACGAATGATTAGATCTATTCAGTTAATTTTTGTCTAGTCAGCTTATCCTAGTCAGCTTCCGTTTTGTCTAATAAGTACAAAACCGACGTGCCATGTTATATAGAAGATTAATGAATGGCAGATGATCAAAATAAGGGTTATTTTGCTCGAAGGCCAAAATTTTCGTAGACATTGCCTCTTGCCAAAGTGGGTCTAGCATAGCCATTTTGATGGTATTAGGTTCAAAGGAAGAAGTGATGGGTGCACTAAAGGATCAGTGAGAAGAGGATAGCTGAAGTGGTTTCTTAGGCATGAGAGTGGGACAATGGTAATACTGTAAATATGGGTGGCATGTTTCACGATTATCAAATTTGTGTGCATGATGTACATTGTGAGGAACAACCAAATACTTTCAAAGAATTGTAAGTGGGTTTGACAGAAAACAGCTCATGTGTGATTTATCATTCAAATTTGGATCAATTTGACTTACCCCCCTGCGTTAATAGGTAAATTAGACTTAACCCCCCCCCCCCCCCCAAATGATATTAATTAGAGTTACCCAAAAACTGGAATTAACCCCTAAAAAATTTGACTTACCCCCCCCCAATACCTATATGGTATTTTGAGATACCCCCAATTCCGTCTAATTATCACATAGAAATTTTGGGGGATTAAGCCAAAGTTGGGGGTAACCATAATTGATATCATTTTAGGGGGGTTAGTCTAATTGGCCTATTAACACAAGGTGGTAAGTCAAATTGACCCTTGAAATTTTTTTATGTGTAGCTGATTATTTAAGAAAGAAGATGTCAAGATGCAATCGTTCTGAATTCTGTAAAATAATTGGTTTGAAAGCGTAAGTCTAGCCCCGGCTACTTGGAGAAAATGACGATGTTTTCGTTCAGCTACTCCATTTTGTTGGAAAGTATCGACACATAAATATTGGTGAACAATGTACATGTTTGACTACTAACAACTACCACTGTAGCAGCTATACATTTTTTTATTTTTTTGGTACATTGTGTGGTGATCACATCGAGATGATCTACATGTCCTCCCTCACTAGAGCGGACAAACCAAAAGGGAATTCTTCCTCCCAAAAACCTTCGACCCCAGAAGACCGGGCTTCTTTGGCAAGCCAATGGGCACTCCCATTAGCCACTCGTGAAATCCAGTGAATCGACGCCTCCGCCACCGAACCCCACGCCATCATACATTTCGTGATGAGGGGACAAATGTTACCCTTGCAACCCTTGCCCACCACAAGAGCGTCACGAGCCTGAGCCAAATCTATGAATAATACAATAGGAGCACATTTCAATTGACCCGCCGCCGTCAGAGCAGCAAAAATCGCCCACAATTCTGCTTACAGGGCAGAATCAACCTGACAGCGAAAGGATGCAGCTGCTCGCAGTGTCCCATCACTAGAAGCCATCACCCAAGCACCACTTGCTACCTCCGATGCAGAATGGAACGACCCATCCGTCCATAGCCTGAAAACATTTATCGCAGAAGCCTCATAATCCATGTCTCGGTTGCGCGATGCCCGTAAGAAGGTAGACATCATCTCCTGGCCCAACCTTACCTCCTTCGAACACTGAAAGATCGAGTTATCAAACAGCTTGCGACACCGTCCCTTCCGCAATATCCACATAGCAGAGGCCAAAATTTCCCCTGGTGTCGGTGTTACCATCATCTGCACCTCCTTCGAGATCAACCCTAAAATATTCACAGAGAAAAAATCAATACCTGTATACCGCCTGACACTCATCCAAAACTCCCCAGCCTTGAAGCAATCCCAAAAAACATGCTCAATATCTTCATTTTCCTCGCCACACCACGGACAACTCCCGTAGCCAGCTCCTAATTGTTGTCGGAGGAAAGCCGCCGTCGGTAGGACCCCATGCAACATTTTCCACAAAAAGAGATGGACCCGAGCTGGAAGTCGAAGGTTCCACATATGCTCCCCCCGCCATACGGGCTTATCAACCACCACCGGTCTGATCCCCTCAGTAAAATCTTCAAGCATTTTCTGATACTTAGGCCTCAGTCTTTCTCCGCTAGACCACACCCATTGAGCCCGTTGTACAGTATTCCGTAACCAGGAAGACGACTTCCGCGCCTCCCACTGAACCCAATTTGCCAACGTTAGTTGGTTCTGATTACGGATCCACTGCGATCCCAACGATTCCCCTTGTAGAATAAACCAAAGATTTGCCACCCCCAGGCAAGTTTGCTGTTTCGAGAAGCTCCGAATATTCAGACCACCTTCCCTTTTAGTCAGACCAATCGTATCTCAGGATAGAAGATGAATATGCCGAGACCTATTCCACTCATCCCAAAAGAAAGCCCTGCAGATTCTATCTAACCGACGCAGCACCCCCACTGGTAAACCCCCATTAATCATCACATGCACAGGCACCGCCGACAGCACCGATTGAAGCAACACAACCCGCCCCGCCTGGGATAACATCCTCGCCTTCCAACCCGAAAGCTTCGCTTCCAACCGGCTGACAACATAGTGGTAAAGACAATTCGGGACTCGATTCCCATGTACCGGAACCCCCAGGTGTATCCACGGATCCTTAGCCTCCGTCATATGTAAGGCCCGCAGCTCCCGCTTCCTACTAACCCCTGAAACACATTTAGAGAACTTCACACTCGACTTCTGTGGGTTGAAACTTAGCCCCGTACTTAACTCCACACGAGCGAACAAAGCACGAAGGCCCCAAGCATCCAGGACCGTTGCCCTAGTCAAGAATAAAAAATCGTTGCATAGGCAAGCGTAGTCACCGGCTGAGGGTTCTGTCTTGTCGAAAAGCCCTCCAAATCTCCGGAGTTTAGGCTTTTACGCATCTCCCAATGAATCACCTGGGCCATCACGAGGAATAAGTAAGGTGACAAAGGATCCCCTTGTCTCAGACCACAACTTGGTTTGAAACCATTTGTTTCTTCCCCGTTTACCATCAACCTCAAAGTGGTAGATCGAACACTCTCCATCACCCATTTCAGCCATGTCGAATTGAAGCCCGTCCTGATCATAACCACCTCTAATGCTTCCCATTGCACACGATCATAAGCCTTATCAATGTCAGCTTTAACCATCATCGCTGATCGCCGCTTAGGAGCCCAATGTAATGCATGTATAAGCTCTTTGGCAAAGAGCACATTATCACGGATCCTCCTACCAGGTATGAAAGCGTGTTGGTCCTCACTAATAATGTTTGGAAGGATAAGTTTCAGTCGGTTGGCCAATATTTTTGAGATAAATTTATACCTCAAATTGCACAGACTAATAGGTCTATAATCCGATGGGGCCACCGGCGCCGGAACCTTAGGAATCAGAACCACCGCAGTATCATTCCATCCCCCCGGCATGATACCCGAATGAAAGAACTCCTTGACCTCCCGAACAATATCCTCCCCAATGATATCCCAATATGTTTTGAAGAATTCCCCATTAAACCCATCGGGTCCCGGAGATTTATTTGGAGGAGTAGCAAACACCACCCGTTTAATTTCGCCCGGATCTGGCAAACGCGTTAGAAAGCAATTCATCGTGTTACTAATCACAGCTGGATACTCATCAAGTAAGCCCATATCCAATTCGGCTGCCCGCATCCACCTAAGTCGAACGAAGGAAACCAAAGCCTCTTTAATACCTGACGTCCCCGAGATCGCCTCCCCATTGACATTGATGACCCGAATCCGATTACAAGCCCGTCTCACCTTTGTACTTGCATGAAAAAATCTAGTATTCCGGTCACCATCTCGCATCCATTGCACCCTAGATTTCTGAGCACAGATGCTCTCCTGCTGAGCCAAAGCCCATTCAAGCCGAGATCGAATGGTGTCAGTATTCGCTCTATCCGTTGCCCCAGCAGTAGAACTCCCAACACTATCAAGTTGGTTCCATAAGGAAGCTACAAGCTCATGAATATCGCCAACCTCAAACTTATTCCACCTTGCAATCGCTCGTCGGACAAACGGTAAATTGGCTTGACAACGAGCCCCATGGATCCAATTACGAACAATAACCTCGCGACATCGTTGATCCGCCAACCAAAAGTTTAGGAATCTCCAGGGGACCTTGGCCGGCATGGTATCAAGAACCGTAGTAATAACCAGAGGAGAGTAGTCAGATTCACACCTCGGAAGATGCCGTGCCCCAGTATCATCCACAGCAATGGCCTAATAGGAATTGACAAAACACCGATCCAATCGCTTCAAAATCCTCGCCTGCCCTTGCCTGTTGTTACACCACGCAAACGCTTCCCCTGAAAAACCAATATCACGAAATCCACAACTCTGAAGCATCTGAAAAAAATCTTGAGTACTTGAAGACCACCGAAACGGTCTGCCACCCTCCTTATCCTCCTGAGCTAACACACAGTTGAAATCCCCAACCACACACCACGGGGTCTTCATTCGCCCCAGAATACCCAATTCCGCCCATAAGTGCCGCCTATCACCGACATTCGTCGCTGCATAAACCGCCGAAAGAATGAAAGATCTCTCGTAAGGCTTAGTAATCACGAGGTGTAACGCTTGCTTCTACCTCGAAAGAGCCATAACCATCCCCAGCTCGGGCCTCCACAAACAAACGATCCCTCCAGACAAACCATTAGATGGCACACAAGCCACCTCGAAGCAGCCACCAAAAATATCCCACACCCGCCGTAACTGGGTAAACCTAACATGACTTTCGACAAGTAACAGAATATCAGGCCGACTCCGCCTTATTAGTAACTTAATATGTCCCACCGCCGCTGGTCGGAGCATGCCCCGATAGTTCCAAAATATCCACTTCATTGAGGGAGAGCCGAAATCAAGGCAGAAGGGATCCTGTTCCCCTTACCCGATTTACGTTTAAGCTGATGCCCTCGCAACGCCAACCGGTCTCTTGACCTCTCTCTGGATCTCCCCTCCCCCTCATGCTGAACCCCTCCCACCACATCACCCAAGCTATTCCCACTAGACAAGCTCACCCCATCCTCCACCACAGCTACCTCCTCCTCCGCCAATTGCAGTAACTCCGTCGTAAGTTTCACCGCATCGGAGTGCCGATCCTCAATAGGTGAGAACCCCCCCCCCCCCCCCCCCCTTCACCGCCACCCATAACTGTAGAGAATCCAGGCGGCACCTCCGGAGTACCTGGCAGCGCACCCGCTCCCCCGTGCACTAACACCTGCTCACAGACGCCCGGCGTAGTGGAGGCCCCCTCCCCAGAAACCAAAGCACGTGCCCTGCTCTCCGTGTCGCACCCAAAACCACACTCCTCAACTAACCCCGCTATACCCCTGGTGGCTGTGGGTCCGCTCGATCCAACCCTACAATTCGAATTTTCCCCCATCGGCTCATCATGAATACTGGGTGCTAGCTGTATCCCAACATCCTCGTGCATGGGAACTAAACCTTGCCCATCCTCCTGCATTAAATGAAGTGGAGCAAACCGAGACGCCACTGCACTCCGGGCTCCGCTCCCTGCAACCCTCTATGCTCCTGCCTCAGACCCCGAGACGACCCCTCCACCGCCGCCACGCTGTGCTGGGATCCCGACGACACTCGCCGCCCCCCTCGACCCACCTGCCGCCACTCTCCCCGACCGCCCGATTCGGCACTCGCCCTCGCGCCCCTGACAACACCTCCAGAGACCGCTTCTTGGTACCGGCCGAACTGGCGAACTCCCACTCTCCTACCTGACCTGCGCTCCACCACCATCCAAGGTCCAAAGGCTGAAGGGCCAGTCTCCACCGCATCTCCACTCACAGCCCCCGTCGACTTAGCAGTTGCAACCCCTCCGGCCACCTCCTCCATACGTATATCACCCGGGATCGGTGACTCCTCGGCCAAACCTCTCGACTGGTCCACCGGCCTTCCCCTCCCCCCCTCTATAATAGTCGCACACTGATGGAGAAGATGCCCAACATGCCCACAAGCAAAGCACACTTGCGGCAAATTCTCGTACATAAAAGGCTGATAGAATTGAAACCCCCCCTCACCTGTACCTACTTTAGTCCCTGGAGATAAGGGTTTCGTTAGATCTACCTCCACACATACACGAGCATATAGACCTCGTGACCCTTCGAGAGATTTCGGATCGACCCGAATCGGTCGGCCCACAGCTGAGGCCACAGCCATGACCAACTCCTCATCAAAACAATCCAGTAACAGGCCGGGGAGACGTATCCACACCGGTGCATGATCAACCTTTTCAAGAGCAGGCTGGAAAAAGGGGGTCCAGTGTTTGAGGGTAAGCACTCTCCCATCAAAGATCCATGGGCTCCCCTCCCACACATCGAGTAGATCTTCTTCCAATTCGAACCTAAAACAAAAAAAATCCATTTGGGAGGTCCATAATCTGCACCTTACCGGCACAAGGCCACCGCTGCTGCACCCGACGACGTAAGCTTTCGAGCGGAAGCTTAGGGCCAAGGAATTTCCCCACTAGTGCTTGCCTCCAGCGAGCTTGCGAAGCCTGGAGTTTCACCGGATCGAGTACCACCATCCCATCGACCAGACCCGCCATTCGAGACTGATGTTCCGCATCAAACCGACCTCCCCAGGTTGAAGGGCGCCGTGCCGTCGTCGCCGCCAAATAGCTAGGAAACCCACCTCGAGGCCCGCCCAGATCCACCCCTCTCGCCACCGTAGTCGGTGTTGCCGGATCCACCCCTCTCGCCCCTGCAAACACCCCTCTCTCCGCCGCGATCGAAGGTGCCTGAGTCACCCCTCTTTCCGCCGCAGTCAGTGGTGCCGGATCCACCCCCCTCCCCGCCATCAAACCCTAGAGCTGCAGCTATGATGATGATCTGATCTTGCTAACCTGCTATACATGACAACCAACACTTATGCAGCACATGACAATCCACAAACATCACAATCATGATGCTTGGTTTTGTATTTGGCTTAGGGTTAATCATGATGCTTGGTTTTGTATTTGGCTTAGGGTTTGGTGCCTCCTGGTCTGCAAGTGATGGTGGCTCCACCGGGGTGGTGTAGGGTTTGTGCTCCCGCAGGATGGTGGGTCTCTCTGTTGTGCAGGCATGTGGCACCTCCTGGGGGTCCGATAGTGACCTCCCCCCTTCTATGAAAAAAAAAATGATGCTGGGTTCCAGTCCTCCAAAGGTGAATGGTGGGAGAGAAGACCCATGATTATGGTTGTTGCTTCTTTTTTGTTATGATTTTAAAAAATTTCCTACTCCTTATATTTTTCTTTCTACCTTATGATATTTACAAACTATGTTTTTTAAATAGATATTCACAAACCGTTTGAGCCGTATGAAAATATGTTTTTAAAATAGATATTCCTGAGTTAACAAACAAACCGGTTTATTCAAAGACCGAACCGAAACATGTTCTGGTTCCGGTCCAAACCAGTCGAACCGTCCAATCCGGTCCGATTTTCAAAACACTGCTTGGAGGGTTGCTATCTGATTGCATGAGATTTACAACGCGTAACCAACAGAGTAGATCATGTTTTCTTAGCATGCCCCTCAATATACCTAGTTGCCTTGCTCAAGTTCTTGGCGTCACATTTGACAAGGTTGACATCAGATTGATAGCCGATCGAATATTTTTTTGAGCAAATTTGACTTACCCCGCCAAACTTATATGCTAATTAGTAAGTCACCCTCCTTTAATCGATATTAGACTTACCCCCCTAAAAATAGGACTTATACCTCCATAACAATATGACATTTAGGCATACACTCCCATAATTAAATGATATTGAGGCATACCCCCCATTCTGGTTAATTATCATATAGGAATTTGGGGTATAAATCAAATTGGGAGGGTAAGTCTAATAATGATTAAAAGGAGGGTGACTTACTAATCAGCATATAATTTTGGAGGGATAACTCAAATTTGCCTTTTTTTTTTCTAAATATACGGTGAAACTGCCTAACTTGAAAATCACACCATTGTTGAATACATCTGTTGAATAAGATCACACCATTTTTTTTTCTATATATTTTATATAATATAATATTGAGTAAAAGCCATCCGATTAGAATCCATATGTTGAATACAAGTTACACTTACACTGTAGTGGAACTTTGATGGGTATTCATCCCGCTTCTAATGCCCATCGTTGGATTGTCGGTTATCCATCCAACAGTGATCCATTCATCGTTATAAGAATGCAAAAGGTTGCTCTCATGTGTTGCAATATTGCAAAGGCACTATTATATGTTGACTTTTCTCCTCTACCGTGTTGAAACCGGCCAGCCCACACGCACAACCTGATAGGTTGGTCTTGGGCCGGGAAAGCCCGCTCAACCCAACCTCGGGTTGGGTTGGACTTGGGCAGAGGGTTTAACCCCTCTGGTTGGGCTGGGTGGACTCCCAAGTCTCAACTCGCCCGAGTTGCAGCCCTAATTTTGATATGTCATCGAGCATCTGAATACTCAGTCTGAATGTCTCACCATGCACTCTGTCACCACAGCATAGCAGTAGTTATGGCCTGAAAGTTACAGGTCAGTCGCGCCTTTCGACCTGACGTGTTCTAAGAGATGAGAAATGAAAAGTTATGGATTTTCATGTCACCATAATATGAAATGGAGCAAAAATCTAGTAAACACCTAGATTGTAAATCTGAAAACAATTAAATCAAGGCTAACGGCGAGCCACTGGAGCCTCACACGCGTCTCAAAGAACTCGTCACCACAAGGTGAGTAGGTTCCCCCACAAGGCATGACCCATTTGGTTTCTCTGCAAAACTGGATTGCTGACTGTATATGTTCTACAAGTTGAACCAGAAAAGAATTATGACAGGAGCCAGATGAGCGAGCTTGAGAAGTTGCAGCGCCAAAGCACCACTGGTAACGCCTGTGGGTCCGAATGCTGAACCAGGCCCAAAAGAACCGCCACCTGTGCTGGTGTTCGACCCCGAGCTGTCGAAACAAAGAAACCGGTGTCATTTGTAGTTAACCAATGAAAGGCGTTAGAATTTGCAGGATAAGTTTAGATTTATCTTCATCACCACTTACCTTCCCGCGAAAATGCACGAACCATGGCCTGTAAATAAACGATAAGAAAAAAAATATTTGCTGAGATTAGGGTTTTGGTGGAGAAAAATGAAATGTGAAATGCTTCATCTCAAAGCAACATGTCCTTGTTATGGATGGGAATATGGATAGTGCTACTGCCTCTGGTTTCCATCTTGCTTCTTCCCAAGAAAGACACTAGTGCTTACTGCTTAGTGACACTAATAAGCCACTAGGTTCCACTTAAAAATCACACAATCCTTATTGTGTTTGATTGCCGGTAAAATACAGGAAAAGAAAAGAAAGTACTAATTTTCCGGTAAAAATTGGTGTTTGGTTGACAAAAAAGTATGGTCCCGCATAGTGAAGGGACTCGGTGATAATCCTACGAATAACGATGCATAGAATGGCGAGCGAGGGTCGCTGACGAATTAGCTTACTCGTGTGAGTCGATCTACCATATAAGCCCTAATTAGGCACGTAATTCTTTACAGTGAAACTAATTTTATGTAATTACAAAGATGTCACTTAATGCACAATTAAGTTGGGGTTATCTTACGGACTTATCAGTCAAGCTTTAGTGCTTTTTCTTCTTCCTATTTTCCTTTACAGTCCAAGTGAATCATATTGTGATTTTTTTTATTTGTTTGTGAAGACCCTAGCTTTGGTTCACACTCAAGATGTCGGATAGCTGGATTTTAATGGAAGGAATAGGAATCTAAAGTATGGCTCATCCAAATTCCCATCCATAAATCAAACATGTACTAGAAGAAATTAAAATAAACAAGCTTTAGTTGTAAGCACCACAAGTTGAAGACAAACAAAAGTAACAAGGAACTTACTGGGATCAGTGGTAGTAATCGTGGCTGTGTTACCAAAGTTGCAGGTTCCGCCACTTGCTTGTGTTCTATGGTAGTAGTCGTTGTACGCATAGGAGGCAAGGGCTACAAGATTGCCCAATACATAGCACGGTTTCCCCGGCTGAATAGCAGTGCAGTTCGCAGAACCAGGGCCACAAGCCCAATCCAAGCCTTGCTTCAGTGCAGTAGTATTCGCGCCAGAATTTGCCACACAGAACACTCCCATCGGCCCTGACGGGTCCACCGTAATGTCGGTCGCCTTTCCAAAATTCAGAGAATACACGGCCGTCTCGTTGGAAAAGTATAACCCCCAGTTCTTCTCTGAAATAGGCCCTGATCGGAGATCCTCATTGAACAACTCAAAGATGTACGTGTTGACAGGTGTAGTCGGTTGGCTTGGCGGACCAGAACCATTCAGCACGCGGACCACGAGATTGCTGTTGTAGGCCAATGCATTGTCGACGGTAGCATCCGACTCATTGTCCCCACCGAGCCATGGCCACCCAGTTGCCGTCACGAGAACAGGGACGCCAGAGAAATTGAGAGCTAGCATGGAATAATAAGCAGCATCAACCATCGCGTCGAACATATTAGTGTATTCGAAAAGCGTGTTAGGGTCAACAATCTGATTGTTAGGATTGAGCGACCGGAAAAGAGCATAGTCAATGGGGAAGATGCCTTGCGCTTTGGTGTAACCATAGTATGGTTGTGCATTTAGCATGAAAGAAGATCCTGTGCTCTTCAAGAACTGGAGGAATTGAACCATTGTGGAGTTCCAAGTCGAATTGAAGGTGGCTGTGGATGGGGGAAAAGATTTAGGGATCATGTCCATGGATTGAGGGCTCGAAACTTTCACTTGGAAATTGAGGTTGGCGGCTAGAAGAGCGGACTGGAGGAATTGCATGGCTGGGACAAGGACTAGCTCGGCATTGGGGATCGTGGTGAGGACCTCGTTACCAACCGCGATGCATGTGATGTTGGTTGCCGGAACAAAGGATGCGACATTCCTATTAATCCAGTCTGCTGCTGATGTCCGGGATTCCCCTATCTGCAACAGCTGGTTGTTGGGAACCCCAACCATAACCTCGATTCCAGTGTTGGCGAGGGCAGTCAGCATCTGGTGGTCTGCATCGAACAGCCGCACATGTTCAATCTTCTGAGACTGAAGAATGGAAACTATTTTTGATGCTGATGGCAAGTTAGATACACCGGTGCCGATATTAATCCCAACAAATGCACCTGCAAGGTTTGCAGCAGGGAACATTCACATAGAAGCAGAAAACACAGCTCAAGTGTTACCAAAAAAGAAAACACAGCTCAGTTAAAAGAGAAAGAAGCTAACAGAAAGCATAAGTAAAGAAATGGGAATGTTTTCGAGCTCATATATATACCAACAAACCTTAAAGTCATAGAACGACTCTAATGAATAAAACAAAATGACGTGCAAGTAAATTATGGAGGCAAGAAGTTCAAAATATCGATCATAGATTTTTTTTTTTGTTTTAGTAAGACCAGTAGGAAACTCAAGGAGAACTTCAATCCTAGTGTGATAAGACCCACAAGCAGGTAGCACAATCATCTATGAAACAGATATTGCTCAACTACAGAAAATGTATAAGGCTTACGAAGACTATAACAGATGTAAGATGCCAATGGATCCTGTGCCCCAAGCAACTAAGACGAATGGAAAAAGCAAAACTGACTGCCTATTTTTGGAACCTTCAGGTATTTTCTATTTGAAGTTGTCATGTGATTGGTTAGGTTTTTTTTAAATACTGTAAGAATCAAAGTAACTAAGGGTGTGGGGGTAGTATCCAATTTGTAGCCATAGGCATCAGTGGGCTGTGAAAATGAGTGAATTTTCTACGAGTATAATGAATTTTCTGCATTAAGGATTAATTCCATAATCATCTCCTTCTCCAATACCTTCTTCTTTATAGTAGTCCTTCTTACACTAAATTGGAGTTCTTTCCTGCATTAATTGGTATCAAAGCAAGTTCTGATCCCTCGGACGTAATTTTAAGTGACATCAGTGATTCGCGATCATGAGCAAAGAAACAAAGTACTGGAGAAATGATGAGATGCAAAGCTAGAAAAACAAAATGAAATAAGCTGATTAAATGAATAAGCAAAGGCAACTTTGAAGAATATTAGGCACTTGCTTGCTTTGTTGGAGAAGCGAACTTCCATGACCATGCCATTGTCTCCCAAAATTCTGGAGGCAAATTCTAATTCTAATTCTGGAGGCAAATTCAATGTGATCAGTACTGAATATGCTATGAGGCTTGTAATGTACATAAAACCTTTACAATATTAGTGAAATATGAGGTTTTCTTCATAGAGTACCAAACAATCGAATACTAATTCTGCACTTCTAGTACATTAATAGAGAAACCAATTAAAAAACAAGTAGATTATCCAATATTTACGGATGCAAACACTAGCCTTTCCCTTTGATTTCTTGTGCAACCACATCTTGGGACTTATAGCAATATCATCATTGATGTCCAAACCATACCATCGGACTGCTGGTCTTCCTCCATGTAGCTGGAAGATTTCATAGTACTGCACTTGCAGAAGCCATGAAGAGAGCTTGAGAGCTTCGGGAGAGGAAGAGTTTGAAGAGGTGCAGATGAGTCGTGAGATGAGAGAAGGGAGGAGAGGTAGAAGAGAGGAGGGGGCGATGAATTTATAGGATAGAATAGTATAAAAGAAACATTAAAAAATAGTGATAAAATACTTCAATGCCGTATCTGTAGCGAACAAATTTGTGTGAACACTTTGCAAAATAGATTCAACCACAAATTACAAAGGGGTTGCCTCTAACGGACAACTTTTACAAATGTCATGGGAAGTGGGGTCGATCGTCTTTATTATTTGATACTTTAACTCCCTCGTAATTCTTTGACTTCAGCGAAACTTTTGAAGGCGTGGAGACTTCAATATGTGATCCCTCTGAGCTTTAAGCTTTTGTCGGCTGGGACTAGTGGTGCTTTGCTCCTTAGTCTTCTCGAGTTTGATTTGGGTATTCTTTCTTCTGACTCCAACTTTTCTACATCGCGACTGGAGAGAAAGTACTTTGAAGTTCAAGTGTATATTTTTCCATACGCCCGACACTGTGATCCATCATTGATCTGCAACCCGGTACCTCACGACTGTCGCTCGGCCCCTACAAGCCGCTCGGATCCTACATTGTTAGTCTATATGCACACCTGATAGCTTTGCCATTATTCGTGCAAACTGCCAACGCACCGGCTATGTCGATCTCCGTGCATACCGCCACACACACCAACAGTTGTCAAACACGTGCTCGTCGAGTCGCTCCCCCGTGATCCAGCGCTCATCGGTGTCGCTCGTCGGTCGTCCACGTGCCGAGTACGCCCCAACGACTATCAAGTGCCTGAGGAGGAAAGGGCGGACCGTCTTCCTCGTTGAGAACTCTTTTCCTCGGTGTCATTGGAGTTGGCTTCTTGATTTGTATATTGACGTTGCGTTGTATAGCACCGGGGGGAATGATCTCTTTAACGGCTTCTTATGTATATAGGGATCACTAGGAGAGGGGAAGCCACCATATTGGACTTGGAGTCTCTGTCCCACATAGACATGAGTCCCTCTCCCGTGATGAGTCTAAAGACCATGTATGTGTATGACATGACTCCCTCGAAATCCCGTATCAGGTGGTGGGTTACTTCATGAGATGAACCCCACCCAACATAATTGACAATGAGTAGACAGTCAAATATGACTGCATAATTTAGTACTCAAGTAGAGCTTCATATTGAGCTATATTCTCGTGTTTGATGTCAAACTCCCACAGTCTACTTGGCAGTTGTCTCAAAAATCAAGTCTATTCCAATGAAGTCAATTCAAGATCATTCAGCTTAGAGAATATCTAGTTTGGTTAGAAGGTTGCAAACAAAGATACCAGATTCACATATAGAAACCCTAGGGATAACTCTGGATTGAAAGCAAGAATGTTCGCTACATATGAACTTTGAAAGTGAGTTATTGCAGCAAAAGGGACCTGATCCAAGACACCATAAGCCCACAACCCCAACATATGAATCATAATGGAAAAAGCAAGTCTAGCCGAGACTGTTGTCAATTCAGTGCCAATTTTTATTTCTTTCATTGTAACTCCTTTAAGTCATTACGTGAACGTGTACGGGTTTTAGATACGTTTAGTGTAAGTATAGATTTGGGGTATTTATTGCATGTAGGCTAAGTACAAGGGGAGTGGTGGGCTATCAGAGGAGAGCGAATATCTTATGGTGTATTTGGGAGCGGGGCAAGGGGTGGATTCCCACTGGAGACTTTGACTCCCTTTTCTCTTACTTGGATGGTTGGGGATTCCCTGAAGTAGAGAATCCATGGTTCTTTTCTCATGTTTGGGAGTCAGAAAAGAAGGGGGAACGAGAATTTCAAGGTGATAAATTATGGATTTTTCCCATCTGAAGGTTTGGAATACCTCCTCCTACTGGGGGAAATAAATCCCTCTTCCCTCCGAATTTTTCCCTCGATGACGTAGTAGTGTCCACCAAGCGAATCATCGTCGAGCCAAACACAGTGTTTTGACTGAAAAGTGCTATTCAACTCGAAGGTTTTCCCAATTCCGCTTGGTACGACTGACGTGGCAGTGTACAACTGGTGGCTGAATTTAATTGGCAACATTTCAATCTTTAACACCACCAGTTGTATACTGCCACGTCAATTGTACCTGTTAGGAGATGACGGCTAGGGTTTGGAGAGGAATGGAAAATTCTCTCTATTGAAGGACTCAAGCCCAATATATATGTACATGTATAACCATACAACCCGACCCGACTGTACATGTAACCCGACCCATCTCTATACATTAACACTCCCCCTCAAACTCACGGTGGATCATGAACCGAGAGTTTGCCGATAAAGTGCCGGAAGCGAGCAATCGTAAGGGGCTTCGTCAGAAAATCAGCAGTCTACTCCGATGATGGAATGAATGGCAAGGAAATGGTATGGTCGAGAAACTCTTGGCGAACGTAGTGACAATCAACCTCAATGTGTTTTGTTCACTCGTGGAAGACCGGGTTGCTAGCAATCTAAATAGCACTCCGGTTGTCACAGAAGAGAGGCGTGGGCCTGGATATCACAACTCCCAAGTCGAGCAGAAGGCGGCGAAGCCAGACAATCTCTGCGATGGTGGAAGCTATAGCCCTGTATTCGGCTTCGGTGCTGAAGCGAGCAACAGACTCCTGTTTCTTGCTGCGCCACGAAATAAGAGAATCAACAAGAAACACACAGTATCCGGTAGTAGAGCGGCGAGTGGCTACATCTCCTGCCCAATCTGCATCGGAGTAGGCGCGCAGTACCAACGGAGAGGTGGAGGGAAACAGTAGTGAACGGGTGACGGTGCCTCGGAGGTATCGGATAATCCGAAGGACAGCTGCATAGTGAACTGAACGTGGAGCCTGAACAAACTGACTGACAATGCCAACAGCATGGGCAATGTCTGGCCGGGTCATAGTGAGGTAGACGAGCATCCCAACCAGCCTTTGATAGCGGGAGACATCCTAAAGCGGCTCACCATCTGTATCTAGAAGTTTCAAATTGAGCTCCATGGGTGTGTCAGCAGTGCGAGAGTCAGTAAAAGCAGCATCAACAAAGATATCGGAGATGTACTTTTGCTGGGAGACCAACAGATCACGAGCTGACCGAGCAATCTCGAGGCCCAAAAAGTAGCGAAGAGAACCCAGATCTTTAATCTCAAACTGACTCTGGAGGTGACGCTGAAGGGATGTTATGGTGGCACTGTCATCCCCGGTGATGATCATATCATCCACATAGAGAAGAAGAACTGCAATACCCTGACTGGAGGAGCGAGTGAACAGGGCATAGTCGGAGTGGCGCTCAACAAACCCGGCGGCCAGGACTGCACTGCGGAATCGCTCAAACTAGGCACGAGGGGACTGCTTGAGCCCATAGATGGCTCGGCGCAAACGGCATACGTGACCTGAAGGAGCAGGAACGCCCGGTGGAGGAGCCATGTATACCTCCTCGGAGAGATCACCGTGAAGAAATGCATTGGTCACAACCATCTGATGTAGAGGTCACCCTCTAGTAGCTGCCACAGCTAAGAGGATGCGAACGGTAGTCATTCGAGCCATTGGAGCAAATGTCTCCTCGTAGTCAATCCCATACTCCTGGGAGAAACCACGAGCAACAAGGCGCGCCTTATGCCGCTCAATGGACCAATCAGGTCGAGTCTTGATCTTGAAGATCCATTTGCAGCTGACAGGAACCATACCCGTGGGATAGGGAACCAAATCCCACGTCTGGGTCCGCTAAAAGGCCTCAAGCTCGACTGTCATGGTCTGTCGCCACTCTGGGTGAACAACTGCCTCACGGTATGACTGGGACTTCGGGTAGGTGTGAAGGGCTGTAAGAAAGGCCTGGTAGGACGGAGAGTAGGAGGCAACAGCAGAGCGTCCAGAAGTGTCAGATGTAACAGGAGTAAACACAGAGTAGCCAAACCTGTCAGGAGAGTAGTCATAGCGAGCAGGAGGGTGATGTTCGCGCGTAGGGTATCGCCGAACAGGGCCAGGATCCGCGACTGGGCAGGGAGGAGCAGCTGCAGGTGGGGAGGAGGTATCAGCTGAAACCGACTGAGAGGGAGGAACGGTAGAGCAACGAACGTCGACACGCGTGACAGGTGGTGGTGGTGGTGTAGGTGACAGGGGAGACGGAGGAGAAGGTGGTGGTGGTGTAGGTTGTGGTGGGGAAGATGGAGGGGGAGGAGGTGGAGGTGGCGTAGGTGGGGCGGCAGAATACGGAGGTAGAACAGGTATGTAGAGAAGTGAGGAGGGTGACGCAGGAGGGAAGAAAAGATTCCGAGACTCAGGAGAAAAGTACGGGACATCCTCAACAAAGGAAACGTGACGAGAGACACGGATCCGACGAGCCAAGGGATCGTAGCAATGATACCCCTTGTACTCCCGATTGAGCCCCAAGTGAACACACCTAACAGACCTCGCAGAGAGTTTGGTGCGCTCATGGGGAGGAAGAAGAACAAAGCACGTACAACCAAACGTGCGAAGAAGAGAGTAGTCAGGTGGGCTGGAGTGAAGACGCTCATATGGGGTGGCACTGGACAGAGCAAAGGACGGAGTGATATTGATAAAGTGGACAGCCGTCATGACAGCTTCAGCCCAGTAGGAGTGAGGAACAGACGCAGAGTTAAGCAAGGCTCGTGCGGTCTCAAGGACATGGCGATGCTTGCGCTCGGCGACTCCGTTCTGCTCATGGGTATGGGGACAGGACTGCTGGTGAAGAGTGTCGTGAGATTGAAGAATCTCACGCATCTCAGAGGAGAGATACTCTTTGGCACAATCAGACCGAAATGTCTTAATGCGCCGATCAAACTGAGTATGTATCATAGTGGTGAATCTCCGAAAGATATGAGAGTTACATGTACAGTCGGGTCGGGTTGTATGGTTATACATGTACATATATATTGGGCTTGAGTCCCTCAATAGAGAGAATTTTCCATTTCTCTCCAAACCCTAGTCGTCATCTCCTAATATGGTATCAGAGCTCTAGGGTTCTCCCGCGCGACGACGACGGTCTTCCCTTCCGGCAGCCCCTCCCCTCCGGCCTCCCTTCACCCGCTCGGCAGCCCCCCCGCCCCTCCTCCTCACCCGCCCGGCAGCCGCCCCCCCCCTCCCTCCACCGCCTGGCCCCCCCGCCCCCCTTCCTCACCCGACATGTTAATGTATAGAGATGGGTCGGGTTACATGTACAGTCGGGTCGGGTTGTATGGTTATACATGTACATATATATTGAGGGACTCAAGCCCAATATATATGTACATGTATAACTATACAACCCGACCCGACTGTACATGTAACCCGACCCATCTCTATACATTAACAATACCAAACGGAATCGTAAAAAACCTTCGGGCTGAATGGCATTTCTCGTTTTGACTCCCAAAAATTCCCCCATGAGGGAATCCCAATTTTCCAGGCTCCCATAAACACCATTATTGATTTTAATAAATTTTATACATTAAGGTTTTCTGCTCATGGGTCTTCATACTATAATTTTCCCACCCTTCATCACCACCTCCTTTCACATTCTACCCTATACTATTCTGAATTGCAGGGTTTTCACTTTCTCTATTATGAACTATTAATGGAATGGTTTGGAGGAACTGATGCAGAAAATAAAAACAAGACCTAATAAATAAAAATGCTCAAACCTAATTCGGGACTAGTCGGCCAAATCTTATTCTAACCCCTCCCTCCTCCCTAAACATATATGATATATGAACTAGCATAAATGTCAATAAATATATATTAGACGATCAATAACAATGCATGCTTTCACACTTCATGCCCATGTCAGAAGACTCAGAACTAAGAATTCATCACAATATTTGTTTGCTAATGTTTAATATATGAATCCCAATTTTGATTATAGGGTTATATGGATATCAACAAATAAACAATAATTATTTGTCTATGTTTTTATCTCAGATGATTATAGGGAAGAGTCATAGTTGCGACTCAGGACTTCGAGGCAATGTAAAAAAATTAAAACAAAATTGCTTGCAAAGACTCCTTGCAAAAAAAAATAAAAATTGCTTACAGAATGCCGCTTGGGGACTAATTTCAATCGCTGGTCGGGGACTAGTCGGGTCTAGTAGGTGACTAGTCGGGATTCCGCCCAGCTATGAAAGAATCGGAATTAGTGGGTCGGCAAAATGCCGCCTGGGTACTAGTCGCCGACTAATCCCGATTTTGCTAGCATAGATAATACTTGAAGTGCATGACAAATGGCAGGCAGGAGTGCGTGCTCGCATAGTAAGAAAAATAGTGTACGACAAATAAAATATCCGAGTACCTGATGTAAAAGAGAACAATAAGGTAAGTAACAGTAAACTGCTTTTCCACTTTTCAGGCATCATCCGTAACAAACTTCAAGACCAATAGAGAGGAAATTGAATAAATTCTTCACACTGTGCTTGCATCTTACAACTGGCATAATGGAGATGATCAAAGATTCAGTAGATGTACAAAATAAATCGTGAACCCAAATACAGACATTTAACTTTAATGATGTACCTAAATTATAAAAGTGGAAAAACAGATGGAAGATGAGAGACGTTTTAGTTAAATATCAAGTTCTAGTTATGATATGTATGCATACTATAATCCATATCATAACATATATCGTACAGCATATGTAGCTTATGGCCAAAGAATGAAGATGTGATACCATTATATTGTACAGCATATGCAGCTCGTGTCCAAACTAGATCCAAAATCACCCTGCTAATAAGTTTAAAGTCTTGGAAGTACAGGCTGAAGGCATTGGACTGAATGCCACGGAGAAACAGTAACTGACTGATCTTGCAGAAGACCTAAGAGACCTTATGGTGAAGGAAGAGATGATATGGCAGCAAAAGTCCAGATATAACTGGGTGAAACTGGCAGATAGCAACACCTCATACTTCCACAAAGGCACAAAGTACCCAACTCCTAAAGGAACCGGAACTTCGTTCGCAGGATTTCAGTGGGAGGCACAGTCCTCAGCAACAAAGGAGACATCCTCAACGGTATTTCTACTCACTCCAATTCCTACTGATTAATGTGTCAGTGTCAGGTGTCACCATCGATTAGGACAAACTAGCAATTAGTCAAATTCCAGCGTCTTCAAACCTCGTGGACTTTGTAGAGGAGGATTTCAAGCAGACAGTGCTCAACATGAACAATGATGGTGCCCCGGGGCAGGACAGGTTCACCAATTTCTTCTAGGGACTCTTACTAATCTGATGTTTGCAGCTTCCTCAATGACTTCTTCGAGGGGAGAGTATCTGATGGGGACATCTCAGCTCGTTTCCCATCTGACCTCCGGGTCTATCAGCGATGCCGACGGAGGACAACGGCAGCTCTATTATTGTCGTTCAACGACTAGGCCGAGTACACTTAAACTTATGCTTAGCATTATCATTATTGTCGTTTATTTTATTTCCAGAAGTTGCAGTTGTTATTTGCTTTACTAGTCCCACCCACATCGCCAGTGGGTAATCACATAGCACACCTGTGCCTTTTTATAAAGAACACATGGCCCCCTTTTATTAGTAGTCAATGAAATAAACAAGATTTGCTTTGTAAAATTCCTCCTGAGAAATGACGAATGAGAGAGTTCTCGGGATGAGAAGTCGCAACCCTAGTTTCGAAGCCTAGGTTTATTTCTACCTCGAGCCCGCACCTCTCTTCCATTCTCTCTCCCTCTCTGTCTCTCTACCTATCTATCTCTCTCTCTTTTTTTGTGATCGACCGGCCGAAACCCTGATCCCCCTCTATGTGTTTGTGTGGCCACCCAACGAGACAACCGTGGCGGTGTCGCGGCCCACCCCTGCACCCAGCCCTTCCTTCCCTGCTGAGCCTATCCGACCGTGAGGACAAGCCCCACATTTGGCCGCCAACAACGGGACCCTATTGCACCCACCCGACTGCAAGGACAGTTGTCGCCGACTAGGCCATCCACAGCTTCCCAACAGAACCTCACCCAGATCAGCCGCGATCGAGTCACCGACACCGATTCCTTCGCCCGGTTGATTTCGTGGGAGGTTGCTAGCAACAGTGTTCACACGTCGGTCAACATCAACAATCCATCCGGCGTGTGAGAATCAACCGAAAGCTTCCTTTCTTGTGCAACGAGGCCATCTGCAAAACAGGTTTTATCGAACCATTCTCAACAACTTGGTGATCAAAGGCAAATCATTTTTTTATAAAATTATTTCAGTCTGGCTGTCATTAGAATAACGCATAAAGTTTGTTCTTGCCATACAATTACTAGTTCACATAGGTGCATGCCATTACATGAACCTGCGACATTGATAATCTCCAGGAAAGTCCTTACTTCTCAAATGATCAAGCTTTCTTATTTTAAATATGTTCAACATACAGGACTGCAATTGAGAAAGGCCTGATATAATATCATCATTGTATCTCAGTTTCTAAACCTGGAACATCTATGCTATTTTATAATTAAATTACTAATTACAAGTTGCAACAAGAATAGATCTCTGAAATTGCATTCATTCAGGGCATAGTCCTGCATCAGTATCCCTATCTAGATTCAATTTCTCATGGATCATTCTTGTCACAAAGAAGGAAGAAGCGTAGTCCATAATGGATTGTCTACCCATCAGCTCTCTAACGATATCTACAAGATCATCGCCAAGATCCTATTTAACATATTAGCTCCCATCATCCATGGCATTATCAGCAAGTCGTAAACGGCCTTTGTGAAGGGAATGAACATCCTGGATAGCATTGCATCTGCCCAAGAGATCATATTCCACTTGCAGGGCAAGGAGGAGGGCTTCGCCCTAAAGCTCGATTTCAAAAAAGTGTTTGACAAATTTTTCTTGATGATTCTTGGCCTTATTTGCTTTGCGTCAAGCTGCAAAAGTAACTGAAGTATATTCGAGATGGTAAAAAAATCTCATCCCTTAATACTAAGGTTTTGTATTTTATGCTGATTATATTATTAACTCCAGTTATAAATTATTTACCTTACAACTTCTACAAAGTAGTGGAATCGACCGGAGCAAAAAAAGCTCAATTAGCCGATTTGGATTTGATTTTGCATCGATCAAGCTCCTGTAGAATCCATAAGCAGAAGCTAGAATATGCTTTTAGGCGCTTCTGCAGGAATCAGGTTTTTCCATACAAAACTAATTCTAGTTTCAGCGGAAATAGTCTTTTGGCATTGTATCCAAACAAACTTTTGTGGGAATCTGCCTGCCATAGAACCAGAGGATTCGAAAGCTGGGGGCTAAAACTCAAATCCAAATGGATACTTCGTCTTCGTGCAGCATAACCACGATTTGCGCACATTCCCAGATGAGAAAGGTTGAGGGTTGATGTTAGGTTGAAAGGCAATCGTAAAAAACCAATTCAAACTATGAAATAAATCCTAATTTAATAAACAAAGTGGGGGGCAATTTTAATGCAAATAATAATGATAGCAAAGCCCATTCATAATTGATGACTAAGAAGTACAACAATGTGATTGTTTCGGTATTTTGGATCCATCATACAAGAGAATGAAGAGATAGATGATATATCCAATAGGATTAGAACGGGTTGGATGAAGTGGAGAGAAGCCTTGAGAGTACTATGTGATCGACGCATTCATTTAAGACTTAAGGATAAATTTTACAAAACAGTAAGACCCACAATATTATATGGTTCAAATTGTTGACCCTTAAATAGAGTTCAAACTCATAAAATGAGCGTGGCTGAGATGAGGATGCTGATGTGGTTGAGAGAAAAAACTTGGAGGGATAGAATGAGGAATGAGTGTATTAGATAAATTGTTGGAGTGGCATCAATTGACGACAAGGTAATGAAGAATATATTCGGATGATTTGGCCATGTACAACGTAGAGCAGAGGTGACCTCGATAAAGAGAGGGTCCCAGATTAGTGTAGAAGGTCCAAGGAGAAGGGGAAGACCTAAAATAACATTCCTAAAATAACATTAAAGAAAGTTGTTAGAAAAGACATGGACAGACTTTTATTGACAACAAACATAGCCCTAAATAGTAATGAATAGCGAAGAAGGATTCATATAACCGACCCCAAGTTAGGTGGGACATGGCTTGATGGTTGTTTATTCAATAAGAGACGAGCGAAGTTGGGATTATAAGATCATATCCAAGTTAACATACTTAAGAAGATCACCTACGACTCCTTGATACGGACGAGCCGATCTTCACATTGACAGGTTAACTTGTGTGCAAGATGAGCATGCAAACATGGTGCGGTGGAGAAGCGTCGATCTCAAGACAACGAAGTTATCATTCGTGAGTAATAGCAGTAGCGGCAGTGTTAGATTAAGTAGCAATGGTCAAGTTGGAGTTGAAGGAATGGAGTGGTAGGATCGTGGTATCATGAAGATAGAAGAAGAAAATCCAACATGCATCATGCACAAGCGTGGAGACTAAAAAAGAGGAGTGATACATTGGAGACAACCTAGGAAGCACGGACACTTCCCCAGGCCCCCCGTACTCGTGTCGGACACCGACACTCGCCGGACACGCACCGGACACGCATGTGCCGTGTCCCACGTGCTTCCGGGAGCCGGACACAGTCGGACACTTGCCAGACACTCTTCGGACATTCGCCGGACACTAGTTGGACACTCGCCGGACATGCACCGGACATGGCGGGTTGACGGGCTGTTCGATATAGGATCAGGTCACAAGCTGTCTCAGAGGATTAGAAAGGTTGAAGCCAAAACTGAATCGCAGCCGTTCTTTTGCATGTCATTTGAGCCTGAGTATAATTCACTTGTCAAACTGGTTGTAACAGACGGTTACGATTCAGTTTTGGCTTGAACCTATTTGATCCTCTGAGTTTTCAGATAGGTTGAATCCAAAACTGAAACACAACATTTTTTTTCCATGCCATTTAGGGCTATATGTGATTCACCAATCGGGATGGGTATAACTAACGGTTGCGATTCAGTATGCATTAAATTTTTATTTTAGTTGTTTTCTATGAGATTTTTTCGGTTATTGAAATATATATGAATTATGAACACACATAAAATATAAATAAAAAATATTAATTTATTTTGCCGTGTCCCTGTCGTACCCGTGTCCTCTATTTTTAGGATTTGTCATGTCGGCGTACTCGTGTCGTGTCGTAACCGTGTCCTCGTACCAGTGTCAGTGCTTCTTAGGAGACAAATTAGGTGATGATGTGATGGGCTAGCTAGTTATTCTTACAATGGTGATGGTGAGGAGATTGGGGACATCACCCGATGGGGAAATAAAAAAGTTGTAGATTTTAATTGTATTGTTTTCTAAACTTGTACAATGGTTGGTTTCCATTCTAAAGTATTATTGAAGTTCTAGCTTTTGTTTCCATAATTGTGCTTAAATCATTTTGAGTACAACATGTATAACATTTACAACGAAATAATGGATTTTTTAAATTTATTTTCTTAAGTTTAATGGATTTTTTTGGCTTTTTAATCAAATTAAAAAAAAACAACACACAACTTGCATGCATGGCCACACAACTGAATATGTGATCGTGAGTGCAATTTGCACCCAAATCATATGCACTGTATATGAGATTATGAGATACTAAATGCATTAGGCCATTGGCAAATTTGCATCCCAACCAGCCAGACAACACGAGGCTAGGGTTGTCGGCTGCCTATGAAAGGGGGTGTAAGGCTAAAAGAATCCAAATGAGGTCAACTTTGGATGGTTCCTCGAAGATGATGAGCCTAGGTGTGTTTTAAGCCATCAAACATAGATAGGATTGTTCGAAGATGATAAGGTGAGGAATGTTTTAGCTATCAAGCATATAGACGATCATGTATGTGCGTCTAACGGTGATGATCGCTGATAAACACGTCTTCAACAAAATAATTAGGATATTTAAGGGTTTGCACTACCTAAATTAACATAAGGTAGTAAGAACCACACTCATTTAACAGAAGACATAATTTTTTTTTATCATATTACACCTAATAACCATTTCAAGAAAGAAACACGCTGAAATATACTTTTATCATATACATGATATGTCATTCTCACATTCATTCAGAGACAATCTAAGATGATCCATAAAAAATCTAAAATACCATCTTTGTCCTCGTTGCCGAGAGTCTACTGGGTAGGCCCTGGGTCTGATCTTTTGGCTTGGGTCATAACCAAAACCGCCACCCCACCCCCGCTCTTCATCCTCCTCAAATAAAGACGGATTTCTGCCATTGTCCGAGTTTTTATTGATAAGTATTTTTTCAGAATGGTCTAAATTTTACAGTTTTTTTCAAAAATTTTGATGTTTTTTATTAATAACAAATATGGCACAACGTGCAATTATACTCCAAGGTTCAAAGTAGAAACTCGGATCGTGCATTTCCTCAAGGTTGGGTTTTTACTTCGATTTGGGCAAAATCTAACTTAATAGTGTCGAAATCTAACTCGGAGCTCAGACGCCCCCTAAAAAACACCCTTCCATCTGATTCGCAGAGCTTCGACAGCAAAATAATACAGAAAACAGCACAAAAAGAACAACAGATCGCCTGCAAAGAGAAAGTACGAGATCAACGATCCATCAAGAATCAGAAAGATGACAAACCTCGAGGTCGCTGCGGCGGCGGTGGTGATGGTGGTGGTGGTGGTGGTGGCGGCGGCGGTGCTGGTGGCGGTGGCTGGTGAGAGGAGATACAGAACCCAGAAGCTTCTCACTCGCTCTCTTCTCGCTTCAGAGGTCGGGTCTTGGAGTTCTTTTGTCTCTTCTGGAAGCTTCTTAGTCTACAGGCGATTTTGACGGCCAGGATCGATTGTGTCTATACCACTATAAGATTGAAGGGGCCGGTTACATACAGCCCAGTTTTCATAAAAGCAACTCGCAGGGAAAGACGACTCTATAACCATAAGGGTCCGTTATTTTTGCGAGTAAAAGATCAATTAGAAAAATTAATTTTTTGGACAAAAGACTAGGCATACAATTGATTTTTTAGGAAAAGAAATTTTGTTCTTCTTTTGAATTGGAGAAATTTAATAATTTTTTTCTGGGACATCAATTTTCACTGTTCTTTTTTATCTTGACAAAATTAAAATCTAAAAATTTTATTTTGCTCTAATGAAAATTATGTGACTCTTTGGAATCCAATCTTATTTTTTTAGGATCCAATTTCAAATGTGGAGTTGTTGCACATTGTCAACACGGCTTTCAAGCAACATCAATGACCACTAACCCCAACAAGAAAACATTATATAATCATCAAATCATCCAAGACTAATTTAGAATATTAGGATCATATTAATCAATCGAAATACAGAACGGGGGCCGGATGAAGACATGGCATGGGCTCCGGCGGCACGAGCCCAGCGCCGCACGCGCACGGCAGCGGTTGGACGCCACTAAGGGTTTTCGCGATGATGGGTGATGCCTTCAACCGGTTGTAAAATGAACCATGTCAGATGTAAGAACAATTCATCTGCATTGCTAATCAAAGTATATGGCCATTTTTCCAGGAATGTCATACATAGGAGTTTGTAATCAACATTTGTGAAGGGTTTATATGCAAAAAATTCCAGGACTCCACTGTCAGATCTTTCAGGGATTGTAAACTAACATGAATTGCATGCATCTACTCTAAGGAAGTTTGATTTTGAAAAGCGATTTTTACATATAACACCGTAGCGAATATTGATATTACCAATAACCCCCTCGCTTTTAAGTTTTACTTGCAAATTATGGACCTTACCTTATACTTGTAGGGACCTTAGCTTGTAGTGATAACTTTAGGGACCTTAGCTTGTAGGCATCTTATACTTTTAGGGACCTTAGCTTTTAGGGACCTTATACCTATAGGGACCTTAGCTTGTAGGGACCTTAGTTTGAGAAACATTATCTAATAGAACATATTATTGTGTCCTGCATCTAATATTGCAAAATAGTTAGCATTTTCCTTCCCAAAAAAAAAATAAAAAATTATGAGAGAAACTCAGAATCAGAGAGAGAGAAAGAGAGAGAGAGTTCCTGTGACTCCCCACTTTAGAACCCATGACTCCCCCTCCCCCACTTCGGTTTAAAACTCATGATTCAACAGTTCAAAGACAATCCTTCATTGAAGACTCCCCCACTTCATTGAAGACATCAACAGAGGAATAGGGAGATAGATCGGAGATAAGGCGAGTGGGAGGCACGGCAGCTCGATGGCGACCCGACCCAGCAAGTGGGAAGCGTGGCGACAGTGACCCGACCTGGCCGATGGTCGCCGGTGGACCAACGACGACCCAGCGAGTGGGAGGCGCGGCGACAGTGACCCGACCCTGTCGGTGGTCGCCGGCGGGCGGCGCCGATCGCATAAGGGACAAAGAGAGACGCAGGGACGGGCGGCACCGGTCTCACTGGACAGGCAAAACCGATCGAGCAGGCCAGGCTGAAGCCCAGGCCCGATCCGCCGAGGAGAGAGAGAGAGAGAGAGAGAGAGAGAGAGAAAGAGAGAGAGAGAGGGCGGGAGAGAGGGTTACCTGATGGCTGATGTGAACCCTAGCGGCTGCATGGGAGAAGCGGGGGAAGGAGAGAACCAAGGCTTCGCGAGACGAGCGAACGAGGCCTCGCTATTTTTTATTTTATTTTTTCCAGCAATACATCACTTCAAATTGACACCTCTTTGGTTGGGGAAGAAATTTCCCGTAAAACAGGATAATTTGGTTTCTTATGAAATAGATTTCTCATCAAAAAAAAAAAAAGAACAGTGGGAAATTTTTTTCCTTCCGGAAAATGTATTTCTTAATGTCTTTTACTCATGAAAAGAATGGACCCTAAGTTCTTGTCGTTTGCTAGGGGAGGTGCCAAAGGCAACTCCCAACTATGGAAGAAACCCACACTTTCTTCATCTTTCCTTCCTCCCTTGCTCGTCGATGCCCGTGCATGCCGCCGATCTCGTGCAAGTCATTACCCATTCGATGTTGTTTATCCCATCCAACCCATTGTCACCTCCTCCTCCTCCTCCTCCACCCCTTCTTCCTCCTACACTAGGTCAGTTCATGCTGAATACTTCTACACTCCCATTCGGTCAAAAGTGGTTGGGTGCATTGTAGTGGCACTTAGTCATCATCAATCACTCATCTCCAATGGCTGAATGGGTTATAGGAGCACCTAGAATCCAATGGACGAATGAGATTTAGAGGCATGCGGCATCTAATAGCTGAATATAATACACTCAACCACTATTGATCACTTGATCTCCAATGGTTAAATGGTCTGTAGAAGCACTCGGCCTACAAATACCAATGAGATGTAGAGGGGCTCGACCTGCAATGACCAAGTCATTGTTTTAAATGGAGGAGGAAAAAGAAGGAGAAGGGGAAGGAGATCGAAGGAGGAGAAGAAAACGGAGGAGGGAGGAGAAGGAGGAAGGCAGAGGCAGGCTGAGGCATACACGAGCTGGCAATGGTTGCGGAAGAGGATGAGGAAGGAGGAAGAAGGGAAGGGTAAAACCGAGATATTGTGAAAGTCAGGGTTACCTTGGGTGAAATTGCCCTTTTAATGAGCAATCGTATGCAAGGTTATTTAGGGATATCAAAAGTATGACTAATGAGCTGCCCCGTGAAAGAACTAGGTTGTATATTGTCATCGTAAAGATTATATCTTCCCATTTCACACTCTAACCCTATTGATCCTTGTACTTAACTCGAACCCAATAAGCTTGACCCTATCCTTGATTAAGACTTTTCTTTTGGTTGTTGCAATTTGCACCAACTAATTTACAAGGGCCCCCAATTTGATATAACACCCTAGCCTGATTCAATTTTTTACTAAGGCCTCCATTTTGATAGGGCACACCATAGATCCTTCCTTTCCTCCTTCCCCTCCTCCCAGCTCTAACCGCCGCCTACGTCATGTCTGCTAGGGGTGCAACTTTGGTCGAGTAAAAGAGAGAACCAACCCAATACGAACTAAATGGTTGATTGGTTCATATATTTTGACCAAATGGGTTGGTTTGGTTTTAAGTTTTGTGGACCAACTAAATACTTGTCGGTTCAGAGGCTCGAGTAGACTTGACCTGATCCAACCCAAGAACATAACTCATATATATTAGTCAACATATATATGTCAAAGGTTTGACTTAGAGGCTCTATTGTTGCGATCCGAGGCTCTCGCACGGCGGAAGAAGCGAGGGAGCACCAACGTGCAAGAACCTTCTATAGAGAAGATGATGGCTCACCACCACCAAGAATATTAAACAAAAGAGCAAATAAAGTATAAATCAAACACACGAGATATGCAGCAACAACAATCGATTGATTCACTATTGAGGAGATACCTTGAGTACAAGAAACCTTGCCTCTCATCAATCCCTCTCAATACACGCAAAGAGAAGCCCTTCCACAATAGACTATATCTGCAACCTTCACCCGGAGAAACTACAGAGAATCCTTCCCAGAAGCCCTAAACCTCATTGGATCGCTCTCTTTCTCCCTTGGTGACTCTCTTATGGCTTCTCTATGTTCCTAGGTTCGTTCTAGACCTGCCCTTATATAGGCATATAATTGTGCAAGACTTGGAGAATGAAACCCACTAGAAAACATAGCCCGAACCGACACGTCTGGGTATTACCGTAACCAGTCATGCGCACAACCTGGGGAGGTCGTGCGCATGACTTGACCTAGTCTTATCGTCCGACAAATATGCTGATGCCAGTCGTGCACACGACTCTTTCTGGCTGATCCTTCCTAGCTACCGATGCTCTGTCTTCCGCCGTTTCTTCGTGAACGAACCTTGGAATTATATACGGCTTGTTTGGAGCTATATCTTCAACAATCTCCACCTTGGCTTCATAGCAAGACATGAGCATCCCCTTGAACACGAACCTCTTCTCTTAGCATCGTAAATCAATCGCCTGATCGCCGTTGTCACCTTTGCCCCTAAAACCAAGAGCACAATCACCGAGCTTGGTAATTACCTAAGTCTTTCGACTTGGTCACTGGAACCCACCTTCTGATCATCTTCGTCCCTGAGCGCGCTTCACCTATACCTTTGTTCTTCACCGAATATCGTACTTGTGCTACCGCCCTCCCGGCTAATCTGTATAGGCCTCCACCCAAGCCCTCCTTCATGATCATGAAAGCTCTGTCCCAAACCTCCACAACTCCATCTTGACCAGTGAAGGTGTACCCGAGGGAATCTAGCCTGGAAAGAGAGACTAGATTATCCGTCCACCCTGAAACATGACAGACATCCTTGACTGTCCATAATTGACTGTCAAACATCTTAAGTCGAATATCCCCGACTCCCTTGATTAACACCTTGGAGCTATCGCTAGCCGTCAACTTACCACCATAGTACTCCGCATACCTATCGAACCATGCCATGTGTGAACAAATATGACGTGTGGCCCCGTTATCGATTATCCAATACTGATTTGATATAAATCAATGGTAGCCATCAGAAACATCTCCCTCATCAGAGTCCCTTGATGAGGCATAACCGATGGATGCGTCATCCTTGACTTTGGATGACTTTGAGCAATCCGGTCTTGCTCCACCTTTCTACTTGCACTTCGATTTGAAGTGCCCAGGTCTTCTATAATTCCAACAAGTGCCTTGCTTCTTCTTCTTCTTCTTTGCTCCTGCCACTACCGTAAGCGCCTTTGATTGGTTGTCACCTTCTGCCTCGCCTGACCCTTTCAACCAGAGCTCATTTGCGAGTAGTGTACTCGTGATATCCTCAAACTTGATGGTGTCTTTCTCGTAGAGCATCATGACCTGCAAATGCTCGTAGGACTTTGGTAAAGATCCTAGAAGAAGAAGCGTCTTATCCATCTCCTTTATGTCTTCATCGATATTAAGGAGATCTTCTGTCAGTTGATTGAAGGCTGAAATATGCTTCGAAATCCTTGTACCTTCCGCCATCTGAAACTACCTCAGTAGGTGAGGATGATACATTTGTTCTGAGTGTTCGCCATTGCAACCAATCACGAGGCCTTTAGTGCGATCCAATCGTCATGGCTGGGTGTCACGAGTGGCTGCAATCGGGGGTCTTCTGCTCGACCTGATTGGCGCGGCAATCAAGTCGTGACCAAGGCCCGGCCTTGACATTGTTGTCATGTCATTGGGTTTTGAAATTTGATGGATAGCAGTTGTTGCTCCCTGCTAACCCTGGCCATTCATGTGATGCCATTTGAACAAACTGAGGAACACTTTGCTCACATCCCATGTAACCATGTTATTGGATACCATGTCAGTTGGGTTGAGCATTGGGGTGCAGATCAGAGCATTGGGGTTGATCGGTTTTGCAGTAGGCCGATCGGTTTCAGAGTCACCAATCGATTTCTAAGATTTGTCTTTGAAGTCTTCTTGTATACTCTGCCTGAACCCATCGGTTTTGGAACCACCAATCAGTTTCCGAGATATGTCGTTGATGTCTTCTTGCAGACTCCACCTGGACCGATCAATCGGAACTACCAATCGGTTTTTGAGATTGGCTTGGTGGGATTCTCCACGGAGTACCCCCAGGCCGATCGGTTTCGGCGTCGCACCGATCGGTTCGCGAGCTCTTCCACAGAGGACTCTCTCGCGAGCACCTCTGAGCCTGATCGGTTTCTGCACAACGTGATCGGCTTAGGGAATCTGCTGGTAAAGTACCTTATGCGAATAGCCTAGACTGATCGGGTTTTGAGCGAAGTTAATTTGTTTGAGCGATCTGCCAGTGAAGTCCTTTGCGCGAATGATGCCTAGATCGATCGAGTATATGTCTTTGAATATCGCGCGAAAGGGGTTACTTACCAAGGTTACAAACTGGGGCTTGTTGCGTGCGTCTCGCGATGCTAGCCTCAGACTTGTCTTCGAGTGCCAAGGCTGTGTCCATGGACTTGTAGCATGTTAATATGATGGCCTTCGACTTCTTGCATGCTGAGGTGGTGACGACAACATCAGATTTGCCTTCAAGTGCTCTTCACCCTTGGTCTTGTCTTCAAATGCTATGGCTCTGCCTATGGGCTTGTTGATCGACTGAGGCTGTAAACCAATTGGTCGGATTGATCTAAGCTTAGTCGGCCGTGTCGCAACCCCCGACCGGACTAATTGAGTTGAGGAGCAAAAGATCTATCTTGACAGAACACGGACCATGCGCGATGCTACAGATTCGGAGTCCGTATTGTAGTGCCTTTGTATGCTGGCCGATATAGGCGAAGCACTGTTTCAATCTAGCCAACGTCGGGTACATGTAGCATTGTACCATTGCAAGTTAGTTGGCCATGTCGTAACGTGAACCGAACTAACTGTGGCGAGGTGCGGAGCATGTGTTCTTACGAAACACGGAGCATGCGCGACGCTAGTGATTCGGAGTACTTAGCGTAGTGCTTTTGTATGTTGACCGATCTAGGCGAAGCGCTGTTTCAATCGAGCCAACGTCGGGGCACGTAGCGTTGTACTGTTCCAGGTTAGTTGGCCATGTCGCAACACGAATCGAACTAACTGTGGCGAGGTACGGAGTATGTGTTCTTACAAAACACGGAGCACGCGCGACGCTAGTGATTCAGAGTACTTAGCGTAGTGCCTTTGTATGTTGGCCGATCTAGGCGAAGCACCGTTTCAATCGAGCCAACGTCGGGGCACGTAGCGTCGTACTATTGCAGGTTAGTCGGTCGTGTCACAATACGAATCGAACTGACTGTGGTGAGGTTCGGAGTACTTAGCATAGTGACTTTGTATGTTGGCCAATCTAGACGAAGCGTCGTTTCAATCGAGCTAACGTCGGGGCATGTAGCGTTGTACTGTTGCAGGTTAATCGGCCGTGTCACAACACGAATCAAACTAACTGTGGCAAGGTGCGGAGCATGTGTTCTTACAAAACACGGAGCATGCACGACGCCAGTGATTCAAAATACTTAGCGTAGTGCCTTTGTAAATTGGCCAATCTAGGCGAAACGCCATTTCAATCGAGCCAACATCGGGGCACGTAGCGTCATACTGTTGCAGGTTAGTCGACCGTGTCGGACCACAAATTGAACTAACTATGGCGAGGTGCGGAGCATGTGTTCTTATAAAACAGAGAGTATGCGCGACGCTAGTGATTCAGAGTACTTAGTGTAGTGCCTTTGTATATTGGTCGATCTAAGTGAAGTGTCGTTTCAATCGAGTCAATGTTGAGGCACGTAGCGTCGTACTGTTGCAGGTTAGTCGGCCGTGTCACAACACGAATCGAACTAACTGTGGCGAGGTGCGGAGCATGTGTTCTTACAAAACACGGAATATGCGTGACGCCAGTGATTCAGAGTACTTAGCGTAGTGCCTTTGTATGTTGGCCAATTTAGACGAAGCGTCGTTTCAATCGAGCTAACGTCGGGGCACGTAACGTCTTACTGTTGCAAGTTAGTCGACCGTGTCGCAACACGAATCGAACTAATTGTGGTGAGGTCTGGAGCATGTGTTCTTACAAAATACGGAGCATGTGCGACGCCAATGATTCGGAGTACTTAGCATAGTGCATTTGTATGTTGGCCAATCTGGGCAAAGCACTGTTTCAATCGAGCCAACGTTGGGGCACGTAGTGTCGTACTGTTGCAGGTTAGTCGGCCGTGTCATAATACGAATCAAACTAACTGTGGCGAGGTACAGAGCATGTATTCTTACAAAACACGGAGCATGCACGACGCCAGTGATTCAGAGTACTTAGCATAGTGTCTTTATATGTTGGTCAATCTAGATGAGACACCGTTTCAATCGAGCTAACATCGGGGCATGTAGCATTGTACTGTTGCAGGTTAATCGGCCATGTCACAACACGAATCAAACTAACTGTAGCAAGGTACGGAGCATGTGTTATTACAAAATACGGAGTATGCACGACACCAGTGATTCGGAGCACTTAGCATAGTACCTTTGTATGTTGGTCAATCTAGGCGAAGCGCCGTTTCAATCGAGCCAACGTCGGGGCATGTAGTATTGTACTGTTGCAGGTTAATCGGCTGTGTTACAACACGAATCAAACTAACTGTGGCAAGGTGCGGAGTATGTGTTCTTACAAAACATGGAGCATGCACAACGCTAGTGATTCAAAGTACTTAGTGCAGTGCATTTGTATATTGGTCAATCTAGGCAAAACACCATTTTAATCGAGCCAACGTCGGGGCAAGTAGCGTCATATTGTTGTAGGTTAGTCGACCGTGTCGAACCACAAATTGAACTAACTATGGCGAGGTATGGAGCATGTGTTCTTATAAAACACGGAGCATGCGCGACGCCAGTGATTCAGAGTACTTAGCGTAGTGCCTTTGTATATTGGCCGATCTAGGCAAAGCGTCGTTTCAATCGAGCCAATGTCGGGGTACGTAGCATCGTACTGTTGCAGGTTAGTCGGCCGTGTCATAACACGAATCGAACTAACTGTGGCGAGGTGCGGAGCATGTGTTCTTACAAAACATGGAGCATGCGCGACGCCAGTGATTCGGAGTACTTAGCGTATTGCCTTTGTATGTTGGCCAATTTAGGCGAAGCGTCGTTTCAATCGAGCTAACATTGGGGCACGTAGCATCGCACTATTGCAGGTTAGTTGACCGTGTCGCAACACGAATCGAACTAATTGTGGTGAGGTGTGGAGCATGTATTCTTACAAAATACGGAGCATGCGCGACGCCATTGATTCGGAGTACTTAGCGTAGTGCTTTTGTATGTTGGCCGATCTAGGCGAAGCACCGTTTCAATTGAGCCAACGTCGGGGCACGTAGCGTCATACTATTGCAAGTTAGTTGGCCGTGTGACAATACGAATCGAACTAACTTTGACGAGGTACAGAGCATGTGTTCTTACAAAACACGGAGCATGTGCGACGCTAGTGATTCGGAGTACTTAGCATAGTGCCTTTGTATATTGGCCAATCTAGGCGAAGTGTCATTTCAATCGAGCCAATGTCGGGGCATGTAGTGTTGTACTGTTACAGGTTAATCGGTCGTGTCACAACATGAATCAAACTAACTTGGGCAAGTTGCGGAGCATGTGTTCTTACAAAACACGGAGTATGCGCGACGCCAGTGATTCAGAGTACTTAGCATAGTGCCTTTGTATGTTGGCCAATCTAGGCAAAGCGCCGTTTCAATCAAGCCAACTTCAGGGCATGTAGCATTGTACTGTTGCAGGTTAATCGGCCATGTCACAACACGAATCAAACTAACTGTAGTAAGGTTCGAAGCATGTGTTCTTACAAAACACGGAGCATGCACGACGCTAGTGATTTGAAGTACTTAGCGTAGTGCCTTTGTATATTGGCCAATCTAGGTGAAACGTCATTTCAATCGAGCCAACATCGGGCCACGTAGCATCGTACTGTTACAGGTTAGTCGACCGTATCGAACCACAAATTGAACTAACTTTGGCAAGGTGCGGAGCATGTGTTCTTATAAAACACGGAGCATGCACGACGCCAATGATTCAGAGTACTTAGCATAATGCCTTTGTATATTGGCCGATCTAGGCGAAACACCGTTTCAATCGACCTAATGTCGGGGCACGTAGCGTCGTACTGTTGCAGGTTAATCGGCCGTGTCACAACACGAATCAAACTAACTGTGGAGAGGTACGGAGCATGTGTTCTTACAAAACAAGGAGCATGCGCGATGCCAGTGATTCGGAGTACTTAGCGTAGTGCCTTTGTATGTTGACCAATTTAGGCTAAGCGTCGTTTCAATCTTGCTAACGTCGGGGCATGTAGCGTCGTACTGTTGCAGGTTAGTCGACTGTGTCGCAACACGAATCGAACTAATTGTGGTGAGGTGCGGAGCATGTGTTCTTACAAAATACAGAGCATGCGCGACGCCAGTGATTCAGAGTACTTAGCGTAGTGCCTTTGTAGGTTGACCGATCTAGGCAAAGCGTCATCTCAATCGAGCCAACGTCAGGGCACATAGCATCGTACTGTTGTAGATTAATAATACACGAAGTATTAATTGAAGAAAATTTGAGCATGTCCGGATAGCAGACAAGTGCCGAGAATTTTATTAATAACTTAATATGGATTACATGATCGGTAGTCGTTTCTCAAACGAACAACATTACAAGATAATCTTGCAGCCTTCTGTACTGATCAATCGATTGGATGTCTTACTCCTAGTGGGCTCTATCGGCTCATTGCATTATGAATTCCTTAAGTCGCTCTTTGCTTGGGAGCAGGGGAAGTATCCCTGTTGGATCCTTCTTTTCGTGTGAACTCCTGGAGATACCCCTTTCGCAAGAGATCTTCCAAGTGATATAAGAGGCTTCTGCATTTCGTCATTGAGTGCCCATGACTTTGATGGAAATCACAGTAAACTGATTTATCGATCGTGTGCTTTGAATTTGGCGATAGTGGATTCGGCCTCTTTAGATAAGGCTCGTCTTGGATTTTCTCAAGTATCAGCTCAATCAGTAAGTTCCACTGGGTGAACTTGAATTTCTTCGACTTCGAGGATCTTTCTTTCCCTTCTAATGCCCGCTTCGGCCATTTCTCCTTCGTGTGCACAGAGTTTGCTAATCCTGACCGCTTAGGGGGGCTCTTGTCGGAGGCTCGCTTCTTTGTTTCTCATCCTCTTCGTGCCGTTTGATTGTCTTCAACCTCGATCTCCCTCTGTATCCTCTTGATCATTACCCCCAGTGTGGATGGGGGGTTTTGGAAGAAGTCATTATAGATGTGGAGATCATAGCAGAGTGCATTCTGAAATGCGAGCATGACTGTCTCATCATCCATAGACCGTCTAGAGAGCACTGCATGCTCGTTTCGGAACCTCCAGGTGAAACTTCGGAGGGTCTTGTCTGACCCCATGTGAAGACGATAGAGAGTGTCGAGCTTCTTCTCCGACTTGAAGTTCAGCTGGTAATGTTGGACGAAGAGGTCTGCCAATGTCTCGAATCGATTAATGGTGCTCGGAGGGAGGTTGTGGTACCAATCCAAGGATGACTCACCGAGGCTTCCCGTGAAGGTGCGACACAGGACGTGATTGTCAAACTCTTGTGGCGTCAAGGCCTGTTTGAATGTCAGGATGTGCATGGTTGGGTCTCCCTTTGTGCAGTTGAACTTGGGGAGGACAGGAGCTCGCCAGCCTTGGGGAAATACTGCATCGAGGATGCTTCTGCTGAGACTACTTCCCTCCTACCGGCTCGTCGATTATGAAGGGAAAAATGAGAGTGATGCGAAGAAGACGCTCGTTCTCTTCTAAGCTGAACCAAGTCCTCCCAGGCTCGATTCCTTTTGTGAGGACGAGTGGCTTGAGGATGACACTCCACACTTCTTGCGTGCTGCAACGTGTAATGCCTGGACGAGGCTTCAGACTCGATGGGTCTACCACCTTGTCGTGGCATCTCAATATGATCCCCAACTGTCTATCGGGATGGAATGACTGAGAGTCTTCGATGTAACGGATCAGTTGCAAGTGGTCTGGGTGGATCGGCCCCCGAGCGTGGTGGGAGGCTGGCCACTGGAGTCTTTGGTAGCGGGATAATAGTCTCGATGCTATTGTTGGCTTCACCAGCAGGAGATGGTGTAACTACCCCTGTTTCTGTCGCAGCCTTCTTGAGGACATCTCGCTCGATCATCAAGGCAGTGTTATGCTTCACGAGGGCCAGGAGCTGATAGTCTTCTGCTGAGACTTGATAAGTTCCTGGTTATTTTGCTGTCGGGGAGACGGCATGGGCCTTGCCCGAGCACTATAAAGCCGTTCCGGAGTGATGCAAATAAAATCTCTATGAGTGGGCCTCAGGTTGAGGTTGGTTGACCCCAAGAGTTGTTGATCTGCAACTCGCTGAGTGGGCTGCAAATTGGCCCTGGTTATCCTCTTGCTGGCATGCATCTTGTCGGGGCTGGTTAGAGATTTGATAATGATGCTTCCGGGGCTTTGCCATTGCTAAAGTAGCCTTGCTTCTAGATGGTAAAGAAAGGGAAATCGATCGCTTTTGCTCAATCGATCAGTCTCTGGATGCTATGGTGTTGATCAGTTGCTTTTGCTCAACCAATCAGCCTTTGGAGAAGAGCGAATGGGCTTTTTGCTCGATCCCACAGACGACGCCAAACTATGGGGGAAAAATCTTTTGCCGTCAAAAGACTTCCTCCCACAGTCAATTGATATGGAGTTGAATGAATATAGGCATGTAACTTGAGATTAGTGTGAGTGGAGTAGAGAGCAGGGAGAGTAGACACGGGTTTGCTGTCAAAGTTTGGATGTAGCCTATATCTCCGTGCGGTAAGTCGCAACCTCAATCCACTAGATCTGAAGGAGTAGAGCTGCCCCTCGACAGGATGAGGGGGGCTTGTACAAATGATATATCTAGAGCTAGAGGGGTATAGCACTAGAAGGTGGAGGGAGAGACATGGCCTTTCTCTGGTCAGTTGGGTGTGGAGCTCTGCTACTCTCCACCCAGGCCCGAATATCCCAAAGTAGTAGGGAATCTAGAGTAGGTCCAAAAGTCTCGGAAGAGGTCCCCTATACTGTCTGCCACTGTTGTATTTATAAGCATCGCTCCCCACAAAGGTGTCAAGCTGTGGTCGATTCAAGTGGCGCCCATGGTTGGTCAATGTGTCGCTCTTCTCTAGCTTGGGAGGTAGCGAGTTGCGATTGCTCCATGTGGCGCCTTGTGAATGGTCCTCGTGTTGTTTTCCTACTGGTTAGCCTCGATCGGGTCTCTGCCGGCCTATTGGTGATCCATGATTTGCCCTCATGGACTTCGGAGGCATGGGCTTCTGCTGACTCGCTTGCCTTA
Source organism: Chamaelirium japonicum (assembly GCA_947650365.1). NCBI lineage: Eukaryota > Viridiplantae > Streptophyta > Magnoliopsida > Liliales > Melanthiaceae > Chamaelirium > Chamaelirium japonicum. The sequence goes on from OX393552.1 coordinate 15,968,811, forward strand.
GCCATTTTTTGCACCCACAATGACCATGGTGAAGACTTTCCATGCACTATCATCCCCAACAGCTTACCATGATGAGGCGACCAACCTGATCATAGCTACGAGCTTATTTAGATTACATGGGACCAATCCACTCAGTCTTCAACTCAGTGGACTACCATGTAACCATGACTCTCTATTCTTAAAAGAATACGTAAATATGTTACATACCAATATACATCTCATAAAATAACTATCAACCTTTATTTATTAGATCAAAACATAAACTTTTACAAGATTAGAACATATCAATTCTAACAATATCTCACTTGGTCTAGCGAAGCAAAACGGTTTTGACTCCCATCACGTCCACATGTCACTCAAATGCCTTAGTAGGTATTGTCTTGGTAAAAGGATCAACAACATTATCTGCAGATGCAATCTGTGTCACTGCTACTTGCCCTTGCTTTTGAAACTCCCGAATCAAGTGGAATTTGCACTCGACGTGCTTCCCCTATTCTGGTGATGTCTTGGCTCCTTGGCTTGTATTACTGCCCCACTATTATCACAGTAAAACACAATAGGTAACTGGGCCTTTGGTACATACCCCAAATCCTTAAGGATTTTCTTGAGCCATACCGCCTCTTTTGCTGCCTCGCACGCTGCAACGTACTCAGCCTCTGTAGTAGAGTCTACGATGTATTTCTGCTTCACACTCTGCCAACTAACTACTGCTCCTCCTAACATAAACACAAATCCTGATGTTGATTTTCTGGATTCCAAATCTGACATAAAGTTAAAATCTATATATCTAATCGGCATCAGTTCCTGTACAATATAGACCAACTCATAGTTTCTTGTTCTACGAAGGTACTTGAGTATACACTTCACAGCTATCCAGTGATCTGGACCCGGATTCTACTGAAACCGATCCATTATGCCTACTATGAAACAGATATCTGGTATTGTACTATGCATAGCATATATTAGACTACCTTCTACCGAAGCATAAGGTATCTTCTGCATTTTTGCTATCTCCTCAGGTGTCTTAGCATATTGATCCTTAGACAGTTTTACGTCATATCTAAATGACACAAAACCCTTCTTGAAGTTTTGCATATCAACCCTAGCCATAACCTTATCTATATACACGGTCTGTGATAGCGAGAGAATCATGTTCTGACGATCTCGTGTTACCTTAATCCCCAAAACATAATTCGCTTCACCTAGGTCTTTCATATCGAATTGTGTTGACAACCAGACCTTTACCATTGATAATATTCCAACATCATTCCCAATGAGCAGAATATCATCTACGTAAAGTATCAAATATACCACTGTAGTCTTATCACTCCTCTTGTATACACATGGTTCATCCTCGTTTTGAGTAAATCTATATGACTGGATTGCCTGATCAAAACGGATGTTTCAACTTCTAGATGCTTTCTCTAGTCCATAAATGGACTTCTGCAACTTGCAAACTAGTTGTTCCTGACCCTCTGACTCAAAACCTAGTGGCTGCATCATATAAATGTCTTCTTCCAAATTTCCATTGAGGAATGCTGTCTTGACATCCATTTGTCAGATCTCCCAGTTATAATGGGCTGCAATGGATAGGAGGATCCGAATAGACTTTATCATAGCTACCGGAGAGAAGGTTTCGTCAAAGTCGATTCCTTCTCTCTGGGTATAACCCTTGGCAACTAATCTAGCTTTATAAGTCTCAATTGTACCATCGGATCCTCTCTTCTTCTTATACACCCACTTACACCCAATAGGTTTAATATTGGATGATGGTGTAACAAGAGTCTAGACAACGTTATAAGACATTGATGCAATTTCAGCCTCCATAACCTTTTGCCAGTTAGAGCCTTTAGAAGCTCACATTACCTCATCATAGCTTAGTGGATCATCTTCATGATCCTCTAGATCAACCAATAAGTTTTCTCCATAGTATCTGTCAGGAGCTCTAATGCTTCTCCCACTGCGATGAGGTGGTGGTGGTGTTATAGGATGAATAGGTGCTATAGTATCTGGTATATTAGTGTGTCTGTAATGTCAGTTCCCACTATGCTTTCGGATGCTCTCTCTGTACTAGTACCCAGCAGTTCATCCAGAACCACCTTACTAGTAGGCTTGTAGTCTATAATATAATCATACTCTAGAAAAATGGCATTCATAGAAATGATTACCTTCTTTTCTTCAATATCATAAAATAGTTCACCTTTAGCCTCTTTGGGATACCCTACAAATAGACATGCTTTGGAATTCGGCTCCATCTTATCCCTCTTGTCTATCCGTACATGTACAGGATATCCCCATATTTTGAAATGTTATAGTGTTGGCTTTTTCCTTGACCACAGTTCTCTAGGGGTCTGAGGCACTGATTTAGATGGAACGTGGTTTAGAATATATGCTATTGTCTATAAGGCATATCCCTAAAAGGTTATTGGTATACTGGCATAACTTATCATGTTACGAACCATGTCTAGCAAGGTTCGATTCCTTCTCTCAGAAACTCCATTCTGTTGTAGGGTTCCTAGAGCAGGTAACTGGGATTATATCCCATGCTCCACCTTATACCCAAAGAACTCGTCAGATAGGTACTCAACTCCTCGATCAGATCAAAGGGTTTTTATATATTTATCTGTCTGCTTTTCTACTTCAGCCTTGAACTCTTTGAACATGTCAAAGGATTTCGACTTTCGATGCATCAGGTAAATATAATCATATCTTGAGTAATCATCAGTAAAAGTGATAAAGTACTCATGGCCTCCTCTCACCTTGATGCTCATGGGTTCACATATATCTGAATGAATTAATTTCAATACCTCAGTGGCTCTTACTCCCTTGCTATTAAAGGTCATTTTGGTCATCTTACCTTCTAGGCAGGATTCACAGGTAGGAAGGATCTGTTTCCAGAAGCCCAGCCTTCACCATCCTATGAATCCTATCTAAGTCAATATGCCCAAGTCGTAAGTGCCATAATTGGGTTAAATTTTCTGAATATTTCTTACGCTTAGATGAATTAACATTAAATGTTGAAGTCATTATGTTATCTTTTTCAAAATTAGGACTGAAAGCATAGAGATTATTCTAAACATTCCTCTTATTATAAAAGTTCCATTCAGCTTAAACGATACACCAGAAGCATCAAAACAAACTGAATAACATTTATTAACTAAAGAGGAAACAGAAATCAAATTACGTCTCAAGGACAGTACATAAAAAATATCCCTAAGAGTCAAAGTCTTATTATTCAAAAAACTAAGAGTAACATTTCCAACAGCAGCCACGGCCTTAGTTCACATGCTCAAGGTCACCTCTTCATCAAGCAACCTTCTGCTTTCCCGAAACCCCTGAAGAGAGTTACATGCATAGTTAGTAGATCCTGAATCTACAATCCAACTAGCAAAAGAACTGTTACTCAAAAAAAATGATTCAACAACTAGGAGTTGCAGATTACCTTCACCAGCATTCTGAGGCTTCTTGCAGTCCTTCTCCCAATAACCCTTCTAGCCACACTGAAAATACTTGGTGCCCGGTTTCTTTGATTCACTAGATCCAGAGGCCCCCATAGAGTTCTGCATAGCCGACTTAGGTTTCTTTTTGTGTTTTTTGTCTTGAGGTTTACCAGACTTCTTGAAGGATCTGTGTTGCATGTGTAGTGCTTTTCCCTTATACTTGAAGCCATCTTCAGCTACCTGGAGAGCTCCCAAAAGCTCTGCATTTGTCATAGCCAACTGGTTTAAGTTAAAGTTTGTGAAAAATTCTTCAAAGGCTCCAGACAGTGATAAGAGGAAGATATCTGTCATCACCTTGCCTTCTAGCATAATATCCATGGTTGCTAGTTTGTTCTAGAACCCAAACATTTTCAGCATGTTTCTCAAACTAGTGTTTCATTAGATATCTTAGTGCCGACGAGTTTCTTGATGGTGAGGTATCACGTAATGCGATTGTGACCCTCAAACATCTTCTTTAAACAACATCATATTAAAAGCGTTGAACATTTCCTTGACTTGCTTCTGCAGAGTTGTTTGCAAGGATGATATTATATAGTATTTATATATTATATTATATTCCTTCAAGTCAGTAAACTCCTTTAACTGTGCCTCTGTGGCATTGGGTCCCAATAAATCTAGCTCAGGGTTATTCAGGGCTGCCATATATTTACCAATCCTTAAGACTAGGTACAGGTTGCGCTTCCAGTCCTCATAGTTAGGACCAATAAGTTTGTGGTCATTTAGGATAGCGGACAGGGGGTCTAACTTGGTCATCTAAAAATAAAAGATTGAATTATGAGAATACATGAAAACTCATTTTATAGATTTTTAAAACAAACTAATTATATCCAAATGTTAGAGGTACCCTCAAGCAAATATATCTCTATGGATTAATTTAACCATGTATGTAAGATCTCAGAATCGGCTACACCCGCCCGAGGGGGCAGTGTGTAGGTCATCTCCTGACACGGGTCTTTCCCTTGACCCTATCCAAATATACCAACTAAGGGCTTTGATGAACCATGGTTATCTTTTGGCCAGTGCCACGTGATCACTATTGTCTGAGCAATGGATGCCTCATGTGTACTTCAGATGATTACCCACGAGCCTAAGCAATTACAGCACGGAAGTTCAAACGATCCCCACGAGGGTGAGTAAAGCCCTGAACCCTTGGCACCGTAATCGCCATATCCCGAGGAAGATCACTAAGTTGCTTGGCATGGAAAAATATAGCTCTCACTCGAGGAGGATGTTGAGTTATGCCCTCCCACCTGAGTACGAAGTGATTGGCCATGGAGGCCAGAGGATCTTTAAAAGTTCTCTCTTGCATCCCTTATTAAATTTGAGGGTTATTTTGCGAGTATGAGTTTATACCAATGCAAAAGTAGCGACCTCCTATATACTAGACCCTGGTCACACCCTGCTCCCACTAGCGCTTCAAGCCTTTTGCCTAACATTAATCATTGTTGGAATATCATAGTCCCTGCCTCAAGTGGATTCCTCCATTCAAGGATCACATTACATATTCCGAGAACATCGATGCTCTGCAAACTTGGTTATCATGCTAATGCCCTGGAGCCTAGCCTAAGGTCAGACACACAGGAAGGCATTCCCACTAATTATGGTGCCTCGCTTATAAATTTGGCAATTGATGTCCAGTGGATTTCTATCTCATTTTAGGTTTCGATGCTGGCCAAATAGACACACCCAACTAGTCAGGTGTTGACTTAATGGTGGTATAACCATATATGATGAGATCCCACTAATATCAAAAGTCAAATGAATAATAGGAGTCATCTAGTGGGATCTAATCCTAATACAGTCGCTTGGACCGGAGGGGAAAAGCATCCCTCTGAAAACTGATAATAAGATTATCTCATCGGGGTACGATGTGAAATATAACGAACTAATAAAGAAAGCAACCATCTCACTGAATTAAGTTTAGGGTCCGACCCCTGAACCTAATTAGCACAGCGCAGGCCTCTAACTTTCTTCATAAGTTTCCTCGGTCCGGCTCCTCCGTCGCGCTTGTGAACACTTTGCCAGATCGTCTTCGTCCTTTAGGGTTCCGCTTACGCTCCCGATGGTGGATTTCTTTGGTACATCTTTCTTCTCAATATATAACCGAAAAAGGTCTAGTATGCTTTGAGCAAGTGCTCGCTCGTCCATAATTTCTTAGAAAGAAAAGAAAACACGTCTAGGAAAAAGCCATGGGAACCGAGGATGGTCAGCCCCCATCACTCTCCCAATCTAAGGCTCTAAAACCTATCCACAAACATAAAGAGCAAATCAGACACAGGCTAACTCGGGGTCCTACCCCTGGTAGAAAGCAAACATATATCTAGATTAATTTTATAGCAGCGCCCTGCAAGCATGATTCATACAACAAACAATATATATGCATATGCACGATCTAAACGTAGGAACCCCGATAAAATCACGCGCTCATCATGCGCACACATGATGGTTTCATGGAAAGTCATGAAACACACACCACTAGTATAGCTCTCATACCAATTGTTGGAAATAATCGTATGGTAGAGGCTCTCAACGGAAGCGATTAAGCGATCGAAAGACCATTCATGGTGCACGTTATATGATTTAAACTTTCATTAAAATTATTCTACATGTGTGTGCATGTGTGTGCACGTGATTCGAAAACCCTAATGGCAATCTAGTATAATGATTATCTAGCATGCATGCAAATCATAGAATTTGGTAGATTTATATGTTAGAATATGCATACATTCGTGTGGATCTTTTAACCGCGGAGAATTGTCTTCTTTGTCGATGGAGATGAAAGATCGTCCACGAAGAAGCCGATGGTATACCGAGAATGATGCCTTCTTGTTCACCCGATCTCGTACGATGCACGATATATCGCTCTTGGATCTCTGAGTGCCTCCGAAGAACGACCCTACTCCTTCTCTGAAACTCCAGATGAGGAAGACGAAGTCGCAAGCGGGGAAGTAGAGAGAGATGAGGGAAAGAACTAGGGAAAAGAGAGAAAGGGGGAGGTTCAGTTTTCTATCCTTGTATGGCTGGCCCCCCCTCTCCCTTTTATAAGGCCGACCTACCCCCTTGGATAAGGATCCAAGGGGATAGGTTTAATCCCCTTTATTTCTCCTATATCTTTCCCTTTTCTTTATCCTTTTTCCCCACTTATAGGACTTGAATTTGACCAATTCAAACCCCTATTCCTATCCCTATGGCCGGCCTTATTACTAGGGGATTCTCATCTCCAGAATATAGGGGCCGGCCCTGCATGGGTTTCCTACAGCTAGGGTCAGCCACTAGTGAGGCTCATGTTGGAAATTAATCCATGGCAGAGGCTCGCAGCGGAAGCGATTTTGCGATCGAAAGACCGTTCATGGTGCACGTTACACGATTTAACTTTCATTAAAACTAAACTACATATGTGTGCATGTGTATGCACGTGAATCGAATACCCTAACGGCAATCTAGCATAATGATTAACTAGCATGCATGCAAATCATAATACTCGCTAGATCTACATGTTAGAGTACACATACCTTTCGTACGGATCTTTTAACCGCGGAGAATTGTCTTCTTTGTCGATGGAGACGGAAGATCGTTCGCGAAGATACCGATGGTACGAATGGAGACGTTGCCTTCTTGTTCACCCGATCTCACACGATACATGGAACGTCGCTCTCGGATCTCTAAGTGCCTCCGAAGAATGACCCTTCTCCTTCTTCAGAACTCCACGCGAGGAAGATGAAGTTGAAAGCGAGAAACGGGAGATTGAATAGGGAGAGAACTAGAGAGATGAGAGGAGAGGGGGGTTCGGTTTTTGGCATTAATAGGGCCGGCCCCCTATATCCCTTTATATAGGGCCGGCCTACCCCCTTGGATAAGGATCCAAGGGGATAAAGACCTCCCACAATTATCTCTCCATTATCTTCTTTTTATCTCTCCTTGTATTTATCCGTTTTCCCACTTTTTAGAGCTTGATCTTAACCGATTCTTAGCCCTATCCCTATCTATATGGCCGACCCTATAGATGAGGGATTCTCATCCCTACATCATAGGCCCGGCCCTAGCAAGGTGTCCCACTACTAGGGTCAGCCAAGAGTGAGGTCCGACAGAGTGAGGTTTTTACCAAAACGCCCTGACGCCTCATTTTGACCGGCCATTTCTAGCGTGCGATACCTAGCGGCCACTTCTTAAGTGATCTTTACTAGTTACCTACTATTAACTGAGGCCACCGGAGGGTGCCTCTAGCAAAGTCAACTAGTCAACTCGTAGCACATCCCAGTGTATCGCACCTATGCAGCAAAGTTCACTTATAGCTAGGGATTACTACGTGCGACTCTGTATTAGTCTCGGGCTTAACCCTTAGTACTCGCATATAGTTACGCATCTACCATGCTCTAGTGCCAAGCACACACGGAGTGTATACTTCTTTCTTCCTCTTAATGCTAATGGTGTTCCGAGGAGATGGTTCAAGAACCGTACATAATATTGATAGGGTGGAACCATCAGGGACCGGGGTTCATGGCTTCCAACTCAAGCTCGATCGACACACTATCCGAGTGTACCATCGATCCTCTGAGCTCGAGTTAACTTGTGTAGCCACCCAGAGTGCGACGCAGGCTCCACTTCAATTCACCCAGACTTACTATGTTCTCCATCATACCCCTGCTCTCCGCTTAGTAGTGGTAAGCCCGCTGTCCCTCCACTTGATGTCATGATTCACTTCGAGCGGTGGAGACTACCGTCAGACTCGAATGACCATATGACTTGGTTCCTTCCAGGTTGACCTATACATCGTACCTCTGATTACCCCGTCGAGTAATCGAACCCGGTCAACAGTCAAACTGATGACCACCAGGCCTGGGTTTGGTACAGTGTAAGTCACACCAAGGAACGCACCTCCCTTAAGGGGTGTGGATGGCCTGCAGGAGTGACACGCTAATGCAACACCAGCTAGGTAACCCAGTACACCGTGGTTTTGGATCACTACAAACGGATCCTCACACATTGGTGCGCCAAAGCACCACACAACTGGTTAGTCCATCAGACATGGTTTCTCAGGGTTTAGGACCGTTTTACCCTAAGCAGAAACACGGCTTAGTGTACCAATGTCTGCTCACTGATCTGTACACCGTGTTAGTTCCGTTCAGCCACAGACACTGTGCTTGGTGATGACCATGGTGAAGACATCCCATGAACTGTCATCGCCAACAGCTTAACATGATGAGGCGACCAACCTGATCATAGCTGCGAACTGATTTAGATTATATGGGACTAATCCACTCAGTCTTCAACTCAGTGGACTACCATATAACCATGGCTCTCTGTTCTTAAAAGAACACGTAACTTTGTTACGCACCTATATGCATCTCATATAATAATAACTATCAATATTTATTAGACCAAAACATTAAAGTTTTACAAGCTTAGAACACATCAATCCTAACAATCTCCCACTTGGTCTAGCGTAGCAAAACGGTTTTGACTCCCATCGCGTTCACATGTCGCTCGAATGCCTTGGTAGGTATTGCCTTTGTGAAAGGATCAGCAACATTATCTGTAGATGCAATCTGTGTCACCGCTACTCGTCCTTGCTTTTGAAACTACCGAATCAAGTGGAACTTGCGCTCGATGTGCTTCCCCTTTTGGTGATGTCTTGGCTCCTTTGCTTGTGCTACCGCCCCACTCTTGTCGCAGTAAAGCACAATAGGTAACTGGGCCTCTGGTACACACCCCAAATCCGTAAGGAATTTCTTGAGCCATACCGCCTCTTTGGCTGCCTCGCACGCTGCAACGTACTCAGCCTCTGTGGTAGAGTCCGCGATGTATTTCTGCTTCATACTCTGCCAACTAACCGCTGCTCCTCCTAACATAAACACAAAACCTGATGTCGATTTTTTGGATTCCAAATCTGACATAAAGTTAGAATCTGTATATCCAATCGGTGTCAGTTCTTGTGTAGTGTAAACCAACTCATAGTCCCTTGTTCTACGAAGGTACTTGAGTATACACTTCACAACTGTCCAGTGATCTGGACCCGGATTCGACTGAAACCGACCCATCATGCCTACTGCGAAACAGATATCTGGCCTTGTTCAATGCATAGCATACATTAGACTACCTAATGCCGAAGCATAAGGTATCTTCTGCATTTCTGCTCTCTCCTCAGGTGTCTTAGGATATTGATCCTTAGATAGTTTTACGCCATGTCTAAATAGCACAAAACCCTTCTTGGAGTCTTGCATGTCAAACCTAGCCATAATCTTATCTATATACGCAGCCTGTGATAGCGAGAGAATCCTAGCCTGTTCTGGCGATCACGTGTTACCTTGATCCCCAAAACATAACTCGCTTCACCTAGGTCTTTCATATCGAACTGTGTTGACAACCAGACTTTTATCGTTGACAATGCTCCAATATCATTTCCAATGAGTAGAATATCGTCTACATAAAGTATCAAATATATCATTGTAGTCTTATCACTCCTCTTGTATACACATGGTTCATCTTCGTTTTGAGTAAATCCATATGACTGGATTGCCTGATCAAAATGGATGTTCCAACTTCTAGATGCTTTCTTTAGTCCATAAATGGACTTCTGTAACTTGCAAACTAGATGTTCCTGACCTTCTGACTCAAAACCTGGTGGCTGCATCATATAAATATCTTCTTCCAAATTTCCATTGAGGAATGCTGTCTTGACATCCATTTGTCAGATCTCCCAGTTGTAATGGGCTGCAATGGATAGGAGGATCCGAATAGACTTTATCATAGCTACTGGCGAGAAGATTTCGTCAAAGTCGATTCCTTCTCTCTGGGTATAGCCCTTGGCAACTAATCTAGCTTTATAAGTCTCAATTATTCCATCGGATCCTCTCTTCTTCTTATACACCCACTTACACCCAATAGGTTTAATATTGGATGATGGTGTAACAAGAGTCCAGACTACGTTATGGGACATTGATGCAATTTCTACCTCCATGGCCTTTTGCCAGTTAGAGCTGTCAGAAACTCCCACTACCTCATCGTAGCTCAATGGGTTATTCTCCTGACCTTCTGGATCAACCAATAAGGTTTCTCCATAGTATCTGTGAGGAGCTCTGATGCTTCTCCCACTGCGACGAGGTGGTGGTTGTGTTACAGGATTAATAGGTTCTACAATATCTGGTATATTAGTATCTGTAATGTCAGCTCCCACTATGCTTTCGGATGCGCTATCTATACTAGTACCCAGCAGTTCATCCAGAACTACCTTACTAGTAGGCTTGTGGTCCATAATATAATCATGTTCTAGGAAATAGGTATTCGTTGAAACGATCACCTTCTTTTCCTCAGGATCATAAAATAGTCCTCCTTTGGTTTCCTTGGAATACCCTACAAATAAGCATACTCTGGTTTTAGGTTCCATATTTTCCCTCTTATCCCTTCGCACATGTGCAGGGCATCCCCATATTCTGAAATGCTGTAGCAATGGCTTTCGCTTTGACCACAGTTCTCTAGGGGTCTGAGGCACTGACTTAGACGGAACGTGATTCAGAATATAAACTGCTGTTTGTAGGGCATACCCCCAAAAGGTCATTGGTAAACTGGTGTAACTCATCATGCTACGAACCATGTTCAACAAGGTTCGATTCCTTCTCTCAGAAACTCCATTCTGTTGTGGGGTACCTGGAGTAGTTAATTGGGATGTTATCACATGCTCCACCAAATACCCTAGGAACTCGTCAGATAGGTATTCACCTCCTCGATCAGATCGAAGGGTTTTTATACATTTACCCGTCTGCTTTTCTACTTCAACCCTGAACTCTTTGAACATGTCAAAGGATTCCGACTTCTGATGCATCAGGTAAATGTAACCATATCTTGAGTAATCATCAGTGAAAGTGATGAAGTACTCATGGCCTCCTATCGCCTTGACGTTCATGAGTCCACACACATCTGAATGGATTAACTCCAATATATCAGTAGCTCTTACTCCTTTGCCTTTAAAGGACCTCTTGGTCATCTTGCCTTCCAGGCAGGATTCACAGGTGGGAAGGATCTCCGTAGGATCTGTTTCCAGAAGCCCGGCCTTCTCCATTCTATGGATCCTGTCTAAGGCAATATGCCCAAGTCGTAAGTGCCACAATTGAGTTAAATTTTCCAAGGGTTTCTTATGCTTAGATGAATTAACATTAAATGCTGAAGTTATTATGTTATCTTTTTTAAATTTAGGACTGACTACATAGAGATTATTATGAACCATTCCTCTTATTATAAAAGTTCCATTCAGCTTAAACGACACACCAGAAGTATCAAAATAAACTGAATAACCTTCATTAACTAAAGAAGAAACAAAAATTAAGTTACGTCTCAAGGACGGTACATAAAAAATATCTCTAAGAGTCAAAGTCTTATTATTCGAAAAACTAAGAGTAACGTCTCCAATAGCTTCAGTAGCAGCCACGGCCTCAGTTCCCATGCTCAAGGTCACCTCTCAATCAAGCAACCTTCTGCTTTCCCGAAACCCCTGAAGAGAGTTACAGGCATGGTTAGTGGATCCTGAATCCACAATCCAACTAGCAAAAGAACTATTACTTGAAAGAAATGATTCAACAACTAAGAGTTGTAGATTACCTTCACCAGCATTCTGAGGCTTCTTGCAGTCCTTCTTCCAATACCCTTCTGGCCATATCGAAAACACTTCGTGCCCGGTTTCTTTGATTCTCCAGACCCAGAGGCTCCAGCAGAGTCCTGCACAGGCGCTGACTTAGATTTCTTCTTATGTTTCTTGCCCTGAGGTTTACCAGGCTTCTTAAAGGATCTGCGTTGCACGTGAAGTGCCTCGCCCTTCTGCTTGAAGCCATCCTCAGCTGCCTGGAGAGTTCCTAGAAGCTCTGCATTTGTCATAGCCAACTTGTTTAAATTAAAGTTGGTGACAAAGCCTTCAAAGGCTCCAGACAGTGATGAGAGGAAGATGTCTGTCATCACCTCGACTTCTAGCACAATATCCATGGTAGCTAGTTCGTTCTGGAACCCAAACATTTTCATCATGTGTTCCCGAACTAGCGTCCCATTGGACATCTTAGTGCCGACAAGTTTCTTGATAGTAAGGTATCGCGTAACGCGATTGTGACCTTCAAGCATCTCCTTCAGATACAACATCATGTCAGAAGCGTCGGTCATCTCCTCGACTTGCTTCTGCAGAGTTGTTTGCAAGGATGCTATAATATAGCATTTACATATTTTATTAGATTCCTTCTAGTCAGTGAAAGCCTTTAACTGTGCCTCTGTGGCATCGGGTCCTGGCAAATCCGGCTCAGGGTCATTCAAGGCTATCATGTGTTTACCAATCCTTAGGACCAGGTACAGGTTGCGCTTCCAGTCCTCATAGTTGGGACCGGTAAGTTTATGGTCATTTAGGATAGTGGACAGGGGGTCTAACTTAGTCATTTGAAAATAAAAGATTGAATAATAAGAATGCATGAAAAACTTATTTTATGGATTTTTAAAACAAGCTAATTATATCCATATATCGACGCTACCCTCAAGCGAAGCCATCTCTATGGATTAATTAACCATGTTTATAAGATCTCGGAATCGACTGTACCTGCCCTAGGAGGCATCATACAGCGTCAATCCGCTTACACGGGCCTTTTCCTTGACCCTATCCAAATCTGCCAACTAAGGACTGTGATGGACCATGGTTATCTTTCGGCCAGTACCACGTGATCACCGTTGTCTTCGCAACGAATACCTCACGTGTACTTAGGATGCTTACCCACGAGCCTAAGCAATTACGACATGGGAGTTCATTCGGCCCCCACTAGGGTGGGATGAAAAGCCCTTCTTTCCTGGCCTCGTAATCGCCATATCCTTAGGGAGGTCATTAAGTAATTTGGCATGGAAACACACAGCTCCCACCCTAGGGGGTGTGAAGTTATGCATCCCCACCCAAATACAAAACGACTGGCCGTGGAGGCCAGAGGATCTTTAAAAGTCCTCTCTTGCATCCCTTATTATTTATGAGGGTTATTTTGCGAGTATGAATTTATGCGAATGCAAAGGTAGCGACCTCCTATATACTAGACCCTGGTCACACCATGCTCCCACTAGCGTTCAAGCCCTTCGCCTAGCATTAATCATTCTCGGAATATCATAGTCCCTGCCTCAAGCGGATTTCTCCATTCAAGGGTCACATTACATATTTCGAGAATATCGATGCTCTGCCAAAATGGTTATCAAGCTAATGCTCTGGAGCTAAGCCTAGAGTCAGACTCACTGGAAAGGACTCCCACTAGTCATGGCGCCTCGCTTATAAATTTGACAATTGATGTTCAATGGATCTCCATCTCATCTTTGATTTCGATGCTAGCCAAATAGGCACCCCCGACTAGTCGGGTGCTGACCTAGTGGTGGCATAACCATATGTGATGGGATTCCACTAACATTAAAAGTCAACTAAATAATAGGCGTCATCTAGCGGGATCCTATCCTCAAACAGTCGCTTGGACCGGAGGGGAAAGGCATCCCTCTGAAAACTGATAAACACATTATCTCATCGGGGTTCGATATGAAACATAAAGAACTAATAAAGAAAACAACCATTAAAACTGAATTAAGTTCAGGGTCCGACCCCTGAACCTAATTAGCACAGCGCAGGCCTCTAGCTTTCTTCACAAGGTTTCTCGGTCCGGCTCCTCCGTCGCGCTTGCGAACACTTTACCGGATCGTCTTCATCCTCTAGGGTTCCGCTTCCGCTCCCGATGGTGGATTTCTTTGGCACATCTTTCTTCTCGATCTGTAACCGAAAAATTCTAGTACGCTTCGAGCAAGTACTCGCTCGTACACAATTTCCTAGAAAGAAAAGAAAACACACCTAGAAAAAAGGCCATGGGAACCGAGGATGGTCAACCCCCATCACTCGCCCAATCTACTGCTCAATTACATATCCACACACAGAAAGCAAATCCAGACAATTGCTAACTCGGGGTCCGACCCCCGGTAGCAAGCACAAACACAGATCTAGATTTTATAGCGGTGCCCAGCAAGAACGATTCATAGAACAAGCACAATCTATACATATGCATGATCTAAGCGTAAGAACCCCGATGAATTCATGCATTCATCATGCGTACACATGTTGGTTTCATGAATAATCGTGAAACACACACCACTAATGCGGCTCTGATACCAATTGTTGGAAATTAATCCATGGCAGAGGCTCGCAGTGGAAGCGATTTTGCGGTCGAAAGACCGTTCATGGTGCACGTTACACGATTCAACTTTTATTAAAACTAAACTACATATGTGTGCATGTGTATGCACATGAATCGAACACCCTAACGACAATCTAGCGCAATAATTAACTAGCATGCATGCAAATCATAATACTCGCTAGATCTAGATGTTAGAGTACACATACCTTTCGTACAGATCTTTTAACCGCGGAGAATTGTCTTCTTTGTCGATGGAGACGGAAGATCCTTCGCGAAGATGCCGATGGTACGAATGGAGACGTTGCCTTCTTGTTCACCCGATCTCACACGATGCACGGAACGTCGTTCTCGGATCTCTGAGTGCCTCCGAAGAACGACCCTTCTCCCTCTTCAAAACTCCACGCGAGGAAGACGAAGTTGCAAGCGGGAAACGGGAGATTGAATAGGGAGAGAACTAGAGAGATGAGAGAAGAGGGGGGGGTTCGGTTTTTGGCATTAATAGGGCCGGCCCCCTATATCCCTTTATATAGGGCCGACCTACCCCCTTGGATAAGGATCCAAGGGGATAAAGACCTCCCACAACTATCTCTCCATTATCTCCTTTTTATCTCTCCTTGTATTTATCCGTTTTCCCACTTTTTAGGGCTCGATCTTAACCGATTCTTAGCCCTATCCCTATCTATATGGCCGGCCCTATAGATGAGGGATTCTCATCCCTATATCATAGGGCCGGCCCTAGCAAGGTGTCCCACTACTAGGGTCGGCCAACAGTGAGGTTCGGCAGAGTGAGGTTTTTACCAAAACGCGCTGACGCCTCATTTTGACCATGTCTAGTGTGCGATACCTAGCGGCCACTTCTTAAGTGATCTTTACTAGTTACCTACTATTAACTGAGGCCACCGTAGGGTGCCTCTAGCAAAGTCAACTAGTCAACTCGCAGCACATCCCGGTGCATCGCACCTATGCAGCGAAGTTCACTTATGGCTAGGGATTACTACGTGCGACTCTGTACTAGTCTCGGGCTTAACCCTTAGTACTCGCATGTAGTTACGCATCTACCGTGCTCTAGTGCCAAGCACACACGGAGCGTATACTTCTTTCTTCCTCTTAATGCTAATGGTGTTCCGAGGAGATGGTTTAAGAACCGTACATAATGTTGATAGGGTGGAACCATCAAGGATCGGGGTTCATGGCTTCCAACTCAAGCTCGATCGACACACTACCCGAGTGTACCATCGATCCTCTGAGCTCGAGTTAACCTGCGTAGCCACCCAGAGTGCGACGCAGGCTGCACTCCAATTCACCCATACTTACTATGTTCTCCATCATACCCCTGCTCTTCGCTTAGTAGTGGTAAACCCGCTGTCCCTCCACTTGATGCCATGATTCACTTCGAGCGGTGGAGACTACCGTCAGACTCGAATGACCATATAACTTGGTTCCTTCCAGGTTGACCTATACATCGTACCTCTGATTACCCCGTCGAGTAATCGAACCCGGTCAATAGTCAAACTGATGACCACCAGGACTGGGTTTGGTACAGTGTAAGTCACACCAAGGAACGCACCTCCTTTAAGGGGTGTGGATGGCCTGCAGGAGTGACACGCTAATGCAACGCCAGCCGGGTAACCCAGTACACCGTGGTTTTGGATCACTGCAAACGGATCCTCACACATTGGTGCGCCAAAGCACCACACAACTGGTTAGTCCATCAAACGTGGTTCCTCAGGGTTTAGGACCGTTTTACCCTAAGCAGAAACACGGCTTAGTGTACCAGTGTTTGCTCACTGATCTGTACACCGTGTTAGTTCCGTTCAACCACAGACACTGTGCTTGGTGATGACCATGGTGAAGACATCCCATGAACTGTCATCGCCAACAGCTTAACATGATGAGGCGACCAACCTGATCATAACTGCGAATTGATTTAAATTATATGGGACCAATCCACTCAGTCTTCAACTCAGTGGACTACCATATAACCATGGCTCTCTGTTCTTAAAAGAACACGTAACTTTATTACGCACCTATATGCATCTCATATAATAATAACTATCAATCTTTATTAGACCAAAATATTAAAGTTTTACAATCTTAGAACACATCAATCCTAACAGCTCAGCAGTGTGTGTTTTTACCAAAACGTCCTTATGCTTCAAATTGACCATTTCTAGTATGCGAGACTTAGCGACTCATCCTTAAGTGATCTTTACAAGTTACTTCACTATTAACTGAGATCACCGGAGGGTGTCTCTAGTAAAGTCAACTAGTCAACTCGCAACATGTCTTGGTGCATCGCACCCATGCAGCGAAGTTCACTTATGGCGATGGATAACTACTTGCGCCTCTGTACTAGTCTAGGGTTTCCCCTTTAGCACTCGCATATAGTTACGCATCTACCGTGCACTAGTACAAAGCACACACGGAGCATAGACTTCTTACTTCCTCTTATGACTCACTGTGTTCCGAGGAGACGATTCAAGAATCATACATAATGTGGATTAGGTGGAACCATCAGGGACCAGGGTTCATAGCTTCCAACTCAAGCTCGATCGACAAACTACCTAAGTGTACCATCGATCCTCTAAGCTCGAGTCAATCAGCATGACTACCCAGAGTGTGACACAGGCTGGACTCCAATTCACTCGGACTTACTATGTTTTCCGTCATACCCATGCTCTCCGCTTAGTAGTGGTAAACTCACTGTCCCTCCACTTGATGCCATGTTGCACTTCGAGCACTGGAGAATACCGTCAGACTCGAATGCTCATATGACTTGGTTCCTTCAAGGTTGACCTATACATCGTACCTCTGATTACCCTATCAAGTAATCGAACCTGGTCAATAGTCCAACTGATGACCACCAGGCCTGGGTTTGGTACAGTATAAGTCAGACCAAGGAACACACCTTTCGATAGGGGTGTAGATGGCCTGCAGAAGTGACACGCTGATGCAACACCAGCCGGATAACCCAGTACACCGTGGTTTTGAATCACATATCTAGATCCTCACATATTGGTGCACCAAAGCACCACTCAACTGGTTAGTCCATCAGACGTGGTTCCTCAGGGTTTAGGACTGTTTTACCCTAAGCAGAATCACGGCTTAGTGTAGCAGTGTCTGCTCACTGATCTGTACACCATGTTAGTTCCATTTGGCCACAGACACTGTGCCTGGTGATGACCATGGTGAAGACTTCCCATGCACTGTCATCCCCAACAGCTTATCATGATGAGACAACCAACCTGATTATAGCTACGAACTTATTTAGATTACATGGGATCAATCCACTCAGTCTTCAACTTAGTGGACTACCATGTAACCATGGCTCACTGTTCTTAAAAGAACACATAAATATGTTACGTACCAATATGCATCTCATATAATAACTATCAACCTTTATTTATTAGGTCAAAACATAAAGTTTTACAAGCTTAGAACACATCAATTCTAACACGCGCGAGGTGGTTCCCAGTGCTAGCCATGCTACTGAGGGTGTTCTTGACGGGGAGCTTGGGCTCTTTGGTGATGAGGTGATCCCATGCTTTTGGTGTAGCTTTGTCAGATATTGCTAGTATGCCTTTCGCCTTGATTGGAGTAATTTTTTTCGATTCTTGACTTGTCAGGTAATGTGGCTACCCTTTTTATGCGACAGGTTCGATCGCAATTGGTCCCGGACTTGCTTCCTTAAAGACTCAACAGGAGATACAAGGTGTCAAGGCTTCACCTGATTTGGCCATGGGAGGGGAACTCGATGTCCCTTTTAACGATATAGGGCTTGTGGGGATTTGCGGCAGCAACTTCCTCACTGGTGTTGTGGACTTTGACGACATCGTTTTGGAGGACGAGGACTTCCGAGAAGAGGTGGAAGTTTCTAGCACCTTCAGAGGGCTGACTCTTGTAGTTGTTGCTACTAGCTTGACAGAGGCTGCTATTGGTGTCGCTCTAGCAGGTGTTTGGGTCGTGGTCCCATTGCTATCCCCAGTGACACCTTTGACGGTTGTCTCAGCAATAGTCCAGGAAGCGGTTTCGATGCTCGAGTCTTCTAGGCAGGATCGTGCTTCGCCGATGTGCCCAGCTATTTGCAAGAGAAAGAGCAGGTCAACCAATTTCATGTCTGAGATTTTCGGGATGCTTATAGGTGGTACATCCAGGAGACACTTGCACCCTTCCAGAAGGAGAGTCTTGGTGCTTTGAGTAGCTGGTGGGCTATGGAAGGCCTTGAGTTTTGTGAGAGCCTAGCGAGGTTTGGGGTGGATGGCTCCTTATTTGCGGGGCGCATGCACATCTTTCTGGAGGACAACGATGTCTATCGATCGAGGCGAGTTTCACTGGAGGAGGATGCTCTTTTGGCTTTAGCTAAGGCCGAGGATAAGAAGCATCGACTTGAGGGGCTTCACACGCTTGCTACTGCAGACTTAGTTCAGGCATAGAAGAAGGTGGAGGTTGCTCGCGCATCGCTTCAGAAGCTGGAGCCCTATCTGGAGAGAGCAAGGGTGACCAAGAAGTTTTCTGGAGTGGAGCTTGCAAAGCAACAAGAGGAGCTAACGAAGCGCTGGGAGTTGGTGGCTTCTCACCCTTTGAAGTTGTAGCGCGTGGATGCCTTGATAGACGAGTTGTTGTAGCGCCTGAAGGACTTCACCTCGCTTTACTAGCTTTGTAGCTCTTTTTCTTTTGTATTTTTGAGATATGTCTGTCAGACTTGGGATTTTACTTTTTCCTTAATAATATGCATCTATTTTTTGGGCTCATCTTTTGGCATGGTGGTTTGTTTTTTTTTTTTTTTTTGTTTTGACCGAACCTTTGCAGGCTGCCTATGTACCCTACTTAGAGGGATCAAGTCACATGTAGTTCATACATTTTCTTTTTTTTTGTGCGAGGAGTGTGGCCTTGTTTTAGGCATAATATCTTTTGAGATACTTGCCATTGATAGGGCCTAGCTGAGACACTTCTAATTCGGCTAAGAAATATTGGGCGTTGTCATTGCTGGTGAGATCTTCTTGAATAGCTATCATGAGTGAAGAAATCTAGAGTTCGAGCAGAAAAACAGCTTCTACTCCGTACACAATAGATTATAGAGTTGCTTGCATTGGAGTATGGAAGGAAGTGCAGTATGCCCATAATACTTCACCCATGCGTTTGTGCTGGTCCTTCTTTGACTGCAATACGACCTTCTCCAAGAGCTTGCAGAGAGTTTTGTTGAATGCTTCTGCTAGTCCATTGGCTGGAGCATTGTATATCATCGAGCACATTTGCTTGATGTCGAATTTAGCGCAGAACTAGCTGACATCATCATTTTTGAACTGGTTCCCATTGTCAGTGATGATGTAGTGAGGGACACCGTACCAAAAGATGATGTCATTTTGGATGAAGTCGATAACGAAGTGCCTGGTGACTTCTCGCAACGATATCGCTTCAGTCCACTTCAAGAAGTAGTCTGTCACCGCTAAGATATAGAGGTGTTGTTTTGACGACTTGTGTAATGGACCGATGACGTCGAGCCCCTACTCATTGAAGGGCCATGATGTGATCATTGGATGCAATGACTCTGGTGGCTGACGGATGTAATCGCCGTGCAACTGGCTTTACAAACTCCAAGCAGTCTTTGATTATGGTGGGCCAATAGTAATCCATTATCTTGATACGAAAGTAAAGCCTTGGTCTGGACTGATGTATGCTGCAAATTCTAGTATGGATTTCTTGCAGTGCCGCTTTCGTTTCTTATTTTGTGAGATACCTCAAGAGTGTACCATCGTAGCTTCGACGGTAGAGCTCGTTGTTAAAGTAGAAGAACTTCAGAGATCGTTGACGGACGTAGACTTTGTGCTTTGGATCATCGATGAGCCTTCTATGGATAAGATAGACCATGAAGGGTTGTCTCCAGTCTTACTCATCGATCATGAGGATGTGCATGGCGTTGACTTGGCCTGGAGTCTAGCATGGATGTCTTCCTTGGTGATCACCATTCTCTTGCAAATAGGGACGATAAACTGGCTCTTTTATGGGAACGGGAGTGTAGCTGCCAAGTTTGTGAGAGCATCGATCTGCTGGTTGAGATTTCTGGGGATATACTGGATAGAAGCAGCCTCGAGTGTGTTGAGGAGTTCCAGAGTTCACATATGCAGTTGCACAAGGTCTTCTTTGTTGACTTCGTATGCCCCCAAAATTTACTGGATGACGAGTTTAGAGTCGCTAAAGATTTCAAGTCCTTGAAGCTTTATGTCGGTTGGCGAGTTCAAGGTCGATGATCAGAGTTTGATTTTCTGTCCTGTTGTTGGAGCATGATTCCAATAGTAAGAATGAGAAGGGGAGAATCTCATCGTTTGGAGTGACGAAGATGACTCCAATTCCTACCACGTCTTGTCTTGCTATGCCATCGAAGAACATCTTCCAGGAGAAAATGATGTCGGCAGAGAATACTTCCTCATTTGGAAGGTCTTCTGACAGTTTCCATTCCATTGGAAGAGGGTATTCCGCCAGGAAATCCGTGAGAGTTTGACCTTTAACTGCCTTTTATGGGACGACGGTGATGCCAAACTCAAGGAGAAGAAGCGCCCATTTGGCCAGATGTCCGGAAAGCACTGGTCTTGACATGATGTACTTGAGAGGGTCAGCTTTCGAGATGAGTCTGATGACATGAGATCACATGTAGTGCCGTAGCTTCTTTGTAGCGAAGATAAGTGCTAAATATACTTTCTTGACCGGGGAGTAGTTTAGCTCCGCACCGACGAAGGTTCAACTCAAGTAGTAGCATGCCGTCTCTTTGTCTAACTTATTTCCTTGAGCTAGGAGTGCCCCCAAGGATTGCTCTTGGGGACTGATGTAGAGGATCAGTAGCTTTCCTGGGACTGGTTTTGACAGGACTGGAGGCATGAGCAGATAGTCCTTGATATTTTAGAGAGCATCTTGACAAGCTTCGTTCCATTTGAACAAAGCTCCTTTCTTTATGAGGCATCTGAAGGGATGGCTCTTTCCAACTAAGGTGACGATGAATCTCTTTATGTATGCCAGGTGGAATTAGAGACTTTTGAAATCTCATACCATCTTTGGCACGGGAATATTGAGGATAGCATCAATTTTGGATTGATCTATCTCGATACCTTGATGTCACACCACGACACCGAGGAATTTTCCCGAGGAGACTGTGATGACCAAGATCCAATAGCCAAGTGCCAAGAGCCAAGACTCCTGAGGCGGTGATGCCAAGATGGATGAGGTGAGGTGAGGTATACAATACCACGAGTTAGCCCCACATCACCTGGAGAGAAGGAGATACTGAGCTACTTATATAATTTCCCCTCTCAAACATAAAAGATGCGTTTTAAAAACCGTGCGCCGCTACAGATTTTATAAGAACTCTGTAGTTAAGCGTGCTCAAACGAGTGCAGTACTAGGATAGGTGACCTCCTGGGAAGTTCTCATGCAAGGACGGGCAAAGCGGATAATATCTTGTGTGTTTGGGGCGGATGTTACAACATGGTATCAGAGCTGGTTCTCCTCGCAATGGGGAGCATCTAACCCTACACGAGGTAGCCCTAAGGGGGGTGGATTGTGACAACCAAGATCCATTAGCCAAGTGCCAAGAGCCAAGACTCCTGAGGCGGTGATGCTGTGGGGGAAAATCTTCGTGCCGACCCGAAGACCTCGCCTCACCAGTCAATTGGAGTTGAAGTTGACGTCAAAGATCGTTGGTCGATCTGCTGATTGAAGTTGAAGCCTTTTGATATGTCAATAGAAAGAGATATGCAATCAGAGAGTAGACACGAGAGGTGATCTCGGAGTTCAGCCGAAGCCTACGTCTCCGTGCTATAGGGAGCAACCCGAATTCACTAACACTTATATTGAAGTGATCTCGACAGGCCGAGTATCACCGAAAACACTCTGATCTCTTCGAGAGAAAAAGAAGATCAAAGAGAGGTGGAAGATGGGAAGTTGGAAATCCCAGAGCTCTGGTTTTAGAACTGAGAATTCGATCTGAGATTCGATCCTTTTACATTCGAAGGCTCTGCTATTTATAGGATTCCCGGGGAGGAATTCCGGGGCAAATGGCGGTTTTTGCTGTCGTATCTGGGGATCCTCCAGGCAAAGCTGGTGGGCTCCGCTGCCGTCTTCTGGGGGTTTCTACAGGCTCGTGGGCCTATCGGACAGGGCCGATGGGTCACGCGGTGGCCCTCGTGGGCCCACCAGGCAGGGCCGGTGGGTCCCGTGGTAGTCTTCGTGGGCCCACCAGGCAGGGCCGGTGGGTCCCGTGGTAGTCTTCGTGGGCCCACCAGGCAGGGCCGGTGGGTCCCGTGGTAGTCTTCGTGGTCCCACCAGGCAGGGCCGGTGGGTCCCGTGGTAGTTGGTATACTTCTGCCAAAATTTGCACCCACAGATGCCAAGATGGATGAGGTGAGGTAAGGTGTACAAGGCCACGAGTTAGCCCCACATCGCTTGGAGAGAAGGAGATCTTGAGCTACTTATATAATTTTCCCTCCTAAACATAAAAGATGTGTTTTAAAAACCGTGCACCGCTACAGATTTCGTAAGAACTCTGTGGTTAAGCGTGCTTGGACGAGAGCAGTACAAGAATAGGTGACCTCCTGGGAAGTTCTCGTGCGGGGACTGGCAAAGTGAACAATATCTTGTGTGTTTGGGGCGGATGTTACAACATGGTATCAGAGCTAGTTCTCCTCGCAATGGGGGGTCTAACCCTACACGAGGACGTGTAGCCCTAAGGGGAGTGGATTGTGACGACCAAGATCCAATAGCCAAGTGCCAAGAGCCAAGACTCCTAAGGCGGTGATGCCAAGATGGATAAGGTGAGGTGAGGTGTACAAGGCCACGAGTTAGCCCCACATCGCCTGGAGAGAAGGAGATTCTGAGCTACTTATATAATTTTCCCTCCCAAACATAAAAGACGTGTTTTAAAAACCATGCACCGTTACAGATTTCGTAAGAACTCTGTAGTTAAGCATGCTCGGACGAGAGCAGTACTAGGATGGGTGACCTCCCTAGGAAGTTCTCGTGCGAGCACAGGTAAAGCAGACAATATCTTGTGTGTTTGGGGTGGATTTTACAGAGACTCCAAACACATACTTGAGTGGGTTCATACAGAGTTGGTATCTTCAAAGTCGTTTGAAGATTAGCTCGAGTTCTTGAAGATGCCTAGACTTTTGCTTGGACTTCACCACGAGATCGTCGGCGTAGCACTTCACGTTTTGATGAAGAATATCATCAAAGATCCTTTACATGGCTCGCTGGTAGATGACTCCTATATTCTTCAAGCCGAAGGGCATGACTTTGTAGTAGTAGATCTCCTTTGGTGTGCGAAACGTTGTGAGCTCGTCGTCTTTTGGTGCCATTCGGATCTGGTTATAGCCTGAAGATCCGTCCATGAAGGTTTGCGCTTTTTGGCACGTCATCACATCAACTATCAGTTCCGTGAATAGCAATGGGATTTCATCTTTGGGGCAGGCGTTGTTTAGGTCTCTAAAGTCGACCCAAACCCTGATTTGACCGTTCTTCTTCTTAACTGGAACAATACTGGAGATCAACGTTGGATATTTAACTTCTTGGATAAAGCCGGTTTTGATGAGCTTGTTGACCTCACCTTCTATCTAGGACACTAACTATGGACGGTAACGTCTTTGGCCTTGCTTGATAGCACTAGTGCCATGTTTGACAGTGAGTTGGTGTATCGCGATTTTAGGATCGAGGCCCGACATCTCCTTGTGAGACCATGCGAAGACGTCTCTGTATTATTGAGTTGCTTGATATATGTAGCTTCTTCATCAGGGGTTAGGAATACACTGACAAACATAGATCGAGGCTCCTCTTGCGTGCCCAGATTATTTTTTTTTCAAGTCGTCGACGGTGGACTGCCTCCTTCTTCGAGGACTAGCAGGGCGTCTGGCAACTTATCGTTCGAAATAGAAGAATCATCATTCGCAGTTGCAATGACAGAGATGTAGTTGACGGACACCAAGGTGCTTTCGATGAGGACTCCATCGAGTGCTCGTGCTAATTGGATTGACTTGGGTGGGTGGGTGGGGATCGAAATGTCGCTCCCTTGCTCAGCAGCCTACATCTCCAAACGATCGAACACCGACTTTCATTTCGCTTGCTTGAATAGCCCAAGTCTTTCGAACACTGATATAGACTTTGAATTTGACTGGTTTTGAGTGCTTTTCTTCTGCTTCTGTAATATGGCCTAAGGTTGAGCTCAACATTGTCTTCTTTTGGCAGACTTGGTGCTGGGACGAATGGCATAGGTGGATCGTGCGTCAGAGATTGTCGATTCTTCTTCTGTTCCACCTACTATTACCTCAATGCAGTTAGAGGCGAAGGTCTTCTCAGCTGCGATCTTGACGACCACCGAAGTTTGACTGGAGCCGATGCCTCGTCGATTCGGAAGAATTTGCTCACCGCTTTGGAGGAGACAAACTTGAGACTTGGTCATCCTATATGGTATTGCAACTGGAGGAAGTGTGCCCATATGAACAACACTATCTTTGTTATAGCTAACTTTGAACAGTAGCTTGACAACGGTTTGCCCCTAACTCCCTTTCGGCTTGAACGTGAGTTGACTGTAGTTGATAGCCTCGGTAGGTCCGATCGGACTCAAAGTGTGCATTATACCAGGAAGTGGTAACGTCATCTCTTGCAGGGTGACGATGTCGGCTTCCAACAATAGCGGGATCAGATCTTTTGCCAAGGCAAGAGACTGTTGTCAGAATTTTCGAAGCCATCGAGTCATAGAACCAACACAGCTCAAATAGGCAATG
The DNA here is from genome assembly GCA_947650365.1 of Chamaelirium japonicum. NCBI lineage: Eukaryota > Viridiplantae > Streptophyta > Magnoliopsida > Liliales > Melanthiaceae > Chamaelirium > Chamaelirium japonicum. The sequence goes on from OX393552.1 coordinate 15,994,251, forward strand.
GAGTGTGTGGTGTAGAGTTTGGCTTGAAGCTGATGTGTACCTTTTGTCTTGGCACCGGCGTTTCTTTGACTTTGTGTACCATCTCGAAAAATATGACACTGGATTTGTAGGTGGAGGGGTTTTGTCCCGCATTACTGTTTTGGCTTTCTGGGCTCGAGGAGCTTTAGCAGGAAGGACTTTTGCAACAAGGTCTTTGGTCGGGTAGATCTTGGCATCAGCAAGGTATGCTTCGGCCTTATTGAATGGCTTGTCGTCAGTGATGATGCACTTCTCCATGACTTCCTTGTAGTACTTGAGGCACTGGTGCCAAGTGAATACCACAACACATTCTCGTGTAGCTAAGGTCTTTCCAACAAGAGGTGATATGACGTTTGACAATCGATTACTTGGAAGATAATTGCCGTGTCAAGCTGTTTTGATTTTTTTTAATTAAGTTTTTTATTTTTTTTTAAGAAAAAACTGAAATCAAAACAACCGAAACTCTGACCGAAACCATTGAAACTGTCGAAACCGATCCTCGGGGTTCCGGCAGTTTTGACGGTTTCGATCGGTTTTGCCAGTTTTGGCAGTTTTAATGGTTTCGGTTGGAGTTTCGGCAGTTTTGGCAGTTTCGGCCGGAGTTTCGGTGGTTTTGATGATTTCGGTCGGTTTTGGCGGTTGCGGCAGTTTCGGCCGGTTTCGGTCAGTTTCAACGGTTTCGGCAATTTTGATCGGTTTTGGCGGTTTCGGTCAGTTTTGGTCAGAGTTTCAGCGGTTTCAACAGTTTCGGCAGTTTCGATCGGTTTAGGCAGTTTTGGTCGGTTTCGGCTAGAGTTTTAGCGGTTTCGGTAGTTTCGACAGTTTGGACGGTTTTGGTCGGAGTTTTGATGATTTTGACAGTTTTGGTCAGAGTTTCGGTAGTTTCGATTAGAGTCTCGATGATTTTGGTAGTTTCAGTAATCAGCGGTTTCAGTAGTTTCAACGGTTTCAGCAGTTTTGACAGTTTCGGTAGTTTCAGCGATTTCGACGGCTTTAGCAGTTTTGGTAGTTTCAGCGATTTCGACAGTTTCGGTAGTTTTGACGGTTTTGGCAGTTTCGATGGTTTCAGCAGTTTCGGTAGTTTCTATCAGTTTTGACCAGAGTTTCGGTGGTTTTGGCAGTTTCGGCCGGAGTTTTGACAATTTTGATGGTTTCAGTAGTTTCGACAGTTTTGGTGGTTTCGGTGGTTTTAGAAGTTTTGGCAGTTTTGACGGTTTCGACGGTTTTGGCAGTTTCGGCGGTTTTGACAGTTTCGGCAATTTCGGCGGTTTCTGTAGTTTCGACAATTTTGGCAGTTTCAGTCGGTTTCGACCGAAGTTTTGGCGGTTTTGGTCATTTTCAGTCGGAGTTTCAGCGGTTTCGGCCGGAGTTTCAATAGTTTCAGTGGTTTTAGCAGTTTCGACGGTTTTGGCGATTTCGACAGTTTCGGTAGTTTCGACGGTTTTGGTAGTTTCAACAGTTTGGGTAGATTTGGTGGTTTCGACAGTTTCGGCGGTTTTGGTCGAACTTTCGACAGTTTTGGCATTTTCAGCAGTTTTGGCGGTTTCGGTGGTTTCGGCAGTTTTGACAGTTTCAGCGATTTTGATAGTTTCGGCGGTTTCGGCAGTTTCGGTGGTTTCGGCAGTTTCGGCGGTTTCGACAATTTCGGCGGTTTTGGCAGTTTCGGCGGTTTCAGCAGTTTCAGCGGTTTCGGCGGTTTCGGTCAGTTTTGACCGGAGTTACGGCGGTTTCGGTCGGTTTCGACCGGAGTTTCAGTGGTTTCAGCAGTTTTGGCCAGAGTTTCGACAGTTTTGGTGGTTTCAGCGATTTTGGCATTTTCGGCAGTTTCGGCGGTTTCGACAGTTTCGACGGTTTCGTCAGTTTCGGTAGATTCGGCGGTTTTGGCAGTTTCGGCAATTTCAGTGGTTTTGGCAGTTTCGGCTGGAGTTTCAACGGTTTCGACAGTTTCGACGGTTTCGATGCTTTCGACGGTTTCAGCGGTTTCGATGGTTTCGGCAGTTTCAGCGGTTTCGACAGTTTCGGTAGTTTTGGCAATTCCGGTGGTTTCAACAGTTTCGACAGGTTCGGCGGTTTTGGTAGTTTCGGCAGTTTCAGCAGTTTCGGCGGTTTCTGCAATTTCGATAGTTTCGACGGTTTCGGCAGTTTCGATCGGAGTTTCGGCGGTTTCGACCGGAGTTTCGACAGTTTTGGTGGTTTTGACAATTTTGGTGGTTTCGATGCTTTCAGCAGTTTCGGTGGTTTCGGCGGTTTCAGTGGTTCCGGCAGTTCCGGCGGTTGCAACGGTTTCGGCAGTTTCGACGGTTTCGGTCAGTTTCAACCGGAATTTCGGTGGTTTTGGTCGGTTTCGATCGGAGTTTCGGTCGGAGTTTCAATAGTTTCGGTGGTTTCGGTAGTATCGACGGTTTCGGTAGTTTCTGCGGTTTCTGTGGTTTCGGCAGTTTCGGTGGTTTCTGCGGTTTTGACTGTTTTGGCAGTTTCAGCGATTTCGACAGTTTCGACGGTTTCGTTAGTTTCAGCAGTTTTCGGCCAAAACCACCGAAACTGTCGAATCTGCCGAAACTGCCGAAACCACCGAAACCGCCAAAACTATCGAAACCATCGAAACTGTCGAAACTCCGGCCGAAACTGCCAAAACCGCCGAAACTCCGGTCGAAACCAATCGAAACCGCTGAAACTCCGATCGAAACCGACCGAAACCGTTGAAACTGTCGAAACCGTCGAAACTGTCGAAACCGCCAAAACTGTCGAAATTGCCGAAACTGTCGAAACTGCCGAAACCGTCGAAACTGTCGAAACCACTGAAACTGCCGAAACCGTCGAAACTGTCAAAACTACCGAAACTGCGAAAACCATCGAAATTGCCGAAACCGCTGAAATTGGTCGAAACCGACCGAAACTGCCGAAACCACTGAAACTGCTGAAACTACCGAAACTGCCGAAATCGTCGAAACTGCCGAAACCGGTTGAAACTGACCGAAACCGCCGAAACTATCTAAACCGCCGAAACTGCCTAAACCGTCGAAACCGTCAAAACTACCTAAACCGCTGAAACTGCCGAAACTTCTGAAACTGCCGAACCGCCGAAACTACCGAAACTGTCAAAATCGTTGATACCGCTGAAACCACCGAAACTGCCGAAACTTCCGAAACTGTCAAAACCGTCGAAATCGCCGAAACCGCCGAAACTACCAAAACTGTCGAAACCACTGAAAACTGTTGAAACCGTCGAAACTCTGATCAAAACTGACCGAAACCACCGAAACTCCGGTCGAAACTGATCGAAACTGCCGAAACTATCGAATCTGCCGAAACCGCTGAAACTGTCGAAACCGCTAAAACTGTCGAAACTGCAGAAACCACCGAAACAGCCGAAACCGCCAGAACCGTCGAAACTGCCGAAACAGTCAAAACTACCAAAACCGTCGAAACTACCGAAACCATTGAAACTACTGAAACTACCGAAACGCCGAAACTACCGAAACTGCTGAAACCATCGAAACCGCTAAAACCGTCGAAATAGTCGAAATTGGTCGAATCTGACCTAATGCCTTAGTAGGTATTGCCTGAAGTAGAAGATTTACGCTTTCTCTCTCGTAAAACCTTATATTGCAAAAGAGATAAGAGAGTCCCCAAGAAACAGACAATATCTAGTAGTCGAACGAGAGAGAGAGGGCGGGAGATAGGGTTACCTGATGGCTGATGTGAACCCTAGTGGTTGCATGGGAGAAGCGGGGGAAGGAGAGAACCAGGGCTCCGCGAGACGAACGAACGAGGCCTCGCTATTTTTTATTTTATTTTTTCAAGCGATGCATCACTTCAAATTGACACCTCTTTGGTTGGGGAAGAAATTTCTCGTAAAACAGGATAATTTGGTTTCTTATGAAATAGATTTCTCATCAAAAAAAAAAAGAAATCAGTGGAAAATTTTTTTTTTCGGAAAATTTATTTCATAATGACTGTTACTCATGAAAAGAACGGACCCTACGTTCTTGTCATTTGCTAGGGGAGGTGCCATGATAAAAGGCAACTCCCAACTATGGAAGAAACCCACACTTTCTTCATCTTTCATTCCTCCCTTGCTCGTCGATGCCCCTGCATGCCGCCGATCTCGTGCAAGTCATTGCTCATTCGATGTTGTTTATCCCATCCAATCCATTAATTGTCACCTCCTCCTCCTCCACCACCCCTTCTTCCTCCTACACTGGGTCATTTCATGCCGAATACTTCTACACTCCCATTCGGGCCATTCGGTTAGAAGTGGCTGGGTGCATTGTAGTGGCACTTAGTCATCATCAATCACTCATCTCCAATGGCCAAATGGGATATAGGAGCACCTAGAATCCAATGGACGAATGAGATTTAGAGTTATGCTGCATCTAATGGCTGAATAATTAGTTTGTGCATTTCTCCTTCATTTTTTTGACTTCATTCCTTTAACGACGCAGAGTAATCTGCAAATGCTGCCCTTCGGAATATGTTTCTAAAGCACATTGTATTTCTTAGCATGTCCACCCAACCTAATCTGCATCAGTATTTTCTCAGGGGTCGATCGATCGTGCGCTAGTTACCGGAGGTCACACAGCTATTCCTGTTCTCGATATTCCCGCTCCGGCCCCCGCTCCCTTGAAGGCGATTGTCCGAGGAAGCAATCTGACAGAGAGAGGTCCCTGTCTGTAAGCGGTTAGTCGGCTCCTGGCTTTCTGCAGTGATGCGCCCTTTTCACCTACGGCAATGTCTACTGGTATTGGCGGAATTTTCGGGTCGGATTGGAGATAAATCTAGTAGCATCTGGATTGGGCGATGGTCTAGACCGTTGGTCACACCAGCATGTTGGTGTGTCGTGGTGGTCCTGTGCCAGTTTCTCCGCATAGTGGTCGAAGATCTTTTAGGTGTTTGTCTTTGCTAGCGCCGGACTGTGGCGCCTCCCGGTGGTCCGTTGAACCCCCCCCCCCCCCCCCCCCCCCCCCTCGAACTTTAAAAAAAAAAAAAAAAAGGGTGGTTATTGATCAGTGATGAGAGGCAATGTGGGTCATGAACATGCGTCATGCCCCTACTGTGTGCTGCTAGTTGTGTTTATGTTCTGAAGCTCATGGAACCATGACCAGAACCTCAACTTGTATGGGCCATGGATCAAATGTTTCCATGGGACTAGGGTTCTGCGATGGCCGACGCGTCGATATGTGTGTGGAAAGTGTTATGGATGTCTCGTACTTCACCGGTCGTATTAGGCTGTGTCTGGGTAAGCTATTTCGGTTCCTGCCTGAGTTGGCTCACGGGGCCGTCAAGCCCCCGTGCAGTGTGGGGTCGACGGGAGCGACAACCTGCAGAGTCAGCTTCGTGGAAATTGGTGGTATAAATAGGGGTGGGACTTGGGCGGGGTCTAACCCGAACCCCATCCGCCTAACCCGAACAATGGACAAACATGGGTAAAGGTAGTCAAAAACTTTGATGTGTTTGGACAAAAAAAGATCAACCCGATTTTAATTTGGACGGATTTGGGCACCAATCTTCCCAACCCGAGGAAGTAACACACTAAGGTTGAATGCTTTGTTTGTTTTTATTATGGAAATCAAAGACTTAATATTTGATGTTGAATGCTAAGAATTCGTTCGAAATATGTGAGGATATGGGTTGAACTTCATGTTTTCGTTATGCAATTTAAAGACTTTTTTTATCCAATTCAAGAATCTGTTGGTTTTTTTTTTCCATCTATTTATGTGCACAAGCATCTCTACTTGGGCAACCAGCCCAACCCGTCCATTAGTTTACAAATTGGGCAACCCGAGCAGCACGGGTTGGGCTTTCGTGGGTTCCCCGGGCAAAACAGGTTAAGATTTGTGCAAGTCGGGTTGGGCATGGGCAGACCCTCCAACCCACCCAAGTCCCACCCCTAGATATAGGCGGGCGAAATATGTGACCGCCGATATGTAAAAGACCAACAGTGGCCCCACTTAAGGGGAGCCAAATAAAGTCTAACTAGCCTGGGGCTTCATTCATGGTCTGAAGGGGTCCAGACTCTCTCTTACGGTGTAAGCACAGCCTTCTTGCAGTCAATAACCCCCTTAGGCAGAACACCACTCCCTTGAAAGAATTATTCTCTTTTTGTTATGAAACGGTGGTTGCATCGGATGTAGATGCCCACCGGATAAATACCCCTAGATTCATGGGATATGAGATTTCCCCGTCTCTATCCCAACCTCCAATTATGCCTATATATAGGGGGGTAAATGAATAATACAATAGGTTTTTCCCAACACGTTATCAGCACGAGAACGTACGCTCCGAGCCCGGCACGACTAGAGAGAGAGGAGACGGAGCTTTGGCCGATCACAAAGCACGACGGGAGAACACGACCCGGCAGACCCCATCGCAGAGGGAGAGAGGAAGAGAAGAAGAGAGAGAAGAGATCCCTCACCCGGCTTCGGCTCTCACCCTCCTCAACTCCGGCTCCGGCTCCCGTTCGCTCCGGCTCTCGTCCACCCCGACTCCGGCTCCGATCTCGTGGACCCTATCGCCTCGTTGGTCTCCTCTGGAAAAAAAAAAAAAGGTACGCCTGGTCCTCTCGTCCTCCCTGACTCCGGCTCCTCCCGTTTTCCCCTGAGACGATCGGCCTCTCGGGCCGAGACCCCGAACCCGCCGGACCTCGCGCGCGCCTCCGCTGGTCGCACGACCTGTCGCTGCAACAGGTGCAGCCCGCCGGACCTCGCTCGTGCCTCCGCTGGTCGCACGACCTGTCGCTGCAACAGGTGCAGCCCGCGCGGACCTTGCACGCCGGACCTCGCGCACGCGGACGCCGGACCTCGCGCGCGCGGACGACCGGCGTCGGACTCGAACGGCAGTGGCTGAGGCTGCCGGCGACGCACACGATCGGCTGAGGCGGGTAACGCTCGCGAACGGCGTAGATGAACAGTAGCTTTTATCTCTCCGGTTTAATTGGAGAAGATAAACAGTGTTTATCTTTTGGATTTTGGGTTTCAAACCCAACTTCAACCTAACCGACCCGTCTGTGATTAATACAGATCTGATCTATATTAATGGCAGACCCGACCCGACCCGATCTATATTTAGTACTAACCCGACTGTACAGTGCAGACCCGGCCCAACTGTTTTTATAGCAGACCCGACCCATCTAAGTTTGTTTTATTTTAATTGGGTTTTACACCCGATTACAAATCAACCCGACCCGCTTTATATTAAAGCCCAGACTAGACCAGACCTGGACCCAGCCTAGGCCAGGCACAGACCACCCCAGATCCAGGCCCAACCTATTTTTGAGCCCAATTGTGCTGTTTATTTAATCTGTTTTTGATCTAGACCGTCTATTTTAATATTGCATTCCGAACCCGATTTAGATCCGATCTAGAGTATCCAAATATGAATTTTGGGTATCCGAACCATTCCAGAAGCATCGGTACGGTCAGATTTTACTATTTCATACACACTGTTTATGTATTTAACTGTTTAGCCCCTAAGGGACCAATTTGCAATATATGTTTTACAGATAAGGACAGAATTGTCCTTAATTGTAACAGACTCTATACTGTATATTTATCTTGTGTTCCATGTGCATAATATGTTATTCTCTGCATTAATTGTATTTTAAGCAATTAGTACCTTTTTAGAAAAGCTTGGCAAGGCGCATGACGGTTCCATAGAACCCGCTCTACCTTGGCAAGTGGTTTCTAAAAAGATCCTATTAATACTGAGTATTAATAGGCTTTTGTCTATGGCATGTCACTTGTTTTCTACAACATGCCTTTATATGTTAATGTGATGATAATCATAGTAATTAATGTTAATATTTATTAAATCTTCAGATGTCAAATATTACGAAATTAGACTTCCACGCATTGAAAGTCAATGGAAGCAATTTCCTGAATTGGCGAGTAGATAGTTTGCTACACCTGCAAGCAAAGAACTTAGAGAAAGCTCTAGAAGAGAAGAATGAATTGAAACCAGATGAAAAAGCTAAAGCCCTCATCTTCCTTAGGCACCACATACACGAAGATCTAAAGAATGAATATATGAACATAGTAGATCCAGCAGACCTCTGGAAGGCACTCAAGGAACGCTACGATCACCAGAAGATGATCACTTTGCCAGCAGCAAAGAGCGAATGGATCACCCTCAGGTTCCAGGACTTCAAGACTGTGGCTGAGTTCAACTCGAAGTTACTCAACATCGTCAGCAAGCTGAAGCTCTGTGAGGAGAAAATAGATGATGCTCAGATGATCGATAAAACACTCTCTACTTTTCACCCAAATAACATTATTTTACAACAGCAATACAGAGGGATGAAGTACCAGAAGTACTCGGAACTCATAGAGGTTCTCCTGATCGCTGAAGAACATAATACCCTACTGGTAAAGAATCATAATTCTAGACCCACTGGATCATTGGCATTGCCAGAAGCAAAAGCCAATGATTTCTACCAAGGTAGAGGTAGAGGTAGAGGCAGAGGAAGGAGAGGTGGAAGACACGGCAGAGGAGGGCGCAATAACTACCCTGGAAGAGGTAGAAATCACCCTGGAAGAGGTGGACGTCAGAATCATCCTCGAAGAGATGATTATTATGGTCCTAGGAAGGACACTCACTTTAAAAACAAGTGGATTGCTCCTCAGAATCCAGAAAAGAATAATCCCTCTAAACCTGAAGATAAGAGGGACATATGTTTTGAATGTGGAAAGGAAGGACACTGGTCCAGAAACTACCGTGCTAGCAAACATGAGAAGAATAAGTACAAAAGTACAGGGGTCCCTGCAGAGACAAATATGAATGAAGATAACAATGAGTGGCCTGAAGATTACCAGAAGCAGACCGATGCCCTGAAGACATCGTACCTGGACAGTTCAGACTACTTTGATGAGTTAGACGATGGCACATTAAATCCCTGAATCTTGGGATCTCTGAAGACTTTAGTTTTTTTTTTTTCTTTATTTCCTGTCAAATATTGCTAAGTAGTTTTATTTCCAGTCAGACATTATTCAGTAGTTTTTATTCTGTCAGACATTGTTGAGTAATTTTTATATTCTGTTGGATATTATCAATTTATATTGTCGTTCTGGTGATTTTACTTAAAAATTGTGTTAGTAAGTTTTATCATTGACACTTCTCTTATGGTATTTATTGACTCATAAATTATTATTTAGGAACGATGACCAACTGCAAAGAGATTTGCCTGATAGATAGTGCAACAACACATACCATACTGAAACACAGAAAATTCTTTACAAATGTTGAATATAATTCACGTATGGTTACTACAGTGGCTGGCCCTACTAACATAGTTACAGGATCCGGAAGAGCCCATATACTTTTACCTAATGGTACTCATTTGCTAATTAAGGATGCTCTATACTCAGAAAATTCCAGAAGAAATTTACTGAGTTTCAAAGACATCCGAGCAAATGGATATCATTTAGAAACTACAAATGAAGGCAATCTAGAATACCTCTGCATCACATCTAAAAACGGAGAGCATATTTCAATACTAGAAAAATGCTCAACCCTATCTTTAGGGTTATACTTTACCCACATTGGGGTTATGGAGTCCTATGCCACTCACTTGAACCAGAAGTTCCCAAATCCTGAAGATTTGGTCCTTTGGCATGATAGATTAGGTCACCCAGGGTCAGGTATGTTTAGAAAGATCATATACAATTCCTATGGTCATCCTCTTAACAATCGAAGTTTGACTTTTCCAAATGACCATTTTTGTGACCCTTGTTCCCAAGGGAAGTTAATCACTAGACCTTCTTTTAAGAAAATAGAGACAGAATCACCTACCTTCCTGCAGAGGGTTCAAGGTGATATCTGTGGTCCTATACACCCTCCTAGTGGTCCATTTAGATATTTTATGGTCCTAATAGATGCATCTACTAGATGGTCATACGTGAGCCTACTCTCCACTAGAAATTTAGCATTTGCTAGATTATTATCCCAGATTATAAAACTTAGAGCTAGTTTTCCTGATAACCCTATCAAATCTATCCGATTGGATAATGCAGCTGAATTCTCTTCTAAAATCTTCAATGACTTCTGCACATCCATCGGAATAGAAGTCGAACATTATGTCCCCCATGTCCACACCCAGAATGGCCTTGCTGAAGCTTTTATCAAGCGCTTGCAATTGATAGCTAGACCATTACTCTTACAATCCAGACTTCCAATTTCTGCATGGGGGCATGCTATCTTGCATGCTGCTAATCTTGTTAGACTCAGACCTACTTCATACCATAATTTTTCTCCTGCACAACTTGTGTCAGGTATTCAGCCTAATATTTCTCATCTTAGAAAGTTTGGATGTGCTGTACATGTCCCTATTCCCCCTCCAAATAGAACTAAGATGGGTCCCCAACGTCGATTGGGGATATATATCGGTTTTGACTCACCTTCAATCGTAAGATTCTTAGAACCCTTAACAGGTGATCTATTTACTGCTAGATTTGCAGATTGTCATTTCGATGAGACAGTCTTCCCACCGTTAGGGGGAGATAAAGAAGTTTCTAGGCAAAGACCTGTTCCCGAAGAACGGCGTGAATTATCGTGGAATACTTCCACTATGTCTCATCTAGATCCTAGATCTCCCCAATGTGAGGTAGAAGTAAAAAGGATTTTGCATTTGCAAGATATTGCAAATCAATTACCTGATGCCTTCAATGATGCAACTAATGTAACTAAGTCGTTTGTTCCAGCCAAGAATGTACCTGCAAAAATTAATATTCCAACTCCCACTAATGAAACTGCTACACGTCAGAAACGTGGCAGACCTATAGGTTCCAAAAATTCAGTTCCCCGGAAGAGGAAGTTGAATGAAAAATCATGCCCTAAAACTCCAGAAGAAGTTAAGGTTCCAGAAGAACCTGGTCATAATGCTCCAGAAGAGATTATGGACCATATTTTTTCAGAAGAAAATATTTCCCAACGGCCAAATTTCCCTCAAACTCCTGAAGAGATCCCTGCAGTGATTATGGATAAGGTACCGGTACCGAATAATGAGATCTCAATATTCCATATGAGGGGTGAAATTTGGGACCGAAAGGAAATAGTCATCGATGACATATTTGCATACAAAGTAGCTACTGAAATAACAAAGGGCGATGATGAAGATAATGAACCACGTAGTATCTATGAATGTCGACATAGAACTGATTGGCCAAAATGGAGAGAAGCTATTCAAGCTGAACTTGAATCTCTCAAGAAACGTGGAGTATTTGGACCTATAGTACAAACACCAAATAACGTAAACCCTGTAGGTTTCAAATGGGTGTTTGTAAGAAAAAGAAATGAAAATAATGAAATCGCTAGATATAAGGCAAGGCTTGTAGCCCAGGGATTCCTGCAGAAACCCGGGATTGATTATGAAGAGACCTATTCCCCTGTTATGGATATAGTTACATTTAGATATCTCATTAGTCTCACAGTTTCTGAAAAACTAAAGATGAGACTAATGGATGTCGTAACGGCATACCTATACGGGAACCTAGACACAGATATTTATATGAAAATCCCAGAAGGATTCAAGTTGCCCGAAGCAACATCAAAAGTCCCAGAAGGATTCAAGTTGCCTGAAGCAACATCAAAGAGTGCGCACTCGATAAAACTAAGACGAGCATTGTACGGCCTGAAGCAATCCGGAAGGATGTGGTACAATCGCCTTAGTGAATACTTGTCTAGGGAAGGTTATAAGAATGATCCCATATGCCCATGCGTTTTCATAAAGAAATCAGAAAATGGATTTACTATAATTGCAGTTTATGTGGATGACATAAACTTGATTGGGACTCCTGAAGAGCTCAAGAAAACCTTCTGATTATCTAAAAAGGGAGTTTGAAATGAAAGAACTTGGTGATACTAAGTTTTGTCTCGGCCTGCAGATCGAGCGTAACTCTAGTGGGATTCTAGTACATCAATCCTTATATACTGAAAATTTGTTAAAGAAATTTAATATGGATAAATGTCACCCACTAAGCACTCCCATGGTAGTTAGACCTCTTGATATTCATAAAGATCCATTTAGACCTAAAGAGGAACATGAAACTATTCTTGGTTCTGAAAAACCGTATTTAAGTGCTATTGGTGCTTTATTGTATTTAGCTCAATGTACTAGACCAGATATATGCTTTTCTGTTAATCTATTGGCTAGATACAGTTCAGAACCAACTCTTAGGCATTGGAATGGAATAAAGCAAATATTTAGATATTTACGAGGAACCACTGATATGGGATTGTTTTATTCTTGTGGTACTCCTCACTTGATTGGTTATGCAGATTCAGGTTTTCTCTCTGACCCCCATAAGGGTCGATCCCAAACAGGGTATGTATTTTTGAATAACAATGCAGCTATTTCTTGGAGATCGACCAAACAAACACTTGTGGCCACATCGTCGAACCATGCTGAAATATTAGCCCTACATGAAGCAAGTAGAGAATGCGTATGGTTGAGGTCACTTGTGCAGCACATCAGAAGCAGTTGCCAGTTGGCATCAGTTACCAAAGAGCCGACAGTTATCCACGAAGATAATGCCGCATGTATTGCTCAAATTCAAGCTGGCTTCATCAAGGGAGATCGAACAAAGCACATCTCACCAAAGTTTTTCTACACCCACGAACTTCAGAAGAAAAGGGAGATTGAAGTCAAGCAAGTACGGTCAAACGACAATCTTGCGGATCTTTTCACCAAAGCTTTGCCCAAGTCTACTTTCCAGACGATGGTGTACGGCATCGGACTGCGACGGCTCAATCACCAAACAAATTGATGTAATAAGGAGGAGATATAATCAGGGGGAGAGATGTAATAATGTAATAAGGAAGAGATATAATCAGGGGGAGAGATGTAATAGTGATAATGTAATAGTTAGGCGGAGGGCATCCTGAAGATGCAAATTTATGCGCGCTGTACTCTTTTTCCTTTGGTAGGGTTTTTCCCACAGGGTTTTCCCATCAAAGGTTTTAACGAGGCAGCATTATGCGCACCCACCATAGTTCCTGAAGAACTTGTTCCTGAAGAACTAAGATTGTACTCTTTTTCCTTTGATAGGATTTTTCCCACTGGGTTTTTCCATCAAAGGTTTTAATGAGGCAATCATTGATAAATGGTGGTCATCTAAGGGGGAGTGTTATGAAACGGTGGTTGCATCGGATATAGATGCCCACCGGATAAATACCCCTAGATTCATGGGATAGGAGATTTCCCCGTCTCTATCCCAACCTCCAATTATGCCTATATATAGGGGGGTAAATGAATAATACAATAGGTTTTTCCCACACTTTTCGTCTACTTTAAAAAAAAATTCTTTTCACTTTGTAAAGATTGAAGAAGGCATGTTATATATGCACCCAGCATTTTGTGCTCGACCATCTATTTTTAAAAAAAATTATATCCAAACTGCCCACATCCTTTACCTCCATCATCCCTCAATGCAGCCTCCATCCCCTCGCCTCCTTCCTCCTGCCATCTCCTCGATCTTGCCTGAGCCGAAACCCTAAGCACGTGTCAATGGATGCCTACCCAGTGTCGGTGGGGTAGCCAACGACATAACCGTGTCAATGTTGGCAGATCGCTTGCCAGCACCGGCACTTTGCATGGTGTGGCTTAGGGTTTCAGCACGGAAAAGATGGAAGATGAAGGAGAGCAACGTAGGAGGCTCAAAGTGGCAAGAAGGGGAAGATAATGAATGCAGATGCAAGGGACAGAGGCAGTTTGGGAATATTGGAGATGCCAACACAGGAAAAAAAAATCGGCTGTGACAAAAAAATGCAGGTCCCGATCTTAAACTGGTGTGTGCATATAGAACACGCCCTCGAAGAATGAATCATACGAGAACACCAGTTGAGAAAATCATAGAGAACATGTGATAATAATAGTGGTGACTTACTTATATTGATCAATCAGGGCACAGTTGGGTGGTTGCTATCCTTCAATCCACTCTCTTGACAACATCCATTCTCCTAAACAATCTTCCTACCGTCGAGGTCTTGAACTAAGCAAAAGATTTTTTTTTTTTCGTAGTGCATCAGACGGTGGACATTACATCATGGCCTATAAATCTTCTCCAACCTTTTCTTGGATCAAGCAAACTTGAAGAATCACAGTTTCAAGCCCTAAACCTCGAAACACAGCCCATGATTGCGAGCCATTGAGGCCGCCGCATGGAAGTAGATGCAATCAGTGGAGCTACCTCTGCAACATTTCGCGGGCTCGATTCGCGGCAGCAACAACAGCGCTCATGAGAGTACCGCGGAGTCCGCCCCTCTCTAACTCGTGAATCCCAGCTATCGTAGTTCCTCCTGGAGAAGTGACTGCGTCTTTCAGCTGTCCGGGATGTTTTCCTGTCTGGTTAACCATGGCCGCAGCTCCCAGAACCTGTACTCAGTTTTTAACAAAACCACCATTGAGATCAAAACGAAAAACCCTGGGCACAAATATGAATATTGATGTTGAGATTCTACTAAACAAATTGTATCCACATCCGAAAAAAGATGAGGATACCAATTGCACAGGGAACAATTTTATGACCCACCCGAGCCTGGACAAGCTAGAGCCAACAATTCATGGACTTGAATAAATTCATCCTAATTTTGATATACAGGGAACACCTTTTAGCAAAGTTGTGATTATTAAGCATATCACTAAATATGGTTCTTACAATATCCAATGGATGTCAATATTCAATTCATATATGTATTCTTTTGCAATTCGATAAATATCCATATCTCTATTTGTATACGCCTTACAGCATAATATAGTTGTGTCGTTTCCATGATAACATAAACCAATTGCCATCTGACATCTAGCAGTCAGGGAGGTAAGATCATATGCATAATCACAAGCTTCAAAAGTCCTGACGTGCCTTCCATAATTGCTCCCCTGGAGTGATATAATGAGACCGCATGTGTGCTGACCAAGATCCAAATGCAAAGACTCATGAGGCGAAAGGCCAAGATGAGTGAGATGAGGTGAGGTGTCACAAGTCCATGAATTAGTCCCACATCGTCTAGAGAGAAAACGTTTATGGGTTTTTCATCCTTAACATGCAAGACACGTTTTAAAGTCTCGAGCATTTAAGCAAAGCGAGTAATATTTTGCGTGTTGGATTGGGATGTTACATAATAGTATCAGAGCCAGATCTACCTCGAGATTGAGGGGGGAGGGATCCCAGATGGAGTCGTGTGGCTTTTAAGTGGGGTGGATGTAACGACCAAGAGCCAAGACCCTTGAGGCGTAAGGCCAAGATAGATGAGGTGAGGTGTCACAAGTCCATGAATTAGTCCCACATCGGCTGGGGATAAAACATTTCCGGACTATATATATAACTTAGCCGACCCCAAGTAGATGGGACATCGCTTGATGGCTATTACCTATATCTATAACTTCTCGTCCTTAACACGTAAGACATGTTTTGAAGCCGTGAGCCTTCAGGTAAAGCGGACAATATCTTGCGTGTTGGGTCGGAATATTACAATAGGACTGTATGATGTTGTAATGCGATTCTATGCGAAGCATTGAGCTGGATCTCGAGGTTGTGAGTCACATCACCATCCTCATGACATCTCACTTATGTCAACCAACAATTGTTGGTAGGTCTTCAACTAGCAATATTTCAGCAACCTCTTATATGAGGGAGGACCCTAAGAAGGATGAGTATGCTCATGCTTTATGAGTGTGGCTCCCAAATAGGGGGCTGAGGGGAAAAAGGCATCCACAATTAGGAAGCTAATGATGTGGCCATTGAGTGGTTCAATTATTGCAAGATACTGCCATACGTTTAAGAAACTAGAGATATAATAAAGGTTGCATACTTTTACTTTTTTTTTATACCGTTCTTTGAATCTGAGTTAATTCTTGAGTATGGAATAATAACAGATGTTTCACAAGTATCAATATTAAGCAGAAATTTTCATATAGTGTAAGTATGGTGTAATTCATGAAACCAATAGATTATCCATACTAGCATCAGTATAATACTTCGAGCCATCGTGCATAGCATAAAGTCACTCCTTAATCCAATCATTTTCTCCATGCAGTGCCAAGGGTTTTAATCCAGAGATACATCCATAAACTAGCCTTAGGACCATATCCACATATCTCAAATTCCTATTGAAGATTGATTGGGCAAGGGCATTCAAAATTCTCCCTTATCATTTATTTGGAAACAAGTCCAAGCTAGTACACACTGCCCCCTTACAAAGGAGGCTACAATTGAGAATAGGTTCATGATTAGGCATAGAAATTTTGTTTCTGTAGCTTGGATAATCCAAAAAAAGAAAAAGAAAAAAAATTCATCCTTTGACTATAATGGATAGGCGAACTAGTATGGTAATACCATTTTGACCTCCAGAGAATCCACAGATGTATCTATCACATATGTAAACTCCATTCATGTTTTGTAACATTCTGCAAGATCTTCAATATACGAGTGGAAGGTAATGCATAGGTATGGAGACATTTCATTGAGTATTACTAGAGAAAAATGAATATTTAAATCATGTCATTGCATGCGGATAAATATATATGTCATTGCAAGATAATAAAGATATAGGCAGTGTTCAAAACCTGAAACTCGGACTTGACTCGAAAGTCCACCAAGTCGAGTAACTCGAAGACTCGACTCGGTAATATATATATATATATATATATATATATATATAGATAGAGAGAGAGAGAGATGCTAAAATGCGGCGTGCGGTGCGTGCGGCGTCGCACCGCAGCCGTCTGATGCACCGCTGCGTGCATCGCACGCACCACAGTGGTGCATCAGACGGCTGCGGTGCGGCACCGCACACACCGCACGCCGCACCCTAGCATCCCTCTCTCTCTCTCTCTCTATATATATATATATATATATATATATATATATAGAGAGAGAGAGAGAGAGAGAGAAATGCTATAATGCGGCATGCCGTAAGTGTGACACCGCATCGCAGCCGTCTGATGTATCGCTACGTACATGCGATGCACATAGCGTATGCATCAGACGGCTGCGGTACGATGTTGCACGTACCGCATGCCGCATTATAGCATGACCCTATATATATATATATATATATATATATATATATATATATATATATATATATATATATATATATATATATATATATATATATATATATATATATAGAGAGAGAGAGAGAGAGAGAGAGAGAGAGTAGTGATACATTGCGGCCGGTAACGTGCGGCACCCCCTTCGGGGGTATTTTCGGAATTTTTTTTTTGGGGATTGATCACCTACCCTTGGATTGGACACACAAAAAATTTCAGCCCGATCCAAGACCTATAGGCCGTCCAAATGTGTTGATCAAAATGGCGAAAAAAATGAACGACCGATAAAAGATCAACACATTTGGACGGCCTACAAGTCTTGGATCGGGCTGAAATTTTTTATGTGTCCAATCCAAGGGTGGGTGATCAATCCCCAAAAAAAAAATTCCGAAAATACCCCCGAAGGGGGTGGCCACACATTAAGCCACACGTTAGCCAGCCGCAATGTATCACTACTCTCTCTCTCTCTCTCTCTGTATATATATATATATATATATATATATATATATATATATATATATATATATATATATATATATATATATATATATATATATATATATATATATATATATATATATATATATATATATATATATATATATATATATGCTTAGGTGCGGTTTGCGGTCCGCAGCTGTCTGATGCACCACTCCGTGCATCCGATGCACGCGGCGGGTGCATCGGACGGCTGCGGACCGCACCTAAGCATTCCTCTCTCTCTCTCTCTCTATCTATATACATATATATATATATATATATATATATATATATATATATATATATATATATATATATATATATATATATATATATATATAAATATAGGGGCATGCTATGCTGCGGCATGCGGTAAGTGCGGCTCATGCACGCAGGGATGCATCAGACGGCAGCGGTGCGGTGCCGTACTTACCGCATGCTGCACTGTAGCATTTCTCTCTCTCTCTCTCTCTATATATATATATATATATATATATATATATATATATATATATATATATATATTTATATATAGAGGGGATGCTTAGGTGCGGTCTTCGGTCCGTAGCCGTTTGATGCACCGGCCGCATGCATCCAATGCACGGAGTGGTGCATCGGACGGCTGCGGACCGCGGACTGCAGACCACACCTAAGCATTCCCATATATATGTGTGTGTGTGTGTTCAAAACTCAAAAAAATAGCCCGAATAGTTCCCGAGTCGAACCGAGTCACAGCCCGAGTAGTGGCCGGTCCGAGTTTCTGAGTCGGCTCGATTTTAGGCCGAGTCTAGTCGAGTCAAGTCGGACCAAGTTTTGGTACTATGGATATAGGAAGGCTTCACATAGCACTCTACACTTACTGTCTGAGATGCTAGACCAAGAGCAAGATCCCGAGGTAGACCAGCAGCCACCCCACCATCAGCCAGGGCCTCTATTGCCAGATATATGTATGCAGGTCCACTACCACTGGAAATACAAGAGAATATAATTTAATACGGAATCACTTTATCCCTTCCCTAGTTTCTGGAAGCATTATCCCGAAAAGCAAGCATACACATGAATTGGTCACAACATATACCTCAACCCAGTTATAGCATCAAAATATTTTTCATCAGCTGTCCATATCTTTCCAATTGCTCTGAACAAGCTCGTAACACGTTCTTCATCTTTCTTTGTTACCATCTCTCCCATGCACATCACTAAAAAAAGTAGTTCAAGACCATCATAATCTCAGCATGTATTCTTGTGAAGGAAAAGAAGATGCTAATCACAAATGCTTAATTATGAAGCTTTCCATACACTTAAGAGTTAAGACAATCATGAACAATATGGGTTTAAGCTAATAGAGGTCAAACGCCAATTTTGTTCCATGATGGCACCTATAATGTAAAAGGACACATATGAAGTAAGAATGATAACTCACGATGGTGTAATTATTTGATGAGGTTATTTGAGGAAGAGAAAGAATTTGGTATATGCAATACGTTTTCAACATCCTCTTAAAGGTTTTGCAAAACGTAGGGTTCATAATAGTGATCCCTATTTCCAGCTAAACACTTGGTTGCAACACAATCTCTCTTCAAAGTGGAAGTCAACACCAATCTCAGAGCAAAGAGCATACTTCGATGTAAATAATGACTGCACGGCTGGCAAAATTCTAGAATATAAATTGATTTCACCTGTGAGTGTGGTCCAGGAGATTCCCTTCGATTGAGCATCATTCACTTTTTGGCTTTGACTTCTTCTGTGTTTACTAGCCTTCAGTATACTATGGTTGATAAATTTGGTACATATCACAGACTAATCATTTTTAAAAAATAAATTCAAAAACCAAACTAGGGCTGACTTCAAACACGTATTTGATCTTCAAAGAAGTGTTTTCAATCACAAATACAGATTGATTTAAGCCATTCAGTCTGAACAGAAGTATAAGTTCGAAGGTTCTTTAGGTACTATTGTCAAACCATAGCCCATAAATCTCAAAACTTGCTTATCTTTTAGATACGCTCGAACTTTGCTTATCACCATAGCCCATAAACCTCAATAACTTCCTGACATAAACTCTCATCTTTTGCACGAAAAGAACTCCTATTGATACTTATCGGCACATTACCAATAATGTATTTTCATGATTAAACAAGCACTAGTAGGCACCAATTACACATTTCTTCTTGATCATTAACAGATAAATAAAAACAGCCATAATGCTTTTGAGTCCTTTAACTTTTGTGTGGTTCTATGCAGTCAAGCTAGTGCATAAATAGATCTAGATTCATTTCAGGCTCATTCAGGACCATACTACATGAAGATGTCCCCACCTAGGTAGTCATCCACTTGTTACCAAGGAGTAGATACAAGGAAAAGGAGATGTCATGAATAAAACAACATATTATCTGTAAAATTGTAAATAGGTAATGAAAACCACCAAGCATTCAATTATCACCTGATGCAGCCTCACCCACAGCTGAAGGAGTATTTGGCATTACCCTGATTACTCGACGATGACCTGACCATTCCTGTAAGCATTTATTAAGCAAATGTAGCACAATGAAATATATAGTAAATGGATGATATCAAAGGAGGATTATATGCATAAAGATACTAAGTTGAGGAATGCATGAAGGAAAAAAAAAAGCTGATCATAAGTTCACAAGATATGGGAAACAAGCTCATATGAGCAGTATAATGCCTAAAAAGTAAAGGAACTGCCATCATTCACGCCATAAAATCTAAGTAATTGGTGATATTGGTTAAATGTGGCACGTTAAAGAGAATTTGGTATAGACCACATGAGTTACCCACTACACGCCTCAAAACACCCATCTCTTTTATGTTGTGCAATAAGAAAATGAAATTAGATCACAAGAATGGGGTCTTGGAAGACGTGCCAACGAATATAGACCAAGAGCTAGATATCAACCCATTCATTTGTCTGATTCTTGGTTTCAAGATTAAGCTTTTTAGGGTTTCAAAACAAGTAGAGTTTTGCACTTGAAGCTCTCCAAGTTCACTTAGAAGTTTCTTGTTTTTCTTCATCAAAAACATCATAGTTTTCTTCACATCGAAATCATTACAATCAAAATCAGAACAAAAAGAAGAACCGGAAACCGAGCAAGAATCAGACTGGCGAGCTATATTCAAAACAAGCAAGCACACACTACAGATAATGCAATACAAGCACAATAAAACACACAGAGAAATATGCAATACTCGGCACAAAAACGAACAAGAGGTAAAACCTAGACAACAGAAGGGTAAAAACCAAAATCAAGAGCACAAGGCTCTGATACCAAATGAGCGGGGTGCGAGGGGTACCCTTTTTCGATTAAAGATGTGAAGTCTCACACAATTCAAAAGGTTCCCACATGGCGCACAAAACAAAGGATCACAAACGAAGGCCAGTAATAAGATCAAAGGCAGAAGAGGCCTACGCTCTGTCTAAGTTTCTACAAAAATCATGAAGCGATAATTCATCAAACGAGTGATCGCTAGCAGAAAAAACCAACTCTCTCTCAATCTCTCGCAATCACAAAATAGATAAAAGCATATAAGGCTAATACATTAAGATATTACACTAAGGCTCACAAGAGATTTTTTACGAGGAAAACCCAATTGGGGAAAACCTCGCCGAGCAAGCTTAGATGTGTCGTCCAAATACACTAAAGCAAAAGGCAGATCATACAAAGAGCAGAGTCATACCCTCGGTGCGTACGGACCTAAGCAACCCCCGAATCCACAGTGTTGATGGTAAATCTTCCAACCACGTCCCGATGACCCGGTACACTTCTTCCTCGTCAATGATGATCACCAACCTTGTTCGACGGCCCTACGAACATCTTCAGCTGGATCCGACGTCTCGAACAATCCGCTCTTGATGTCCGAGAATCCTTCCCAAATCTTCCAGGGAAGACACCACTCCACAACGACCGCAACCAATGAAGAGAACCCCAATATCATAAATGATGGAGATGGCGGAGAGAGAAATGACTTTAATTTGAAGCCATCAGCAACGGAGGCTCGATTTCTCTTCAATGAAAATCATCAAACAGATGAAATGTTGCGGCGATACATTTCCATTGGAGAGAGATACAAATGATAAAAAAGAATAACGAGCCACCGAAGCTTTGTTCAAGACGGGATGAAGAGCGGATCAAAACC
The DNA here is from genome assembly GCA_947650365.1 of Chamaelirium japonicum. NCBI lineage: Eukaryota > Viridiplantae > Streptophyta > Magnoliopsida > Liliales > Melanthiaceae > Chamaelirium > Chamaelirium japonicum. The sequence goes on from OX393552.1 coordinate 16,015,951, forward strand.
CTAGAAATGACCCTTGCAATGTCTTCCCTCTTGTTGGCTTAAAGAAAGGGCTGAAGAGAGGATATTTATATGGGAAAACATTTTTAGAAGTTCAACAAACCCTAAACCCAAATGCCCCCCACAGTTTCGCTTCGAAACGGATGGGAAAATCGTTCTGGACACAATCCATGAGCATGGTCCATGATCCATCGCAGCCAAGAACTGGAATTCATAGTACATGAGTATGGTCAATGTAAAACACTTCCAGGGTCCAAGTTGCACAAGCCATGCGCATGGTCTAAAAATCCATGCGCATGGTCAATGCACAAATCAATAAATTGGTCCGCGATGCCTCAAATTGATCCCGGAAACATCCGAAAATCGTCTGATCAAATCCAAATGCAAATGAATGCATGAAAACATGGATTTGGCTTTAAGAATGATGCAAATGCACAATGATTCGGCCGTGAAACAAATTGGATTAAAGTGATGTGAAAAAACCGATAAAACATTTTTCTAGTTTTGATATGGCTCTTATGCCAACAAGACCATGAAGTCCATTACCGTCCCATAAGATTAGAATTCATACCTTGGATGGGGTCGTGTCAAGCCTTCAGATGCTTCTTTAGATGCAATTGAGTTGGCAATGGACATTCAGCGGTTGTACACCTAAGTACGAACACGAGGTGATTGGACGACACATGGGCTTACATAACCGATAGTTTATTTTTGGTCTCATAAGTTGTGCCAACAAAGAGAGGACCACCTTGACTTTATCTATTAAAGACCCTTATTTCGCAAAAGTCAAACTTCCCAAAAGACCAAAATACCTCCCCAAGTTGACCCTAATTACAACCAAGACCATGAAATAATTCACAAACAACCAAAAAAAATAGAAAAGATGCCTAAAACCTCTAAATATTTACAAAAGGACTAAAGTTAAATCTCTAATGATGACTAACAACATCTATAAGAGTTCTGATTGACTCTTTAGACCCAAAACTTGGAAATTTAAAGCGCCCTATGGATGCTCTTGCATGAGCATACATCATCAATTGCCTGCCAAACAAAAATATGGATACAACATGGAACTCAAGACGAGTTCATGTGCAACAGAACATAATGACGCAAATTAAGGCATAAAATAAACGACTTAGAGGTTACCTAAATTTTCTAGGATGTTTGATCCTTATAGATTCCAAGTTTAAAAAGGATTCCTAGTTAGAATAGAATTTCTATTCAAAATCGAATTCCTAATTAAAATACTATTCTTTGATGAGTAAGGATTCCTACTCAACATAAGATTCCTTGATGTAGGATCCTTATTCAAATTATGATTTCTAACTGAGATGGGATCCTTTACTATTGAAGGACCCCCTGATGAAGTCAAGAGTTGTTTTTTGTTTCTTATTTTTGGACTATTTTTCTAGTCATTCTCTAAAAGCAACTTTAGGAGTCTTGTTCTAGTATGGCAGCATTTAAATGGGTCCAAATATAGTCGCATATTGGGTTATGCAGTACAATACTTATTAACAAGAAAGTACTAATACATGCCAGAGAGGAGTAATAATACTTATTGGCAAGGGTGTATCATTTAAAGTTTGTGGGATTTCTTGAGTCATAAATAGAAATTTAGGAGTCTTGTTCTAGTATGGCAGCATTTAAATGGGTCCAAATATAGTAGTATATTGGGTTATGGAGTACAATACTTATTAACAAGAAAGTACTAATACATACCAGAGAGGAGTAATAATACTTATTGGCAAGGGTGTATCATTTAAAGTTTGCGGGATTTCTTGAATCATAAGTAGGGCCTTTGGCAACCATATTTCATTAATAAAAAATCCAGACTTTCTCCCCTATCATTGCGTTCACTTGCTGTGATTGCCTTAGTGAGATGCCTCGTTTCTATGGTGTGAATCGTGTGATAACATAAAGTGAGTCTCTTTTAGTACATTTTTTTTGTTTTTCTTTGGTTTATTGTGTATATATTTACAATTATGCACTAATAATAATCCTTGTCCATACAGCTAATCATTCATAAGCCTAGATCCCCCAATGAACAAACCAAGAATATCTGCTTCAGATCTTCAATTTCAACGAGTACAAACATCAAATTTAATAAAAAATATCCAAAGGGAGCAATATAAACTAAAGCTATACTAAACCAAACTAACATGCCAATGAAGTAATACTGTAATAGCAAAAATTCATTGCTTGAAGTTGATTATCGTCTAATTGTATACAATTCTCCATCATGTTGCCTTAGATGTATCAGGGCATTTAAGTCCCTATTTTAAGTAATTGATCCCTCCTTTTTAATTATGCCGAAAATATCCCTTTCAACTAATGTGGCCGTTTTGACCTAATTTGAGCCTCATTAACTTGACCATTCCTGGGGTTTTAGAAATAAGTCCCCTTGCCCAAATTACATAAATGAAAGGAATCCCCTCTAAAAACTAAACGAAAAACAATATACAAAGGAAAAACATGTAGATTGAAGCCAAAATGCGATGGCAATTGCATCCAAGGCCTCCTTGTACGCCACCATGTCCGTCTAGGCATAGAATGTTCCGTCACAAGTTCTATCACATTTTCCACTTGTTCTTTTGTCAGAGGTGTGACACATTAATTTACAACTACAACCCAACATGTGGTTACAAAGGTGACTGATGAGGATGAAGAAAGGATTGGCATAGAAGAGAGTCTGCAAGAAGCAAAGGTCAACATTAACGCATCTAACAAGAGGATTTTATGTCAAACAAATCAAGTGGGGCAGATATCATGGTGGTAGTGACAACTTTTATTTCCCCACTAGCAGTTTGCTATGGATCGTATTCACTTATCATCCATAGAGTTAATCTTGTCTCTAGGGACTTTGTGCAATGACTAGAGTTCATGGTTGACGATTTGTTCATGTTTACTTGGAATCTCAGAGAATTATTTGAAGAGTTAGTTTGACAGAAGGTCATTGCGGTGGCTACATCTCCATATCCTATTTGCCAAGTATGGATCTTCAGCAAAGAACACGATAGGCATTTCACGAGGGAGAACGTGTATGCTTTCCTACATGAGGGTTGTGTAATCATTGTACTATCACATAACAAGAAAGCTCCATGAAGATGTTTGAAAGAGGACCAAAAGAATCCGTCAAATTCCTCAGTCATAGAGAATTGATGTACTCTATATCGAAAATCAAGAAATGGGTATAAAAATGCTAAAAAGAGTTAATCTTGTCTCTAGGGACTTTGTGCAATGACTAGAGTTCATGGTTGACGATTTGTTCATGTTTACTTGGAATCTCAGAGAATTATTTGAAGAGTTAGTTTGACAGAAGGTCATTCCGGTGGCTACATCTCCATGTCCTATTTGCCAAGTATGGATCTTCAGCAAAGAACACGATAGGCATTTCACGAGGGAGAACGTGTATGCTTTCCTACATGAGGGTTGTGTAATCATTGTACTATCGCATAACAAGAAAGCTCCATGAAGATGTTTGAAAGAGGACCAAAAGAATCCGTCAAATTCCTCAGTCATAGAGAATTGATGTACTCTATATCGAAAATCAAGAAATGGGTATAAAAATGCTAAAAAGAAGGGTTTGAGGGCAGCCTTGCCATAACTACTGATGCAGGAAGGTGTTTTCCTTATTTTTTTACATTGTAGGGTTTTATTTTAATTTAGAGATCACCTGCGTAAAACATCAAAATGAAAATCTCCATTGGTTTAACAAATTATGTGGGGGTTATACTGAGTACGTAATCCCATATGTTGGTCTGTGATATTTAAGTGAGGGCCCAACTACCATCTTAAAAAGAAAGGATTGATTGGCTGGTATATATGGGCCACATATGTTTTAATCTAGAGAGAAAGGACTCATTTGGTAGACCTCTCCAGGAAGGATGTTCGATAGCAAGAGTAGTTGAAGATCTAGCCGTGATGCCTATCTTTTGGGATTATGCGGATTTGATTTATTATGGCGAGGGCAGGTCATGCACATTTTCAAAGAGATGAGAGGGAGTTACAGCATCTCAAGCGGCCAGAACCTCGATTGTTCCTTCTCTATGACTTTAGTTGCTTTAAGAATGCTTTTTTTAAAAAAAATTCCTTTATTTGGATGGTTCAATAGAAATAGAATCCCTTCATAAATAGGATAGTGGAGAAAGTATAGAGATGGATATGTGATGAAAGGGTATTTGCTTTACCAAAACTTTAGGGAACAAAGGACATAAATAACATTCTAGTTTTTTTCCCCTTTTCCTTTCTATATCAGATCCTCCTTATTCTTCTCTTTTGTTGTTTGGCCCTTTTTTCCTTTTGATTCCTCCATTAATTCTAGAAATAGCAAAAATTGAACCGAAATTCAGACTTTTGTAATCACTCAATCTGAAGTCTGAAGTCTTCGTGAACTCCAAACTGTAGCCTCGAGATCTCTATCATGCTACACCAGAATTAGAAGTACAAGAAGCAAAAAGCATTTCTACCTTGCGAAAGAGGACCATTCCACTTGGGAAAAGAAACTTTTTGAATGAAGACAACTAGAGTGAAATAAAGTAATAAGTTAAATATACAACAAAGAGAAGAATTATATACAAACCTGCAAATGTTTCAAGTTAATTCCTGCAGCAATCGACACTAGAACTTTCCCCTCAGAAAAAAAGGGCCTTAGCTCCAAAAGCACCTTTTCAACTGCAATGGTACAGTAACAAGTGATGAAAGCCACGTAAAGGATTACCCATCAGAAGAATGAAGCAAAAATCTTAATTCTATATTTTTTTGCCAAACATACAGAAAATTAGATAATGGAAAGAATATAGCTGCTAAATATGTAGTACTCAATGGGAAACTTATGAGCCAGAGTCATCAAAGTTTTGGAAGTAATTATATTTGCTCAAGCTTCTAAGGCAACCAGTTAATAAACAATTCTCGTGTGAAGTAAAGACGAGTGTCTCTCATGGCTCAAAAAGCACAAAATTAAGCAGAGAGTAAGCTGTTTACGTGGAGTCCAGAATTTCCTCCAGAAACATGCCTGAAACACATATCTTTTAAGCTGTCACCTAACTTAACCTAGCACCTAACACATTGTTTTATTGTTGGAAATTGCATGATTTTAGAGGTAAATATTTATATGAGTTCAAAGCTCATTCTATGTTTATCAGATGCAGGACTTCAATTTGTTACAAACATGTAGTTAACATGAGCACAATCATGGGATTTGTGACATTCGTCATGATCAGAGTATAATAAATAAAGTAATAAAAATCAACTTCAGAATTTGATTACCAATTTATCCATGTCATTTCAACATCATAAGTAACATTGTCCCAAGACAAGCTACCCGGATTTCGGAAGCAATTTTCAGCTAAAAATATTAATTTAAAAGGCAGCACATGATCAATGAGCAATTTTTTTTAGAGCATAAAGCTTATCCAATAGGAACATACCAAGTTGAGGATTCACAGAGAATAATGATGTTGCTGTCATCAACTACCTATTATTGTTGGAAATTGCATGATTTTCGAGTTTTATATTTATATGAATTCAAAGCTCATTCTATGTTTATCTTATGCAGGACTTCAGTCCCACATTCATTACAAACATGTAGTTAACATGAACACAACCATGAGATCTGTCATGATCGGAGTATAATTAACAAAGCAAAACATGTCAACTTCAGAAATGCTTATGTTCGGAGAGTCTATCATACTCAAAAGAATCTTCTGGAGTGAGAAATCTATGTCCTACTTCATGGATTTGTTCGAAAGTGCAAGAAAAGACCAGAAAATGGGTTGTGTTGCCAAGCTATCCATGTGATTTCACCATCATTAGTAAGTAGTAACACTGTCCCAAGACAACCTATCCGGATTTCAGAAACAACTCATTTTCAGTTAAACTATTAATAAACACATGTTAATTTAAAAGGCAGAACATAATCAATGATCAATTTTTTTTAGAAAACTTGACAGAGACAACATAATAGTTATCCAATAGGAACATACCAAGTTGTGGTTTCACAGAGAGAATAATGATGTCACTGTCATCAACTACCTATTCATAAGAGAAGTGTATGTGTCAGAGGATTAAGATAGAAATACACAGGAAATACATTGAACCAAATTGTAAGGCAATGCTAACATGAGTCTGTCATATATGTACCAAAACTAAAGAAAGTAAATAAACCACCTTGGAAAGTAAAATAGTTTTTTCATATAGGCAGTCTGCAAATTTTAAGTTCTTAACCATGAAGCAAAGGAGAAGTTAATATAAGGGAGAAGGATTGAGAACCAAAAGAATCAACAATAACATTAAAGGCTCACAGTTGCTAACAATGAAAAGTGAACAAGGTCTAGAGACAACTGATTGAACTATAAATATAATGTTCATAACTACAGCAACACAATAAAATGGAGATACGTAGGACCGTAGGTGTAAAGCAACCCATAAGTAGATGAAACTTGTCGAATAGGGGAGAGGAGGTGGAGATGACAGAATTAACAGTCCCAGGTGTCGTGTAGGTTTTGATGGAATAGAAAGAGTGAGAAAAAGGAAAGTAAGGGAAGAGAGAAGGTTTTCATGGAGTAGAAACAATGAGAAAAAAAGGAAAGTAAGGGAAGTGAGAAAAAATGATGCTACACCTGATCTGCACAACTCCTAAGTCATAGTTTCACATTAGGGCCCGTTTGTTTCGATGTAGGCATAACCGGAAGTGCCGGAAGTTTGTTTGTTTTGATGTAAGTCCGCTCCGAACTTAGGAGTTGCATTTCTACCGCGCTTCCAGAACCTTGATATGGGCCCTCCCACTTCCAAAATCTGAGGGCCTGTTTTGATGTAAGTGTTCAGAAATTGTGGAAGTGTCGGTACAGCAGTTCAGTTGAACTAGACGGAAGTCCCAATTTCGCTGTTTGGTTCCATTGTTTCCCAAGAAGTGTTGGACTCTAGTCAATCCGGAAGTGGTTGGTGAGGTTACCTCCTATATCAAAAACCAATTTTTTCTTCAAAGATAGCACTAATAACAGAGGATCATATTTTTTTACATGATGTGCAGTAATCTACAAGCAGAAGGTTACCTCTATACCAGTTCCACAATGCAAATAATTTCTCTGATAAGGTTATCTAACAAACTGAGGTAACGAAATACGTAAGACTACTAATTGTAGCATGTCATGATACTTTCCAACCATGTATGTGAGCTCTTGCAATATTGGTGCTCATTCACACAGTCAAGACAGACAACTGTTTTGACATATTCATATTGAAGCAAACCAACCTCCATCTCTGGAACCACCACTAGAAGCTTTCTTCCACCGAAAAGATTACAAGGATAAATGCACCGTCTTGTCATCCATATGTTCCGTAGTCCAAGTAGTTACAAAAGAATATTAAGCATAATATATTGGAGAACCCATCAAACCCAACTAAGACATGAATGAAGCATATATCATGGTTTAAATTTTTGGTCAAAATTTTGCCGAAATATTTTGGTTTTGGTCAAGGCCGAAATGAAAAAGGGGAGAGAGAGGGGGTGGGGGGTCTGAAACCCTGACTCGTTCCCATTTCAGTGAAATTTTGGGATTTCGGACCAATTTCAGGAATTTCAACCAAAATGGTGGGGGCCCACCGAAACCAGGCCCATTTCATCATTTTTTATGAGATTCCGACCTAGAGCAAAGGTGTCCACCGAAGACATGTGTTCTCCCCCATTTCGGTGTTGATTTTGGTGAAATTGACCATTTTGAGACCATTTTAGTACTTTTGACCGAAGCCAGTCCACAAATTTCATAAATCCTGTGGGCTGGTTTCAGTGAGGCTGGGGGCTGGTTTTGATCGGATTTCGACCAAAACCAGCCAAACTTCACCAAGCCGATCGCGTGCGGTCAGGGCGAGCTCCTAGGCGAGCTGTGGGAGTTGGCATGGGGTGACCTCTTCTGCGTGCGAGCCGATCGCGTACAGTCAGGGCGAGCTATGGGCGTTAGCATAGGGCGACATCTTCCGCGTGCGGTCAGGACGAGCTCCTGGGCGAGCTGTGAGCATTAGCCTGGGGCGACCTCTTCCGCGTGAGAGCCGATCGCGTGCAGTCAGGGCGAGCTCTTGTGCGAGCTGCGGGCGTTCGTGGATATCCTTATAAGCTTTCTGTTAGCAAGAGGTGATCTCTCCGCAGGCGAGCTGATCACGTGCGGTCTAAGCGATCTCTCTGCAAGCGAGCTATTAGGCGGCCATTACTGTTGGGCTTACTCAGAACATTTCCATCTCTTTGCTCTTCCAAAAGGCGACTCCTCCGCGAGCGAGCTGACCATGAGCCGATGAAGTGAGCTCCTGGCGTACTAAGGTAGGTGTTTTGCCATGGGCGAGCTAATTGTGTGCGACTAGGCGAGCTCCTAGGTGAGTTTACGGTGGATCTTACATCAAACAGTGGGCAAAAGATGAGTCCTTCAAAGGGGACACCTCGCGTGCGAGGTGTTTGTGAAGGCCGAGGCCAGCTTCTTTGGGAATGTTCTTTGAATTCCAAGACTTATTTTGGTCACAATATTGCTTACCCAAAAATCGGGATTGACCTCGAATCCTGAGCTCATCCGAGGGGGGCTTCTTCTTTGGCCTCCTGAGGTCACACAGGGTACTTCCAGAGATGAGGACGATCTCCCGGAGGACTCCTGTTTGTCTCATCGTGCTCTTCTGATGCTGCCACGTGGACGACGAACCGGTGATATTTTTTAGCACCATCACATACCATAATGCTTAACATTAGGTACATCAAGTTGTCAACCCATAATGTATCCATATCATGACCATGAGAACCCTTACCTAATCAACTAACTAGGGAAAAAACACTTGGAGAACTTTTCACAAATAATATATCTATTCATTTTATGTTTATAGATAACCAAACATAAGTTCGAACACAACTGCCACATTTTTCTACAAGAAATTCTTTGCCTTGCTTTGGATAAATGTCAGAGATGGATTCTTGTTTGACAACCAACTCTTATACAATATTTAACTTGATTCACTTAATATTAATGTTGCACTCAACATCTATATTGTGCTTGCACCAAAGTGAATTAGATACATATTAGTAAGGGTTCTTCAAGTATAATTACTAAGGTCTAAGATCTCATGTTAATCTTTGCATTCGGCTTGATCCAAAGTGAAATGCTCAATCCTTTTTGGTCTTTTAGGTTTGTCTTCGGTTGTTTGGGTCCAAGTTTTGAAAAAAATTACAAAATTACAATAAAACAAACATACATACTAGCATTAAGAAAACTATTTATGCATGTCTGTACTAATTAGATGAGATAATTGCACATTTTCAACGTTCATGAAAGCGAAGAGGATGGAAATAAAAAAGGGGGAGTCAATGAAGGGTCCCCGACATAAAATTTAGTTTAGCTAAAGGACATACAAATGATGTGGACGAAAATGCCATCCACAGCATTTTAAATTTTCAGTTGAATAGTTGAATGTCATCGTTTTCATTGAACCTAACCGAACCTCCGCTGTCGGAGCTTCTCGCCTCCGTTCGTCGCCGCCGCAACTGCTCGACATTGCCGAACCAAATCTAAACCTAACCCTAAACCTAAGATCTATCGGCCATGGGATGAAACCTAGACCTAAGAATCCTAAACCTAACCGAACCCCTCCATCACGGCGAGTAGCTGCAACTTCAGGTCGCGCCCGCTGCCGTCTCTGCCACCACCTCTACTGCTTGCGTCCACCACCGCTGCTCACGTTTGAGAAAGATGGGAGAAGAGAAGATGGGGGCATTTTGGGATTTATGAAGAAAATCAGGGACCTTAGGCTAAAGGGATCTTATGCGGGTCTTGTTCACCGAAACGATCTGTTGTCGGTGCCTGCTCAGACATTAACCCAATAATAAATTAGCAACTACTAGGACGTCACAATATACCATGATTGCATATATAACAATTACAAAATAATAACTCTCCATATCATGCATGATGTGATACACTTGATACTACATGCTACTACGATGTAGATCAAAGTATAAACCGTCATCCAAGTTTGAAATTATGTGGTACTAAATAAATGATGTGAATTACCACCCAAGATCAACAAACCTAGATCCAGACTAGCATGTTGTATTGGTGTTTTGTAATTGTGGCAATTTGGGATTGATACAAAGGAAGGCTATATATTCATAGCATGGTTTTAAATTTTGATTATGTGACTAGTTTCGGTTCAAGCCGAAACCGAAATTTCGGTAGAAATTTCAAACTTTTGACTGAAATGGTGGAAAGATTTTGAAATGGACAAAATTTGAAATTTTTGATTGTTTTTAAAATTTTTAATTTTTATAATTGTTCATACATATTTATATGAATTATTTTTAGAAGATGCATAGTAAGCTTGCATGGACTATGATAACGAAGGTGGAATACCGATAAACTTAACAAGAAAAAACTTAATAATCATCATATATTTGTATAGTTTTCATCACAAAGAAGTTAATAAATCATTTTTGCTCGTCAAAATCAATCATATTGGCGAGATTCGACAAGATCTGGCAAATTTGGCGGCAAAAAATACAGCGAATCCGACGGCAAGATCCAACGAAAATCCGACAGTTTTGGTCGATATCAGACTAGTTTCGGCCAAAATATGGATGCATATAAAGCCTCCAACCCACCAAAATCAGCCCACAGGTTTTCCAAAATATGTGAGCTAGTTCCGGTCATAATCCCTGAAATACCTTTGAAATCATGAAAGCTGCGAAATTTAGCGAAATGGGTAAGGGTCCAAGTTTTAACCCTACCTTTTGTTTTTGTCGGCAGAAACCGAAATGTTTCAGTGAAATTTCGCCATTTCGATCAAAATTTGGAACCATGATTCATTGTACTATCTCGATTCAGAATTGATTAAGACGGGTTCGATTCGATTAGGCCACAATGCAAACCATTTGGCATTCCAATTCGAGTTTGGATAAGTCGTCAAACCTTAGTAATTACCACCATAAACATCTAAAAGCCGGAGTTTGACTTCCCCACTAGCAATATTGCCTCCGTGAAGTTGATTATTCGTACAGACCATCCAATATATCCGAGACAACCGCGATTTCCTAATTGATGACTTGAGGAATACCCACTCTAGCTGCTAGATACTTGGCATTCGGTGAATAGGAGTAAGCTCATCCACACTGTGACCAAACCAGAACTGACCAGTTGATCATTCGACTCAAGTCAAACGTATGGATTATTTTCCGTGACGACGCATAGATTACAAGCATATGAATATATCATCATATTAATCAACCCACAAAAATATTCATTGTATCAAGTCATATGGATTTTAGGGCATACAAATCCAACTTATATAATCAGATTTGAAGTCATATCAATGCAGAACCAAGATGAAAGGGGCTGAAAATTATGGGGAAATATTGGTTCTTCAAGGCTACGGCTAAAAGGGATGTTTTGGATGGTCCATTCGTTGTCACTGCCGAATTTAGTGGGCATTGATGGAGGAGGATAGGATCGGCTACCTGGGCGTTGGTTTCCAGGATTTTGACGCCGAACGACTGGAAGACGAGACGCCGGTCGGTGAGGCGGTGGGTGGTGCGGATCCTCGACGGAGGCATCACGCCGGACTTCACCACCCCTCTGGAGATGCTCTCCGCCATGTTGCCGGCGCCTATGAAGCCCAATTTGTACACGTCCGGCGACGCGGCTGCCATTGGAGGTTCCTCTGGGTGGAGCGGAGCTGCGTGTTTGGGTAACGAATGCGATGCCCGCCACTTTCCCACCCGTTGGCTTGTTCAGTCCCTTTGGAGACGGTCCGGGTCCGCCCCGGATAGACCCGGCCAGGCCCTCAAGGGCTTGACGGGAGGGTCAGGTCGAGCCCAATTTTATAAACCTTGAATGCCCTCATAGGAATGTATACTAGTTAATGTATGTGCATGTTAGTACTCGGACGACCGTCTTCAGTGGCTCCGTGTCTGGCGGTACTCAGACTGCCGCCTTCGACGGCTACGTGCCTATCAGAATTTAGAAGGGGACTTTCGACAACTGTGATGTCGTAAGTGCCACATGGATGATGTGGCACACCATGATTGGCCGGAAGCAGGGGGTCGGCGAGATGCTAAAGTTAAGAGAAGGAATGGGTGCTCACAGTGAGGGAGCGCGCGCGCAAGAGAGAGAGAGAGAGAGAGATTAAAATGGAGAGGGAGAGAGAGATTAATCGGAGGAGGTGAGTAATGGGGAGGAAAAATGGAGAATGGGATTATCTAATGGAGATAGGGTGTCTTGAGAGGTGGCAAGGAGAGAGAGTGGAGACCAGGTGAGAGAATGAGGATGAGGGAAATGAGTGGGGTGAGGTGGATGTGTGTGTGTGTGAGAGAGAGAGAGGTGTCTTATCGGTGTTGGTTGGAGAGAGAGAGAGAGAGAGAGAGAGAGAGAGAGAGAGAGAGAGAGAGAGAGAGAGAGAGAGAGAGAGAGAGAGAGAGAGAGAGAGAGAGAGAGAGAGAGAGAGAGAGAGAGAGAGAGAGAGAGAGAGAGAGAGAGAGAGAGAGAGAGTTTGGGTTGCAAGTGGGGTTAGGGTTTGTTTTAGGGTTCTAAAGGAGAGGGGAAGGAAGGGAAAGATGGGAAAGAGGTGGGAAGGAAGAGAGGAATGTGGGATATATTGCATGGAGGTGGGGAATGGAGGTGGAGCTCGGGGGAGGATTGTCAGACTTGACTGAAAGAGAAGAAGAGGGGGAGAGAAGAGGTGCTTGGGTAAGAGGAAAGAAAGAGAAAAAGGTGCAGGCGGTGGTGCAATGGTGAGGTCGAGATATCGTCAGATATAGGAATGACAGAAGAATGGGGAGGTCGCTGGTGAGTTGCAGATTGGAGTGGCTCGGGGGTGAGTCTCGTCAGAGCCGAGAAAGGAAGAGGAAGAGAGGAGGTGGTGGACTGAGGCTCGCTGTCGTTGTTAGCAAGAGCCGAAGGGAAAGAATAAGAAGGGGAGGAGGAGGAAGAAGGAAGAGGAGGAGTTGGGGGACTGGTGGCGGTCTGCCAGCAAAAAGGAGGAAGAAGAGGTGGTGGTGGAGAAGGAGAGGATGATGAGAGGGAGAGGGAGAGGAAGGGTGTAGAGTTGTGTGTGTGTGTGTGTGTGCCAGGGGGGGGGGGGTGTGGTACGTTGATGTAATCTCTCATTTACCCCCCATTTTAATAAAGATACCCTCAATGTTTGTTTATTTATAATACTTTTGCATAAAAACCATCTTCTTTCTTTCCTCTATCTTCTCCCTCCATCTCCTCTCCCTTGAATTTTTGACCCCTCTTTACATTTTGGATGGTCAGATATATCTTGACAGAGTGGCATGTTTGTAATATTTTTGAAGTGCCTTCCCTGCCATGTATTATAGATAATTATTATAGAAAAAATATAATCATTATTAAGTGGCCAAACCGGTAGTTAATCTAATCTATCAATAGTCAGTCACTAATTGTGGCTATGTGTGAATTGGAGTTCTCAAGTCCCGATATATAGGTAGCTTGACAAAGGACGAGTGTTTTTAAATGATTGCCTCACACAAGAATAGTTTAATCGAAAAAATGATTGAACCATTGCCTACCCCCTTCCCCTTGAAAGGCCGGGTTAGGGCTCATCATTTTCCGACCTTGTAGGCTAGGATCGGGCTAGGGCCTTCCTCCTATAACAAATAACTAGTCACAGTTAGACCTTAGTCTTACCCTTTTGATAGGCCTACTATGAAGTCGCAATATCTTTGAGATTCCTGGATTCGGGGCTTGATTGTATCAAAGCCCTACAAGGAAAACACAATTAGGGTTGAGTGTGATTCACAGTCGAATGGATGCCATCGAATATAATGATAGTGATGCTCCCAAGTCCGGTAGACTCGCGACTACAGAAGATTCCAAGCGCTTTAATCCTCCCTCCTAAGCCCGTCCCAAGTAGTTCAAGAAAAACCAGTACTCGCATTGCCCTACCCCGATAATTATTTATGTCGGGGTCAGATTGATGATACTACCCTTCCAAGGTATCGACTGAAAGATGGATTCCCTAAAGGTGCATTCCATGAGCTTTATTCCTTAAAGCCTGGATGCTAGGTTATCGATTGACAGGTTACGGACCGAGTTAGAAACATTTTGGGATTGTTGATATATAACATAAAACTATAAGAGGCCCGGGAAGCTGAACTCGAGTTTACCATTCATATGGTGAACTCGAATGGAGAAGCTCTCACGTGTCCTAAGAAAGTGTTCAACCCTCTTATACTTTTTGCTTTATGTCTTTTCAATGTTCAACCCTCTTAAATACCTATCACCTCTTATTTGCTTTATGTATTTTCAGCGAACACATGACGCAATATAAACCATGTTTCACCATTCATTTGTGAACTCCAGTTCGCCAGACCCTTTCACAAACTATAATGTATAATATATATGGTTCGGGTCGAGTCAGGTTCGGATAAAACCTGAACCCGATCGGATTTCAAATTTTATTCCCAAATCCGCCCCTAACACTTTTATGAGCACTCTAAATCCGTCTTAATAGGGTCTAGTCAGGTCGGGTAACCTAGTTAATTGTGACCCCTGGCGCGAACCCAACCCATATAACTTAATACATACACCTGGTTCGGTGGCTTCAATGCCCAAACTGGGAAAATTTAGGTCATATCCATTTCAAGTTTTCAGATAATTTATCTCTAGTGCTTAGTCAAATGTTCATCAGTCGGTGATCCGATTGCATGTTGTTTGCAAATCTTCAAATGCATTAACACCACCAAATGAATACGCTAACCCATTGAGTAAGTTATATACCTTTACAATAGACTTTCCCCCTACAATCCCCTAGCAGAAAACCAACTTTTTTATTTATAATGAATGGTCACACGCAAGATTACAGTGATAAAAGCCCTGATCATGGAGCAAAGGACAACATTGGCTATGTATGAATGTCAGGTAGCACTTTGTTCTTCCCATCTTTGTCTGGTTTTTTTTTTCTCAAGGTTGTACCTATCTAGTTAGAGCTGCACCTGTTACTGCCCAGGGATAAGAGAGACCATGGTTTGAAGCCTGCAACAGCCACAAGAGTGCAAATATATTTTGCTTAAGGCCAACCTTAAATTCACTCACAAGAGCACCACATTATTATACGCCATAACAGCATAGTGAAACCTCGGGATTTGATATGCTGTTGAGATCTGAGGCCCTCGTATAGCAAAACATGACGAGCGTGGAAGAACCACAACAGAGACGACCACCGACAAGATTGAGATATTGGAAAGAACAAGAAGAACACCCAAGAAGTTCCGGCAATGACCGATCGATGGATTCACTAGTATGGGAAAAACCCGAGTACAATTACAATTGCCTCTAACCCAATCCCTCATACACCCACAAAGAGATCACACCTCGAGAGAAGAGAAACTATAGCCCTACACCCCTTGGAACAAGAAGAAACCCTTCTTGAAACCCCACCGGTCTCCAATGATTTCCTCTCCCTCTCCTTTGGTGATGGCCTTCTTCTAATCTCTCCCTTAGGTCTCTCTTATGTCTTTGAAATGATCCATGATACCCTAGGTTCATCCTAGGACCTCCCTTTTATAGGGTTACATTCGTATCCGACTTGGGGAAGGAGCCACACGAGAAAATACAGACCAAAATGCATCACCCGCGTTCTGCCAGCCACAGTCGTGCACACGACCTGGGGAGGTCGTGCGCATGATCCAACTGTGTCTTCTCGCCCGACAATTATGCCGATGCCAGTCATGCGCACAACTCTTATTGATAGACCCTTCCTTGCTCCCAAAGCACCATCTTTTGTCGTTTCTTTGCGTACGAACATTGGAGTTGTATGCGACTTGTTTAGAGCCACATCTTAAACAATATCTACCTTGGCTTCATAACAAGATGTGAGCATCTCCACGGACCGAATCACCATCTTTGCACCATAAATCTATCTCCTGATCATCGTCGCCGCCTTTACCCCCACACCGGGAGCCCAATCATTGAACTTGCTGATTGCCCAAGTCTTTCGACTTGGCCGACCTCCTGATCAACCTCGCCCCTGAGCGTGCTCCACCTGCACCCTTGTTCTTACTGAACATTATGCATGTGTCGCCACTCTTTCGACTACCGTCATGATCCTGGAAGCTCCAACCATTGCCCATTGACGACTCCACTATAAACCACACCCTTGATTCACTCTGTGACACTTTCTGTGACAACCAAGATCCAATAGGCCAATAGCCAAGAGCCAAGACTCCTGAGGCCATGGTGCCAAGATGGATGAGGTGAGGTGCGGTGTACAAAGCCACGTGTTAGCCCCACATCGCCTGGAGAGAAGGAGATCCTGAGCTAACTATATAATTTTCCCTCCCAAATATAGAAGACGCATTTTAAAACCGTACGTCGCTACGGATTTCGTAAGAACTTCGTAGTTAAGCGTGCTCGGATGAGAGTAGTACCAGGATGGATGACCACTTTGGAAAGTCCTTGTGCGGGCATAGGCAAAGCGGACAATATCTAGTGTGTTTAGGGTGGATGTTACAAAATGGTATAAGAGCCGGTTCTCCTCGGGATGGAGGGGGTCTAACCCTACACGAGGACGTGTAGCCCTAAGGGGGGTGGATTGTGACGACCAAGATCCAATAGGTCAATAGCCAAGAGCCAAGATTCCTGAGGCCGTGGTGCCAAGTTGGATGAGGTGAGGTGAGGTGTACAAGGCCACGAGTTAGCCCCACATCGCCTAGAGAGAAGAAGATCATGAGCTACTTATTGCAAAATGGTATAAGAGTCGGTTCTCCTCGGGATGCGGGGGTCTAACCCTACACGAGGATGTGTAGCCTTAAGGGGGGTGGATTGTGACGACCAAGATCCAATAAGTCAATAGCCAAGAGCCAAAATTCCTGAGGCCGTGGTGCCAAGATGGATGAGGTGAGGTGAGGTGTACAAGGCCACAAGTTAGCCCCACATCGCCTGGAGAGAAGGAGATTATGAGCTACTTATATAATTTTCCTTCCCAAACATAGAAGATACGTTTTAAAACCATGCACCGCTACGGATTTCGTAAGAACTCCGTAGTTAAGCGTGCTCGGGCGAGAGTAGTACCAGGATGGGTGACCACTCTGGGAAGTCCTTGTGTGGGCATGGGAAAAGCGGACAATATCTTGTATGTTTGGGGTGGATATTACACTTTCCATGTTTGTTGCTCGTCGACCAATGCTCGAATATCTTTCGCACCCTGCTGCACCACAGGTGTGCCTGCAGCTGAGTATGCCACCACCACGACTGTCATCATCTTTTTTTTGCCATCCGTCGACAGCCACCGCACCCTACTAAACCGCATATATGCCCGTGGCCATGCCTGCTGCAACCACGCCCGTCAGTACCTACATCACCTGTCGTTGATCCACATTGGTGCCCGTCGGTACCTCCACCAGTCTCTTGTCGGCAACCCACATCAGTCCGCGTGTTGACGGCTGAACACGGTGCCGTCGATGACTCTTGTGCCATCGAGGTGCTCCCCCTCGATCTAGGCACCCGCACATACCGTGCAATCACGACTGGCTGCCGTGATCCGTCAAGCCGGGGAGTAGGTGCCTTGACCATACCTGCCTCCCGGCTAATGCCTTTGGTGTCTCGAACCGCCCCGAGGGAGGAGGCGCTCAACTGCAACCTCCCCCTCGAAGACTCCTTCGAAGATCCGAACCTCCCTGAGAGCACTAGACCATGCAGAGAGGGAAACAACTGGTTTACCGCTAGGATTCAACCTTAGTTGCTCATTATCTTCTCTTATCTTTAGTGTGAGTGAGGACCCTAAATGATCTAGGGTTTTCATCCATCTAATGGGTCTGGCCACTATGCACTTGTGCAAACCTTAGTGGACGGCCACATACGCAAATAATATGGACATCTACTATGGACACACGTAAGCATAAAGCGACCGGTTACTATGGACATGCGCATGCTTGAAGAGAGAGAGAGAGAGAGAGAGAGAGAGAGAGAGAGAGAGAGGGGGGGGGCATAGCCCATAACTTGCGTACGAAAGGCTTAGAGGCCGGCCACAACTTGAATGCAGAAGGTATAGGGACCGACCATGTGATGGGATGCTGGATCAAATTGGGTGATAGAAATTCCAGGTTCTTTCACCCCCAAGTAAAAGCAAATTGTAATTCTAATGGTATTTCTTCTTTGGTGAACTCCAAGGGGACGGTTCTACTTAATCATACTGACATCCAAAAGGAAGTATGTTGCTTTTTCACTGATTTGTTTAGTCACAAGAAGGAGATGATCACCTTCAAGAATATCCCATTCAAACGGATGGTTACAGCGTCAGTTGCTGAATAGGTTGAAGGTCCGATAACTCTTGAGGAGCTAGAGTATGTAGTCTTTATGTTGAATGGCGAGAAATCTCTAGGTCCATATGGTTTTACTACTCATTTTTTTCAAAGCAGCTTTGTGAAGGGGGATATTTGGGCAACTGTGTCAAACTATTTCACTTCTGGACAGCTGTTGAAGGAGATTAACCATACTTTTATTGCTCTTATTCCTAAAGTGGATAATTCGTGCTAGCTCAAAGGTTTCAGACCAATATCCCTCTGCAATACAGTCTATAAATTCATTGCCAAGATTTTGACCAATAGGTTGCAGGTTTTTGTGAGGAAAATTATTTCTTTGAATCAATCAGCTTTTATTCCGGGACGGAGTATTGTTGATAATATTGTCCTTGCTCATGAATTGGTCCGAGGCTTTGAAGTGAAGAGGAGTCCTAAGCGTGCTTGTGTCAAGATTGATATTGCGAAGGCTTATGATAAAGTCAATAGTATGGGGGAGGAAATCCCACCGACCACACCCGATCGTCAGTTGGAGCTGGACGCTCTCCACCACTTTCCCGTGATGCCTGCAAAAAGATCAAGGCTTACCTCCAATCCAAGGCCCCTCCGATGCTGAAGTCAGAGAAGGGAGAGATGTGTAGTGTGGTAGTGGGTACGGAAGCAAATTGCCTCTATTGGGTTTCAATTCCCTCGAGTGAGGATTGCTCACTGCTTCCTAAGAGTTTGAATTGCTTATTTGCCCATGAATGGGTGGGGTTTCTTTTGTAGACTTACATGTGCGCAATTGTTGCGATCTATCCTCTGATGATCTCGGGATGGTTATGGCGGATCCCCTCCGATTGGATGTCATTCAAATCTTCTTTCTATGCTCCCATGGATCATGGGTGTTATACCTCATTGCGGGTAACCCATGATCCTGACGGGCGAGATTTCCTCAGGATTGCCCAGCCTGGTATATATCCCGGCCATTACAGTGTCTTTCAATCTTTTCTTGCTTGATGGCGGTTCTTCGGTACTGATCAGGTCAGGCCAGCCGTGTGGTCGAGTAATCGAGCTAGCACCATGACCTACCCTGCTCCTCCCCCGACCTAGTTCCTGTAGAGGATCTTGGGTTCCTCTGATCTCCTCCCCGGGCTCAATCTTCTGCTAATAGAGCAGCTCGCGGGGTGGGTCTAGTAGACTTGGACTCGGTTCATGCCATCGGGTCCCATGGATCTCCACGCTAGACCAGACAGGGTGGTCCAGCAGTCCATGTGTCATCATCTTATGGGAATGGCAGAAAACCTTTTCTACAAAAGCCCCCTTTCGGTCCTTGATCTCTAGACCACGGGCCGAAAGTCCTCTCCGCTAGGGTTTCACCATGCGTCATGAATCAGAGCGACGACTCAGTGACGTGACGAGCGGTCATCATTGTTCTGTCTATGGGGGTTGCACTTCCTCCGCTCTTAAATATAGGGTTCAGCTACCGAGGCGGGCGACTTCCCGACTGTTTGATCTTTATCTTTCGACGCCCAGGATCTCCCGGACATGTCAACTCTTACCGATTTCAAAAAGCGGGTGACATTTTAGCACTTCAAATACCTCTTCTTGGCGCGAGATCGGGATGCCTATTCTTCTCCGACCTATTTCCCTTTTATTCATCTTCTCCAGCCCTTCTGCGAACCTCATATTCGCACGGCAATGGCTCGTCGAGCAGACCTCTCGACGCTTTCTCCGAAGGAGTAGCTCTTTGTGTTGAAGGGAGAGTTCCTTTTCCTTAATCAGTATGACGTGCAGCCCACCGACTTTACCACCTCCGCTGAACATGGTTATACCATCATATTTGGTAGGTAGCTGCGCGCTGACCTGCCTCTTCCCCTGAGGCCTTTCTCAGGGTCACTTCTAGCTTACCTCTACCTCTGCCCTAGGCAATTGGGTGGGAACTCCTGGAGGATCCTTCACTGCTGCGATTGTTAGAATTGGTGAGGTCTACAGCTCGTAAAAACCTATAGTTTAGCTATATATGGTTGATAGTATAGGATTGCTTATTGGTACGTACCTTAGTATGTGTTCTAATTACAGAACAGAGAGCCATGGCTACATGGTAATTCAATTGAGTGGGAGACTCAAGGGATTGGTCCCATGTAACCTAAATACGTTCGTAGCTCTGATTAGGGTTGGTCACCCTATCAGGATAAGCTGTTGGGATGACAGAGCATGGGTGTCTCCACCACGGTCATTACCAGGCACAGTGTCTGTGGTCGAACAGAACCAACACAGTGCACAGATCGGTGAGCAGATATCGGTGCACTAAACTGTGTTTCTGCTTAGGGTAAAACGGTCATAAACCCTGAGGAACCATGTCTGGTGGACTAACCAGTTGTGTGGTGCTTTGGCGCACCAATGTGTGAGGATCCGGATGCAGTGATCCAAAACCACGGTGTACTGGGTTACCCGGCTGGCGTTGCATCAGCGTGTCACTCCTGTAGGCTATCCACACCCCTAACGGGAGGTGCGTTCCTTGGTCTGACCTACGTCGTATTAAACCCTAGCCAGGTGGTCATCAGTTAGACTGGTGACAGATCCGGTTACTTGGCAGAGTAATCGGAGGTACGATGTTCGTGGTCAACCTGGAAGGAACCAAGTCATATGAGTACTCGAGTCTGATGGTATTCTCCATCGCTCGAGTTGCGTCATGACACCAGATGGAGGGACAACGGATTTACTATATTAAGCGGAGAGCAGGGGTATGAGGGAGAACATAATAAGTCCGGGGGAATTGGAGTGCAGCCTGCGTCGCACTCTGGGTGGCCACGCAGGTTAACTTGGACTCAGAGGATCGATGGTACACTCGGGTAGTGTGTCGATCGAGTCTAAATTGGAAGCCATGAACCCTGGTCCCTGAAGGTTCCACCTTATCGACATTATGTACGGTTCTTATACCATCTCATCGAAACACAGAACGTAGTTAGAGGAAGCAAGAAGTCTAAGCATACGCTCCGTGAGTGCTTCGCACTAGTGCACGGTAGATGCGTAGCTATGTGTGTGTACTAAGGGAAAACCCTAGGTTAGTGTAGAGACGCATGTAGCAATTCCTTGTCATAAGTGGACTTTGCCACATGGGTGCGATGCACCGGGACATGTTGCGAGTTGACTAGTTGACTTCACTAGGGGCACCCTATGGGAACATCAGAGAATAGTGAAATTACTGGTGCACTTCACTTATGTGTGCCTTGCAAAGTTTCATACACGAGGAACGGCCAACTGGTGACATAAGGGCGTTTTGGTCATACCATGCGTCACTATGTACTAGGGGGGCCGGCCCTAACTGTTGAGAGACTGGTCAAGGCCGGTCCTATTGGTTTCAGGAGGTTGTTGCCTCCGATGAAAGGGCCGGTCATGAGGCGCAGAAAACGGGCTGGTTTTGACCGTTTTCAAAAACAAGGAAAAGATAGAGATAAAATAAGAGATATATAGGGAGATGTTTGAATCAGTCAATCCTATCTGCACTAGGCTTATCCATAAGCCTAGGGTCGGCCCTATATAAGGGATAGGGGAGAGGGGAGGGCCGGCCATGCATATTGCAAGCCCTAAGGGGCCGGCCAAGCTATGGGGAAACCCTAGCCGCCCCCCTTTCCTCTCTTCGCATCTCCTCTCTCGTCTCTCTCTCCCTCGCTTGCGCTATTGGATGATGACTCATCTTCCTCATGTGGTGTTTCGTAGAAGGAGAAGGCTCGTTGTATGGAAGCACTCAGAGATCCATCGATGAGGTACTATGCATCGTGTGAGATCGGGTGAACTAGAAGGCATCTCCCGTAACCTTTTGCTGTCCAGAATCTGAACCGAAAATTAGTGTTGTTTCTATGATTCTGGGAGCTACAGAAGTCCAAACGAGGTGAAACTTATTTCAAAAGTTGCAACTCGAAGTTGGCTACCTGCAGTCCAAATTTTAGCCCAATCGGAGTTCGGAGCAGAACGTTATGGCCGTCGCACCAAAGCTATGTCAAGCAGATCCGAGCCCGTCTCCATCGACAAAGAAGAAACTTGTCGCGGTGAAAGAATCCGCACGCAGGTATGATCTCTAACATGTAGATCTAGCATAGATAGAACATGCATACATGCTAAATTGTTCTTTCATGTTAGATCGTCATTAGGGGTTCGCGTAGATGCCATGCTAGATTCATACATGCATATGTAAATCGTTTTGATAAAAATTTTGATATGTAACGCACACCGCTCTCGGTCCTCGGACGTACACTTTGCTTCCGCTGCGGGCCTCTGCCATGGATTTATTTCCAACAATTGGTATCAGAGCACGCTAGTGGTGTGCGTTTCATGTTTTTTTATAAAACCGTCATGTGCATGCATGAATAGTATGTGCCTCCATCGGGGTTCTACGAGTAGATCATGCATAGTATATATTTTGTGTGTTCTATGAATCGTTCTTGCAGGGCGTCGCTTCTAAAATTATTCTGGATATGTGAATGTTTGCTATCGGGGGTTGGACCCCGTGTTAGCGAATATTGTCTGGATATTTTTCTTCTGTGTGTGGATAGGTTTTAGAGCCATAGTCGGGCAAGTGGTGGAAGTTCACCATCCTTGATTCCCAGGCTTGTTGTTAGGTTTGTTTTTCTTTTCATTCTAGGAAATTGTGTACGAGCGAGCACTTGCTCGAAGCGTACTAGAGCTTTTTCGGTTACAGATTGAAGAGGAGGACTTGCCATGGAGATCCACCACCGGGAGGACGAGCGAAACCTTGGAGGACGATGGCGATCCGGCGAAGCATACCCAATGACGGCAAAGGGCAAAAGCGTCAGGAGATCGTATACAGAGGCTTGTGTGGGTGCAAATTTTGGCAAGAAGTATGCAAACAGCAGGGCCCACCAACCCTGCCTGATGGGCCCCCGAAGACTACAGCGGGACCCACCGGCCCTGCCTGGTGGGCCCCCGAAGACTACAACGGGACCCACCGGCTATGCCCGATGGGCCCACGAAGACTACAGTGGGACCCACCGGCCCTTCCTGGTGGGTCCACGAAGACTACCATGGGACCCACCGTCCCTACCTGGTGGGCCCACAAAGACTATTGCGGGACCCACCGGCCCTGCCTGGTGGGCCCACAAAGACTATCGCGGGACCCACCGGCCTTACTTGGTGGGCCCAAGAGCCTGTGGAATCCCCCAGGAGACGGTGGCGGGGCCCCCCAGCTTTACCTGGAGGATCCCCAGATACAACAGCAGAAACCGCTATTTGCCACCAGAGAATCCTATAAATAGCAGCCCTTCGAATGTAAATGGATCCGATTTCCAATTCTGAGATCTGATTTTCAGAAACCAGAGCTCTGGATTTCAGTTTCCATCCTTTCTCCTCCTCTCTTCGATCTTCTTCTTCTTGCCTTTGAAGAGATCAGAGAGGTTTCAGTAATACTCGGCCTGTCGAGATCACTTCGATATAAGTGTTAGTAAATTCGGGTTGCTCCCTATAGCACGGAGACGTAGGCTTCGGTTGAACTCCGAGATCACATCTCTCGCGTCAACTCTCTGATTGCATCTCTCTTGTCTATTGGGAACTGCAACTCCAATCAATAGAACGAACAACGATCCTCCACTCGAAACTCAATTGACTGGTGAGGCGGAGTCTTCGGGTCGGCACGAAGATTTTCCCCCACAGTTTGGCACCGTCTGTGGGATCAAACGAAAAGTCGAGTCCTCTCTACAACAACTATCAGATCATTTAAACAGCCAACTGATCGATAGTCAAACTTCCTCGCCCCTTCGGTTGAACAGACAACCAGCAGGACACCGGTACTCTCATTGTACCCTTCGCTCTCTACTAAATGGCGAGGACGAAGCATCAGGGGCAACCAGAAGGAAGTAACACTCGACAACCTCGTCCTGAGACTCGTTCAATGAGTCAAAGGCTCAATTTCGGACAGCCCCTTGCTGTCCCTGATGTGGGGGTTCACTCAGGAAGTGGAAGATCAGTCGACCGACCGATCGCCCCTCCTCTTCAATCAATTGGGCAGATTGCTCCTTCCCCTGCTGCGAACCCTCCATCGACTTATCAAATTTCGGCGGTCGACTTTCAACTGCTTCAACTGGCTAAGCAGAATGCCGATCTCACTACTGAAAGAGATGCTCTCAAGAAAGCAGCCTCTGAAGCCGGGATCGCTCTTCCGATTCCCTCGACCAACGAGAGAGTCGATCTTCCACGACAATCAATCCACTCCGAGCAACGGAGGTCAATAGGCATTGCTGCCCTTGAAAGGATTCATCGCGACCCAACTCCCTCTGCTGCCCCATGGAAGCAGAGTGTTTGGGATCGCCTTGACGACGAGTCCTCCCAATCTTCTTCTGGTCACAACTGCGACAAGAAGGCACCTTCAAAGCCTGACATATCAAGGAGACGCCAGATGAAGGGGGCTCCCTTGAAGAGCAGAGTTTCTCCTTCCATTCCACTTCAGCGTGGGCTCGGATCGGACCTTCGCCACCGACTCCAACCTACTGATACTCAGAGGCCTAAACAAGACCTCTCGATCTTGCCTCTCGATCTACATCCAAGTCGGGGGCATGGTCGTAGAGATGGGTACTCCTCTGCCGGACCTCTCCATCGGAGCTTATTCGAGTCAACATTTCCAAGGGGGTGGAGAACTCCCACTCTCCCCAAATTCAATTGCATCAGAGGAGATCCAACCCTCCATGTACTCGCCTTCAAGCAAGCTCTGACGCCGCATGAAGAAGAGAACAACGTACTCTGCCGTACCTTTGCGGGGAGTCTCGACGAACCATCCCTCGATTGGTACCATAATATCCGAGCTGGGTCCATCACCCAGTTCAGTGTTTTGGCCAATCTCTTCGTGCAACATTATCAGCTGAACTTGAAGCCGGAAAAGAAGCTCGACTCCCTCTACCGGTTGAGGATGGGTGCCGATAAGAGTCTCCGAAGCTTTACAAGGAGATTCCGCAACGAGCACGCCGCCCTCTCCGGAAGACATATGGATGATGAAGCCATAATGTTAGCTTTCCAGAACGCTCTCCGCTTCGACCTACACATCTACAACGACTTCATCCGTAATCCCCCTCATTCTTTGGGCTCAATATTTAATCGAATCCAGAGAGAGATTGAGGTTGAGGACGATCAAGTCGCTCGAAAAGGGCGAGAGACGAAGCGAAGGCCTACAGAGAGAGAAGCTCCAAAGTATGCTGCCAAAGCTTACAACGCTGAGGCAGCAGCCCCCTGCCAACAAACGGGCAAAGAACGACGGACGTCGATCCCCGACGAAGACCACTTTTACCGAGTGGAATTTACCGATCGAGCAGATTCTCGACCGCATTCAACACGAAGAATTCCTTCGAAGGCCCAATCCTCTTCAGCCAAACACCAAATTCACGACTGACAAAATGGTCTATTGCGACTTCCACCGAAGTCACAGCCATTCCACCGATAGGTGCTATCGGTTAAAATTTCATCTCGAGGACTTGTTGCGAGAGGGCCATCTCCAAGAGTTCACCAAAGAAGGACAAGATCAACGCCGACCCTCTACGAAGGGAAAAGAAGCTTGCTGGGTCCATCAAATCTCTTCTAACCGATCTCCTCTTACTGTGAGTGCCAACGTCTTCGGTATTCATAGATCATTGCACAATCAATCGGTGACCGGGAAGGAAGTCGATCGGCAAATTCGACGTATCTTTCACGTTCGCTCTTCTACAAATAAAGAAGACATATGGATCGAGAAGCCTATCGAGGGCTTAGCTTGGCCCTCTATCGTCTTCAACGACTCAGACCTTCAAGGAGTTTATACTCCACATCGAGACCCCCTGGTCTTGAAGCTCCTCATCGACGGAAGCACTGTCAACCGAATCCTCATCGACACCGGAAGCTCCATCGACATTATGTTCTCAGACTGCTTCAAACGTCTGGGACATAAATACTCTAGCCTCGACGTTGTCCCAACGGTGATCACAGGCTTCAACGGTGAGCAAAGCATCACTATGGGCGAATCAAGATTCACACTCGATCTCAGTCAAGAAACTCGAGTCTCGGTGAGATTTGCTATTGTCGAAGGAACGTCCAGCTATAACGCCATTCTCGGGCGACCTTTCCTCCACCAGATTAATACCATCTCCTCTTCTTACCATCAACTCCTCAAGTTTGCAACGGGAGAAGGCATTGTCTGCATTCGAGGTGATCAACAAGCCGGTCGTTCTTGCGAAGCTGCTGCTGCGAAAACAGATCGCAAGATCAATATTAATTGCTCCTCCAAAGCGACCACTAGATGAAGCCGGCCCTTCTTCCAAATAGCAATCAAAGGAGATTCCACTGACCAAACCCCCACTAATCGAGTGGGAGGCCTCACCATCAATCGAAGAAATCATTCCAATCAATATCGGCAGTGGAGATCTCCCTCAACAAACATTCATCGGTACCGGTCTCAGCGACACAGAAGCGCGAGACATGGTATCCTTCCTTCAGTCCAACATCGGCGTCTTCGCATGGTGCTTCGAAGATATGCCTGGGATCAATCTAGATGATGCTTGTCATCGCCTAGTAATCAAAGAAGAAGTCAAGCCTGTCAAACAAAAGCCACGCACAATTCGACCAGAACTACAAATTGCCGTTCAAGAAGAGATCAGTAAGCTACTCGCAGCAGGCTTCAACCGTGAAGTAGAGTATCCTACTTGGATCTTCACTATAGTTGCTGTCCCAAAGAAAAACGGGAAGGTCAGAGTGTGCATTGACTTCACCAACCTCAACCAAGCTTGCCCTAAAGATCCATTCCCCATGCCAAGAATAGATAGACTCGTCGATGCCACTGCTGGCCACGAGCTGTTATCTTTCATGGATGGGTACTCCGGATATAATCAAATTCCACTTCACTCTGATGATCAAGAAAAAGCGTGCTTTGTGACTAGCCGAGGTCTCTACTGTTACAACATAATGCCATTCGGCCTCAAAATTGCTGGTTCTACCTATCAAAGGTTAGTCATAAAAATGTTCGAAGATCAGATCGGTCGTAACGTCGAAGTCTACGTCGACGATCTTCTCACAAAGAGCTCTACTCGAGGAAAGCATCTATCTGATCTAAAGGAAACCTTTCAAGTCCTTCGAAAGTATCGCATGAAGCTCAATCCGGCCAAGTGTGCTTTCGGAGTACAATCGGGCAAATTCCTAGGTCACCTTGTGACCAGGAGGGGCATCGAAGCCAACCCAGATCAAATTCGAGCTATTCTGGATATGCCCTCACCTACTAACCGAAAGGAAGTTCAACGCCTCACTGGTAGGTTGGCAGCTCTTAATCGATTCATCTTAAAATTTTCCGATAAGTGTAAATCACTCTTCGACAAGCTACGAAAGGCGGATACATCTGGATGGAGTCCAATTTGCGAGGTAGCTTTTCAAGACATCAAGAAATATCTGGTGCAAGCTCCTATCCTGACGGCTCCACTTCCAAAAGAAGATCTAGGGCTCTATCTCGCCATCACCGATCAAGCAATTAGTGCGGTCCTGATCAGCAGAAGGGAAAACATCGAACAACCGATCTACTACATTAGCCATACACTTCTCCCTACTGAAACTCGTTATTCAAAGACGGAGAAGGTCATACTAGCCTTACTCACTGCATTACGTCGTCTCCAACCTTACTTTGTCTCTCATCAGATCACAGTCATTTCAGAACACCTACTCAAAGATATTGTTGACAAAGCTGGTCGAGCGGGTCGAATGACCAAATGGGTGATCGAAATGAGTGCCCTGGGGATACAATTCGAACCTCGCACCTCAATTAAGGGGCAGACAATTGCTGATTTTCTAGCTGACTTTCCAGTCGAAGACCCCATAACTTGGGAAGAAGATGTCGATATGCGCCTTGAAGATGAAGCTGATCCTCCTTTCAATCCGGCTACAAAAGTCGATCCAAGTCTTGAGGCTATTACCGCAACTCCTCCATGGAAACTTTATACAGATGGAGCTTCAAGTGCTATCGGTTCTGGAACTGGGATAGTCTTGATATCCCCCGAATTTGATCATCTCCAGAAGGCTACTCTCCTCGGATTCAATGCCACCAACAACGAAGCCGAATACGAAGCACTCATTTCCAGACTCGAAATGGCTGAATCCTTGGGGGTAGATCGAATCATCATCTACAGCGATTCCCAGCTGATCGTAAGGCAAATCAACGGGGAGTACACAGCTCGTGAAGAAAGAATGCAGAATTACTTGGCTCTAGTACGACGTCTTCAATAACGTTTTACTAACACCGAATTCATTCAAATTCCAAGAGCAGAGAATCGAGAAGCAGATGCTTTAACCAATGCTGCCTCAGTTTTTGGAGATTCGCTTGGAGGTAGACGAATACAAATCGATTACCAAGAATCGCCAAAGACCACCCCCGAGCAACAGATCTTTGCCACTATAGAAAGATCTTGGGGTGGAGGCCAATTGGTCTCGAACCCTATCACTTCAAATGAGCTCGAGGATTGGAGACACCCAATTTTCGACTTCTTCAAATATGGCAAAATGCCCGAAGATCCAAATCAAGCCCGAAGACTTCAAAGAAAACTTCCATGCTACATCATTCAAGGAGAAGATCTATACTTCAAATCTCATAACGGGATGTTGCTCAAGTGTGTTGGCTCTGAACAAGCAAAGGCAATCCTGATTAATATCCACTCTGGAGCCTGCAGAAATCATTCAGGAGGAAGATCTCTTGAGGCCAAAACAAAATTGCAAGGTTATTACTGGCCTACAATGGCAAGGGATGCTCACCAAGTGGTTCATAGGTGCGAGCCATGCCAACGACACGCTCGGGCTATCCATCTCCCTGCAGATGAGCTTCATCAACTATCAAGTCCATGGCCTTTCCATCAATGGGGGTTAGACTTCCTGGGTCCTTTTCCCCCAACTCCGAGCAAGAAGAAGTATCTGCTACTGGCCACAGATTACTTCACCAAATGGGTCGAAGCTGTGCCACTCTTCCGAGAGACCGACGATGAAGTGATCAAGTTCATCCGCCATAACATATTCTCAAGGATTGGCACACCTCAAGTTCTTGTTGCTGACAATGGGGCTCAATTCGACTCCAACAAGTTTCGTGAATTCTATCTCAACAATGGAATCAAACTTTTTTATTCAACTCCAAGATACCCTCAATGCAATGGTCAAGCTGAAGCCTCCAATAGAGCTATTCTTGGTATACTCAAGAAGAAACTCAACGACAAGAAATGATTGTGGGAACAAGTCCTACCTGAAGTTCTTTGGGGATATCGCACAACTCCGAGAAGATCAATAGGATTCTCACCCTTTCGTCTGACATATGGATCGGAAGCAGTACTCCCAACAGAGAATATATCAAGTACTTTGAAGACCAGAGCAGTCGAAGAAGGAATAAACGAAGAACTCCGAGTCGATGATCTGGATTTCTCCGTAGAACTACGAGATCGAGCAACCCTTCGTGTAGCCAAATATCAACAAAAGATCAAACGAGCCTACGATCAGAAGGTCTACAAGAGACAGTTCCCAATTGGCAGTCTGGTCCTCAGAGCAGTTTTTTACAACACAAAGGAGCACAGTAGCGGGAAACTAGCTCCCAACTGGGAAGGACCCTATATTGTTGAATCAATAGGAGGCAAAGGGTCTTACTGGCTGGTTTCGCCAGAGGGAAACAGACTACCACGAGCTTGGAATGCTAGACATCTCAAATTGTTCTATCCATGATGTAAATTCCATGATGAATAAAGTTTCCTTTCAATGTTCAAATGCCTAGCCTTTTCAATTCAAGTTCTGAAGCAGTTTCAAATTATCTACATTCAAATTACAGGGTCGTTTAACAAGTTTGGGTGCTTGAGTTGCGACTCAACCCCTTACAGGCAAATGTTAAACGGTTTCGGGTTGTCATACAAAGCAACCTTCAAGTTACTGGTCAATTTAACAGGTTTGGGAGTTTGTGTTGCGACACTACCCCTTACTTACAAATGTTAAATGACCTTCAATTTCAATCAATTTCGATATCGTCTAACAAGTTTGGGTGTTTGAGTTGCGACTCGACCCCTCACATATGAATGTTAAATGAATTCAAGTTCAATTTTAAAGATACTTAACCAGTTCGGGTGATCAAGTTGCGACTTGGCCCCTTATATTCAAAGTAGTTTACAGGTACAATAACCAAAGAAGAGATAGACTACATCAGGGTTTGGCTACACTGTGCGCGCACGACTTTTCTCCTTCGGATCCACCACGAGCTTTACTCGCCGCAGAAGCTTTAGAAGATCGGATACTGCTAGCATGAACCCTGAGTGCTTCCACCGCCTTCTCGGCCGTCTCCCTGAAACTCGCGCATTCAGCGCGCATATGCTCCAACTCCTTTGTAAGAGCCTCCTCCTTGGCATTAGAAGCGGCTTCCTTAGCAACAAAACCTGTATCCCTGGCAGCAAGTTGAGCCTTCAACTCCTTTATTTTAGTTGCGCGTTCAAATGACAGAGTCTCGATCTTGTAGAAGCGGTTCTTCAATCCTTCGAGCTCGTGACCCCGAGCCTCATAGCCATTCTGCCAGCCTTTGTTTTCGAGCTTCTCCTTGCGAAGAGCCTCGATCTTGGCTTTCAAGGCCTCCTTCTTGGAAGAGAGAATTTCTCTCAGCTTATCCTTCTCTTCGTTTGCAGCCTCCAGTTCGGTTGTCAAACGGGATACCTCAGATGAAGCTTCCCGCTCTCCTGCCTTCCTGAAAAGTTTGCTCGTGAACTTCAAAACTGCTGAGTTCTGCAAGTAAGAATAAAAGTTAGAATTTTTTCTGACGATACAACTCAAAGGTCAAGTCCAACAGATGCACATACCACTACTTCAAGCCTATCGAAGGCTTCCTCTAGAGTAGCATCCAGAAGATTGCAGAGCTTCCGAATCACAATCGTTGGGTGGTTGATGTCAACCTCACCCAAGTTCTTCAATTCCTGAGCCATGCTAGCAGGAGTAGCTACAATCAATACAAAAGTTCAAAGAATTAGAATATTTTTCAAATTTTCGAAGACAAGGCAATCAAAGAAGGCAAACTAGTGTGGATACCTGAGGCCTCGACCCGAGGTGCCTTTCCCTTCCCACGATCGGAGCTCTTACCCTTGGGGGTCGACTTCTCCTTCATGGTGGTTGGCTCTGGCTGAGGTTGGGAAACCGCATCACCCACGCGGCTCTCTCTCTCCATAGGTATGGGAAAGGGAATACCCTGGGGAGATGAGACCCCCCTTCATCTTGTTGCCCGCTCGTTTGCTCGAGGCCAGCCATAATGGCAGCCATTTCTTCAGCCAGAGAGCGCGACGGGGGTGGAGGTTGCTCAACCTCCAGACCCCCGCTTATAGTCGCACCTTCGAGACGAGGAACGTCTGGAGGCAGTTGATCGAGAGGCATGGGGTTGCTTTCAACCCCACCACTCCCCGAGAACTTAATCTTCAGGCGCACTGGGCGCTTCTTCAACTCTTCGAAGTGGTAGGCGGGAACCACCTTCTGACCATTGTCCGCCGCGTCCATCACCACTTCCATGCGACGGGCCTTAGCCTCGTCAATCGGTATGGGCTGTGAATCCTCTTCTTCGCCACCAGTGGGGGTGGGAGGAATTTCTTCCTCGCCACCCCCTTTCACTTCATCGCCACCAATGGGGGTGGGAGGAATCTCTTCCTCACCACCCCCTCTTCCAGTATCGCCTCCAGTAGGAGTGGAAGGAATCTCCTCACCCCCCTGGTCTCCCCCGTCATCATCATCATCATCATCGTTATTATTATCTTCATCATCTTCTTCTTCTTCTTCTTCTTCTCCTTTCTTTTCTTCTTCATCTTCCTCTTCTTCTTCTCCTTTCTTTTCTTCTTCTTCTTCTTCATCATCTTCTTTTTTCTTTTCTTCTTCTTCATCTTCCTTCAGCTCGACAAGGATTTTCCTTTTCTTCGCAGGGCCCCGGCTTATCACCAACTTCTCTTCAGTAGTGGGCAATCGGCGCCTCGCACCATATGCTTTTTTTTCAGCCCGTATCCTTCTAAGAATCTTTCCCGATTGAGGATCTTCCTCATAATCAGAGTATAAAACTTCGTTGTCCTCATATCGGGCGCGTAGTCGGTGGAGAAGATTGGCGTTGCCATACCTGACTGGGCAATTTGAAAATTGCTTCCATGATCGAGTGCCGCATGTCAATTCCAGAAACAAGTTGTCAATGGCACCGACCCGCTCCGAAGGCCAGGCGAAAACACCCCCCTCGCAGTACATCTTTATCTCTTTGTGCACGTCGCTCCGGGGAGTATCGGGCACTGATAGAGGCGTCCATGCACCAGAAACCGAAAGTGACCAGTCGGTGTAGAGCTTGTCAGATGGAACGGTGTCGACGATCGGGCGTAGGGCAGACACGCCAGTCAAATTGAAGAATGGGCTGTCTTTCCTTGATGCCCATTTGTAATGATGGAAAAAATACCCCAGCTCGATCCGGGCAACTTCACCCTCCGGTATGCTGGAGTAGCAAGCCTTCAAATCCTCCTGGAAGTCCGACTCTATGCGGCAAAAAGCGTAGATAATCCTCCAAGCATTCCCTGAGATCTGCCCGGGACAAAGGCCTGAGGTGTTCAGCAACCTCGCGGCAAAGGGTGGCAGTGGAAGGCGCAATCCACAGTTGAGCTGGCCAATGGTGACAATGGTCCCCATGACTTGCTCCTTACTGGCGAAGTTTGTGAAGACTGTCCTCTTGTCGATACCGAAGGCAGATTGAATCCCCGGGAGTGACGGTCGAACCTCCCTTCGGTGAAACAAGCCAGCAGCTTCTGCCACTTAGCCCTCTTCACATCGGTGAGTTGGCCACCGGTATTGTACATATATGCAGGCTCCTCTGTCAGCGACATCAGGGGCGCCAGAACGAACTTCGCCTTGGGAATATGCTCTGGCCTTGATGGAGCAGAAGCAAAGTCAACTCCCGTGTGTCTCTTGCCTAACTGACCAAGTTCCACGAGCACCGCTTTGCCCTTGCCACGACCCTTCGGAGGGGATGAAACTTCGGCAATCTCCTTCCCCTTCCTCTTCGAGGGGACCATCTTCTTCGCGCTACCAGATGAAGCCATTCCACCGATCGGGAGAGAACAGAGAGCAGAGAACAAGAAAATCGAGAGCAAAGAGTCTGGACTTCGAAAAATTTTGAAAGCGTGGGGCGAAAATGACAGCCAAAGAAGCTTATATACCCTGAGGGAATTGGCGCGCAAATCAAGAGGACACGTGTCATTATTATATCAAATCCCGTGTTTTTTCAGGGACACGTGGCGTCAATCCGTAGCAAGCGCAAAAGCAGGCGAACCGTCGTGACCAGACGAAGCATCGAACCACCGATCCAAGCGAACCGCCGGTCTGAGCGAATCTCCTATCCAACCGGTTGGCAAGTCCAACCGGACCACCGGTTCAAAAGCCTCCCCGATCCAGATGGACCAAAGATTCAAGCAGAAAAAATTGAACTCCATCGCCTCTCGAAGACTTCAATTCGACAGGTTCAGAAGTAACCTCGACCGGTTGAATTTAACCGATCGGTCAGACTTGACCGATCGGCCAAATTCAACCGATCGGTCCATTTTCTACTGGATCGGGCAAAAAACTTGGCCTTTTGCCCGATCCTGCCAACCTCGACCGGTTGAATTTAACCGATCGGTCATACTTGACCGATCGGCCAAATTTAACCGATCGATCGATTTTCTACTAGATCGGGCAAAAAACTTAGCCTTTTGCCCGATCCCGCCAACCTCGACCGGTTGAATTTAACCGATCGGTCAGACTTGACCGATCGGCCAAATTCAACCGATCGGTCGATTTTCTACTGGATCGGGCAAAAAACTTGGCCTTTTGCCCGATCCCGCCAACCTCAACCGGTTGAATTTAACCGATCGGTCAGACTTGACCGATCGGCCAAATTCAACCGATCGGTCGATTTTCTACTGGATCTGGTAAAAAACTTTGCCTTTTGCCCGATCCCGCCAACCTCGACCGGTTGAATTTAACCGATCGGTCAGACTTGACCGATCGGCCAAATTCAACCGATCGGTCGATTTTCTACTGAATCGGGCAAAAAACTTGGCCTTTTGTCCGATCCTGCCAACCTCGACCGGTTAAATTTAACCGATCGGTCAGACTTGACTGATCGGCCAAATTCAACCGATCAGTCGATTTTCTACTGGATCGGGCAAAAAACTTAGCCTTTTGCCCGATCCCGCCAACCTCGACCGGTTGAATTTAACTGATCGGTCAGACTTGACCGATCGGTCAAAATTCAAACCGATCGGTCGATTTTCTACTGGATCGGTCAGAAAACTATCGATCACTTCAACCTCGACTGGTTGAATTTAACTGATCGGTCAAAATTGACCGATCGGTCAAATTCAACCGATCGGTCGATTTTCTACTGGATCGGTCAGAAAACTATATTTTCAGACCGATCACTTCAACCTTGATCGGTTGAATTTAACCGATCGGTCAGACTTGACCGATCAGTTAAATTCAACCGATCGGTCGATTTTCTACTGGATCAGTCAAAAAACTATGTTTTCTGACCGATCACTGCAACCTTGACCGGTTGAATTTGACCGATCGGTCAAATTCAATCGATCGGTCAAAATTGACCGATCGGTCAATTTTAATCGATCAGTTTGAAACTGACCGATCAGCTGTATTTTTGACGCTAATACTCGAAAAAGTTCCATTGCATTTATGACAGGGGGTCGTTAGCTTTGCACCAAGAATCCAAGCCAGCCAAGGTGGCCTCATAGCTAACTTGGAGGGGGTAACTGTGGGTGCAAATTTTGGCAAGAAGTATGCAAACAGCAGGGCCCACCAACCCTGCCTGGTGGGCCCCCGAAGACTACAGCGGGACCCATCGGCCCTGCCTGGTGGGCCCCCGAAGACTACAGCAGGACCCACCGGCCCTGCTTGGTGGGCCCACAAAGACTATCGCGGGACCCACCGGCCCTACCTGGTGGGCCTAAGAGCCTGTGGAATCCCCCAGGAGACGGTGGCGGGGCCCCCCAGCTTTACCTGGAGTATCCCCAGATACATTAGCAAAAATCGCAATTTGCCACCAGAGAATCCTATAAATAGCAGCCCTTCGAATGTAAATGGATCCGATTTCCAATTCTGAGATCTGATTTTCAGAAACCAGAGCTTTGGATTTCAGTTTCCATCCCTTCTCCTCCTCTCTTCGATCTTCTTCTTCTTGCCTTTGAAGAGATCAGAGAGG
This sequence comes from Chamaelirium japonicum, assembly GCA_947650365.1. Lineage (NCBI taxonomy): Eukaryota > Viridiplantae > Streptophyta > Magnoliopsida > Liliales > Melanthiaceae > Chamaelirium > Chamaelirium japonicum. Next base: position 16,051,428 of record OX393552.1, read on the forward strand.
TTTCAGTGATACTCGGCCTGTCGAGATCACTTCGATACAAGTGTTAGTAAATTTGGGTTGCTCCCTATAGCACGGAGACGTAGGCTTCGGCTAAACTCCGAGATCACATCTCTCGCGTCAACTCTCTGATTGCATCTCTCTTGTCTATTGGGAATTGCAACTCCAATCAATAGAACGAACAACGATCCTCCACTCGAAACTCAATTGACTGGTGAGGCGGAGTCTTCGGGTCGGCACAAAGATTTTCCCCCACAGCTTGCAACGGATCGAGGATCATTGCGAAGGAGACAGAGAGCCTACGCTGTGCCAGTCAGGTTCAGGGGTCGGACCCTGAACTTGATTCAGTTTTGTGGCTGTTTCTTTTTACTGTTCTTTATATTTCTGTAGAGAACCCCGATGCGATAATTTGATTATCTGTATTAGAGGGATGCCCTTTTCCCTCGGATCCTAGCGACCTTATTAGGATAGGATTCCACTAGTGACGCCTATTATTTAATTGACCCTTGATGGTAGTATGAATTCCTCACATTTGGTTATGCCACCATTAGGTCAACACCCGATTAGTTCGGTGTGCCTATTTGGCCAGCATCGAAACCTAGAATGAGTTGAAATTCTACTATGACATTATTCGTCAAATTTATAAGCAAGGCGCCATGGTAGTGGAACACCTTTCCAGTCAGTCTGACCTTAGGCTTGGCTCCAGGGCATTAGCGTGATAACCAAGTTTGCGAAGCATCGATGTTCTTGGGATATGTAATGTGACCCTTGAGTGGAGAAATTCACTTAAGGCAGGGACTATGATATTCCAAGATTGATTAATGCTTCACGAAAGGCTTGAAACGCTAGTAGGAGCACGGTATGACCAGGGTCAAGTGTATAGGTTGTCATGACCTTAGAGTACACTCATACTTGCATTAAATAACCCTCAACTATAATAAGGGATGTGTAAGAGGACTCGTCGAGATCCTCTGGCCTCTACAACCAACTGCTTTGTGTCTGGGTGGAAGGGCGTAGCTCGACACCCCCTAGGGTGAGGGTTATGTTTTTTCCATGCCAGATGACTTAGCAGTCTCCTTTGGGATATGGTGGTTACGGGGTGAGGAGAGAAGGGCTTTTCATCCCACCCTAGTGGGGGCCGCATGAACTCCCATGTCGTAACTACCTAGGCTTGTGGGTAAGTATCCAAAGTGGACGTGAGGTGGACGTGAGGCATTCGTTGCTCAGACAATGGGGATCACGTGGCACTGGCCAAAAGGACAACCATGGTCCATCAAAGCCCTTAGTTGGCAGATTTGGATAGGGTCAAGGAAAGGCCCATGTAAGCGGATTGACGCTGCATGATGCCCCCTATCGCAGGTGTAGTTGATTCCGAGATCTTACATACATGGTTAATTAATCCATAGATGTGTCTTCACTGTGAGGGTAGCGTTGGTATTTGGATATAATTAGCTTGTTTTAAAAATCTATAAAATAAGTTATTTTGCATTCGTTTTCATTCAACCATATAGTTCCCCTATCCGCTATCATATAAGAGAACCAGTTATCGGGTCTCTAACTACGTAGAGCGAAAGCGTTATCTTTAACTTATGCTTAGGATAGTAAATGTACATTGGCTTGCAATCTAAATATCCCTGTACTAGACCTAACGGGTCCAGATATCACTAGGGCACTAACTAGGGCATATGACGACTAGCGAGAGTCTAAGGAGATGTGCAAGTGCTATGTTATAGAAGCCTAGTGGATAACTCTTTAGAAGCGAGTCAGAGATATGCCAGGTCTTCTCTAATAAAGTTTTACTTGCATAAGATATTTGGAAGGTGGAGTCGGTAGACTCATCGCTTATCCACCAAGATACTTGTCGGTACCAAGATGTCAGTGGGTATGCTTGTTCGGGAACACATACTTGAGTTCCAGATCGAACTAGATTCCAAAGACATAGTACCAGATGACGAGGTGGTGGAAGACGTCTGTCTTGCATCCTTGTCTGGAACCTTCGAAGGCGTTGTCAGAGACTTTAGCTTTAACAAGCTAGAGATTACAAACGCAGAACTTCTAAGGAGATTTCCAAGAGACAAAGGATGGGATCAAGATTAAAGGCAATGCCTTTAGTGCTTAACCTAGGTCTTCTTTAGAAGAACCTAAGGGAGTAACTTATCAGAGATCGAAAACTATTCTAGTGCATAAACTAGTATAGACTCCTAAGTCTGGTAACGCTAAGGACGGAAGTGTTTCTGTTTTGGCGAGTATAGGGGGTATTTAAAGATTGAATATGGCCTCAGGATGTTAGGAGTTAAGTCGCTATCTAGTAGCAGTTCTTTTGCTTCTTGGAGTGTAGACTTCGTGTCTACAGAGATTCAAGGAAAGCAAAAGGCTACTTTATAGTGAAATAATCCTAACATAGGTACTGATGCCATAAGCCGTTGCGGAAGCTGTTATATATGATTGTCTTAGTTTTTTCCGAAACATGGATTTTGATTTTTAGAGATGTAGTTCTGTTTACTCTTTGGTATTGATAGCTTCATAGTTAGAGGAATAGATCAGAAAAATCTCTTTGTATTTAATCCTAATTCGGAAATAGATTTCATGACAGCTGCAGCGTCTAATTGAAATTCATCTAAATCCTTCGGAGAAGCTATCCCATTTGTGACCCCTCTAATTTAGATATTCTGTCTTAGATAAATTCAGAGGTAAAAGAAGGCCGAGTTTCTATTCACAGATTCATCGGAGATCCTTCTAACCTATGAGTGTAATCTGGAAGGCAGAATGACTAAAAGGACAACTAAGGTATTGGAGTTACTTAATTTTGACGTCTATGGTTCCAAGAGCGTCTATATGATAGAAGACTCTTCGATTTAATCGAAGGAATAAGTTACTATCGGACGAGTTCCATAGGATCCTGAGGGAGCATGGGATTATCTCCCAGTTAAATGCTCCAAGGATGACACGTCAAAATAAAATCTCCGAGAGAAGGAATCGGACTCTGTTTGATATGGTCCAAAGTATGATGAATATTGCCAAGTGTACTACCCACCTTTTGCTGGGTTATACCTTAAAACAGTAGCTTATATCTGAAACTATCTCTTCTCTAAATCAGTGCCTCAGACCTATAGAGAGCTATGGTCTAAGCGAAAGCTGACACTATAGTGTCTCGAGATATAGGGTTGTCCTGCACTTGTGCAAAAGGACAAGAGGGATGAGATGGAGATATAGTTCTAAGTATACCTGTTTGTAGGTTACCTTTAGGAGGCATTAGGTGGACTGTTTTATGATCTTGAGGTTAGGAAGGTAATCGTTTCTACGAATACCATCTACCTAGACCAAGATTATATTATAGACTATAAGTTTATCAATAAGGTAGTTTTGGGTGAACTGCTAGGTACTGATAGAGAGTGCGCATCTAAAAATATAGTGGGAGTAGATGATACAAGAAACTAGTATACCAGACACTGTAGAAACAATTCACTTTTGTACCTCCACCACCTCGTCGTTGTGGGACCATCAGAGCTCCTGAAAGATACTATGGAAAAACTTTGATAGTTAATCCAGAGTTTCAGGAGGATGATCCCTAGAGCTACGAAGAAGTAGTGAGAGCTTCCGATATCTCTGACTGACAAAAGACCATGGAGGCAAATTTGCATCAATGTCCCTTGGAACAGTCTTGATACTTATAGCACTATCACCCTTCGGGGTGTAGGAGGTGTATAAGAAGAGCACCCGATTGAGACTTAAGTAGCTAGATTAGTTACCAAAGGAGAAGGGATTGACTATGTCAAAACCATCTCACTGGTAGCTACGCCTAAGTCTATTTCGGATCCTCTTAAATCCATCACAGCCCATTATAGTTGGGAGATCTGGTTGATGGATGTCAAGACAGTTATTCCCTAACGGAAATTTGAAAAGGATATATAGATGATGCAGCCCCAGGTTTGTGTCAGTAGGTTAGGAAGATATGGAATGCAAGTTACAACGATCCATTTATGGACTGATGCAAGCATCCATGTTGGAATATCTATTTTGATCAAGGGAATCCGTACACATGGATTTGATCAGAATGATGATAAACCAAATGGGTACAAGAAAAGTGAAATAGTTACAAGGGTGTATTTAGTACTTTGCGTTAACGATATTCTACTGATTGAAAATAACGTAAGAATATTGTTTACGGTAAAGGTTTGTAGTCATCACAATTCGATGTGAAAGACCCTAGTGAGGCGAGTTATGTTCTGGAAATCAAGGTAACTCGAGATTTCCAGAGCAAGATTCTCTTGCTATCACAGGCTACGCATGAAGATAAGATTCTAGCCAGATTCGGTTTACGAGGCTAGATATCTATTGCGTAGCAGGATTCATGGGTCGTTTCAGTCAAACCCGGGTCCAAATCACTGTACTAAAGTGAAGCGTATACTCAGAAATCCTCATTAAGTAAGGATTGTGAGTTAGCTTGCACTTCACAGGTCCTGATATCGATTGGACACACAGGATCTGACTTTGGTGTCAGATGTGTGTTCCAGAGAATCGATTTTAGGGATTATTTTTAATCATGGGATTAGAAGCGGTAGTTGGTAGAGTGTGAAGCAAAAGTGCATCACAGACTCTACCATAAAGACTGAGCACGTTGTTGAATGCGAGGTAGTATATCAGGTGGTAAGGCTTAGGAAGTTCTTAGAGAACTTGGGATGCATACTAGAGGCTCAGTTATCTGTTATTGAAACAGAAGAGCGATAATCAAGGTCCAAGGAGACTAGGCACCACCGTGAGGGGAAACCCATCAAGTACAAACTCCACTTGATCTGACAGTTATAGGAGGAAATGCAAGTAGCGATACTGAGGTGGAATCTACAGACAATGTTGCCAATTCCTTTAGGGAATTCCTGCAAAGGCTTTTGGGGCAGCATGTAGAAGCTACAGAGCTCAACACTGTTATTCCTCGTTAGACCTAGTAGGAGATTGTTAAAATTGGTGAGGTCTACAGCTCGTAAAAACCTATAGTTTAGCTATGTATGGTTGATAGTATAGGATTGCTTATTGGTTCGTACCTTAGTACGTGTTCTGATTACATAACAGAGAGCCATGGCTACATGGTAATCCACTTGAGTAGGAGACTCGAGGGATTGGTCCCATGTAACCTAAATACGTTCGCAGCTCTGATCAGGGTTGGTCGCCCTATCAGGATAAGCTGTTAGGATGACAGAGCGTGGGTGTCTCCACCACGATCATTACTAGGCACAGTGTCTGTGGCCGAACGGAACCAACACGGTGCATAGATCGGTGAGCAGACATCGGTGCACTAAACCGTGTTTCTGCTTAGGATAAAACGGTCCTAAACCCTGAGGAACCATGTCTGGTGGACTAACCAGTTGTGTGGTGCTTTGGCGTACCAGTGTGTGAGGATCCGGATGTAGTGATCCAAAACCATGGTGTACTAGGTTACTCGATTGGAGTTGCATCAGCGTGTCACTCCTGCAGGCTATCCATACCCCTAACGGGAGGTACGTTCCTTGGTCTGACCTACGTCATATTAAACCCTGGACAGGTGGTTATCAGTTGGACTGGTAACGGATCCGGTTACTCGGTAGAGTAATCGGAGGTACGATGTACGTGGTCAACCTAAAAGGAACCGAGTCATATGAGTACTCGAGTCTAACGGTATTCTCCACCGCTCGAGTTTCGTCATGGCACCAGATGGAGGGACAGCGGGTTTACCATACTTAGCGGAGAGCAGGGGTATGAGGGAGAACATAGTAAGTCTGGGGGAATTGGAGTGCAGCCTGCGTCACACTCTGGGTGGCCACGCAGGTTAACTTGGACTCAGAGGATCGATGGTACACTCGGGTAGTGTGTCGATCGAGTCTAAGTTGGAAGCCATGAACCCTGGTCCTTGAAGGTTCCACCTTATCGACATTATGTACGGTTCTTATACCATCTCATCGAAACACAAAACGTAGTTAGAGGAAGCAAGAAGTCCAAGCATACGCTCCGTGAGTGCTTCGCACAAGTGCACGGTAGATGCGTAGCTACGTGTGTGCACTAAGGGAAAACCCTAGGTTAGTGTAGAGACGCATGTAGCAATTCCTTGTCATAAGTGGACTTTGCCACATGGGTGCGATGCACCGGGACATGTTACGAGTTGACTAGTTGACTTCACTAGGGGTACCCTACGGGAACCTCAGAGAATAGTGAAATCACTAGTGCACTTCACTTATGTGTGCCTTGCAAAGTCTCGTACACGAGGAACGACCAACTGGTGATATAAGGGCGTTTTGGTCATACCATGCGTCACTATGTACTAGGGGGGCCGGCCCTAAGTGTTGAGAGACTGGTCAAGGCCGACCCTAAGTATTGAGAGACTGGTCAAGGCCGGCCCTATTGGTTTCAGGAGGTTGTTGCCTTCGATGAAAGGGCCAGTCATGAGACGCAGAAAACGGGCTGGTTTTGACCGTTTTCAAAAACAAGGAAAAGATAGAGATAAAAGAAGAGATATATAGGGAGAGGTTTGAATCAGTCAATTCTATCTGCACTAGGCTTATCCATAAGCCTAGGGCCGGCCCTATATAAGGGATAGGGGAGAAGGGGGGCCGGCCATGCATATTGCAAGCCCTAAGGGGCCGGCCAAGCTATGGGGAAACCCTAGCCGCCCCCCTCTCCTCTCTTCGCATCTTCTCTCTCGTCTCTCTCTCCCTCGCTTGCGCCATTGGATGGCAACTCGTTTTCCTCGCGTGGTGTTTCATAGAAGGAGAAGGCTCGTCGTATGGAGGCACTCAGAGATCCATCGACGAGGTACCGTGCATCGTGTGAGATCGGGTGAACTAGAAGGCATCTTCCGCAACCTTTTGCTGTCCAAAATCTGAACAGAAAATCAGTATTGTTTCTACGATTCTGGGAGCTACAAAAGTCCAAACGAGGTGAAACTTGTTTCAAAAGTTGCGTCTCGAAGTTGGCTACCTGTAGTCCAAATTTCAGCCCAATCGGAGTTTGGAACAGAAAGTTATGGCAGTCGTACCGAAGCTATATCAAGTAGATCCGAGCCCGTCTCCATTGACAAAGAAGAAGCTTGTCGCGGTGAAAGAATCCGCATGCAGGTATGATCTCTAACATGTAGATCTAGCATAGATAGAACATGCATACATGCTAGATTGTTCTTTCGTGTTAGATCATCGTTAGGGGTTTGCGTAGATGCCATGCTAGATTCATACACGCATATGTAGATCGTTTCGATGAAAATTTTGATATGTAACGCACACCGCTCTCGGTCCTCGGACCTACACCTTGCTTCCGCTGTGGGCCTCTGCCATGGATTTATTTCCAACAGCGATGTCCTCCATGCACGGTGGGTGGATGTTACTTTTGAATGGTTCTTCAGCAAGTTCCTCGTGAAGAGGACTCCGACCCACAGAGTTATGGGGGTGTACTTCAGCAATCGTAGTGGTGCAACCCCGGTTTCGACGGCTTCCCGAATTCTGACCCGACCTAGATGGTTGCTCCCCTACACCTGGCCAGTAATTAGAAAGGTGGGTTTTCAGTATCGACCTTCTGCATCATCGTGCCCGACGGTATCTCTCGCCGTTGTCGGCCCCTCAATGGGGATGCAGCGCGGGAAGAGCAGAGGCATATCGATACCCAAATCTTTATCCTCTACGGATGCACGCCAGTTCACTGAGAGGCTATTTTTGACTCAGACCCTGGATGGTCCGCAGAGGTCTCCATAGCTCAGGTCAGGAAGCACCTCAAGGCATTCTTGATGAGAGTAGCCGAGGGGGGGGGGGGGGGGACGTCCTACGGTGGCGGAGATGACGGTGGGAATTATGGTGGCGGCAGCGATGGAGACTGTGATGACGGTGGCGACAATGATGATGGCGGTGGTGGTGATGGAGGAGATCCCCAAATCGATCCCTCAGGCCATGGTGACAGCGGTCGTGAGGGTGAAACCCATGGGTCCCACTCTCAGAGAGAGCCCGTGGCTCCCAGTCCCACACGATCAGACTCTGGCGAGAGCTTGATATGTCTGGGGAAAAGACTTATCTGATCCGATCTATCGGGTCAACCTCTTCTATGTAGCCTCCACTTACTTGGGTGACAACCACCTCTGGTCGAGCAGCCCTCATGATGCTTGGGAGGAGAAGAGAGTCTGTAGTTCACCTCCCGAGAACCCCCTGGAGTCTGAGACAAATACCGGTGTTGGCCTCACGGCTAGCCAACCTCTTTCTGAGGAGCTCAACGCGGCTTTTCATCGGGTCCTCCAAGCCAAGAAGGCGCGGCTGTAGCTGGAGCTAGCGAGCAATTTCGACATAGGCTCAAGAAGCGTTCTCCCGACGTTAGTTGAGCAGGCGGTATCAGGAGGCTTTGGTACAGAGATTCCGATGGCTTCGGATCTTTCTTTGGTGGGGCCTCGTTCGGAAGGGCTAGGCGCAGTCGAGCTAGTAGCTCTTTCGGTTTTGACGGTAGGGCCGGATGGGCCAAGCACGGCCTATGGTGATGCAAGCATGACAGTGATTCTAAACACGGAGATGGAAGTTTTCGTTGCGGATGAAGCCCCGACGAGGGGTATCGTCCCAGATACAGGAGATTAGCCCCAGCCCATAGGTAAGTCCTTGAGTTGTACTTCAAATATCCTCCCCAGCGTGTTGAGCACTTTGTCTCTCGTGCAGTTGGAGGTGAACGGTCTGGAGCTGAGATCACCGAAGCATCAAGGCAGACCTTTCGAGACCAGCTCAGCGAGAGCAGTCGAGCCCGGCACCTTGCTTTTCGACCCTTTCTAATTGTTTAAGAGGAAGACAGAGGGGGGTCCAATTCTGGTGGATAATACCTCCGTGGACCCTCGGGTAGCTCTGGTGCTGGCCTGGGAGTGTGTTCTTCCCAAGGACTACAATGTTAGATGTGTTTACGTTGTGGGCCTTCTTTCTACTAAGCTCAATCTCCTACCTCGTTCGGGTATGTGCACCTTTTGATCTTCAGTAAGAAACTGTGCCTCAAGTGCCTGACCGCCTTCTTCCTCGTAGGGTCTCATAGAACTCGTTCACGTCAACAAGCGGGTGGGGCAAGCAGCTCAAGAGCTTCTCCGACTCTGCGAGCTCACTTCACAGGTCTCTGGACCGGATACGACCCCTCCGGTTGCTCAACTGGTCCACAATCTTGCTTTCCTCATAGAAAAAGTGGAGAAGGAAAAGTGGCACACCCGCTAGGCCTAGAGCATGGCCGTCGAGGAGGTAGCGAAGCAGAATGCGGTGATGGTGCAGTTTTGAGGGGAGTTGCTCGCCCTCAGAGGATCTTTTACGCAAAAAAACTCTAAGGTTGGGGCACTCCAAACCAGAGTAGTGCAGCTCGAGTAGTAGGTCATCGGTCTTCAAGCAGACCTAGTCAAGCTCCAATCCTCGGTGGAGGTGAAGGAAAAATAATAGAAGTTGACAGCTATCCTCGCCTAGGGACTATAGTCTGACCTGGATGGCGTAAAGGCGACCTGTGTGAGCCTCCAGGCCAATCTTGCTGCATAGAAGGAAGCCCGCGTGGATGAGGTGGCTGCCCTCTAGGAAGCCCATCAGGGCAATTTAGCAGCAAAGGATCAAGAGCGACCTGCCGAGATCGTAAAACTCCAGCATTGGTATCTTGAGATGGTCGAGTCCCTTGATTGAATGTAGCACCCTGTGGGGCCGGTGTTTGCATTTGAACTTTAAAATTATGAATGAAGAAATCTGCCTTCATATCCAGTGTGTTAACTGTTGTAGCTCATGTGTTATTAGCGTGGATTTTTTGTATTAACATTAATAAATATGCCTTTGGTTATTGCTTTAATTAGAATACTACTATGGTATATGTTAATACATATATAAAGGACCCAAGGGAACACAGTAGGCCACTGAGGTGCATGGTGGATCCATGCTTGGGAGATCCAGTGGATCAGTTATGTGTAGACCTAGAACTAGTTCACATCTTAGGTGATACCGGTCGCTTCATCGAGAACAAACTGTTGGTAGGTAGAGGATGTGGTGAAGTCTCCACCACAGGAACGCGGGATGCCTATTCACCTGACCAAGCACGATGATCGTGTTGAACAGGAACCAAGACGGTGCACAGTTCAGTGATTCAGACACTGGTGCATAAACCGTCTTACTACTATAGATAATCTGTCCTTGACCCTGAAGGACCATGTACACTGGGCCAACCAGTTGTGTGGTGCTTTGATATGCCAACGTGTGCAGACCTTCCATAGTCCAATACCACGGTATGTTAGGTTACCCGGCTGGCGCTTGAGTGACATTAAATCCTACAAGTTATCCGACGTCCAGTATTGGATGGGTGTGTTTTGATGAGTCAATCTGTCCACACAATTAACCCAGGCCTGGTGGTTGTCAGTATGACTGATGATGTTCCGGATGCTAGGCATAGCACCGGAAGGTGTGTGGTGTTATAGATGACAAGTCATCAATTCCTAGTCAGATGATCGATCGGGATCTGACGGTGCTCCCTACCGCCCGAGTTGTATCATGGCACCAGTAATAGGAGGGACTAAGGATTATCAGAGTATAGTAGAGAACAGGGTTACGAGGGAGTAACATAAGTTTAGGATCACTAGAGTTCAACTCGCGTCGCACTCTGAGTGGCTATGCGGGTTAATCGGATTAGGGCTAATTAACGGAACTTTTTGTGTATCACCGGAACAGTTAATCAGGGATCCGATTGGAGCTAGAGATCCCAAACCCTGAAGGTTTCACCTTGTCGTTGTGTATAGAAATTGTTCCCTGACCTGGTTGGATACGTTGGATACGAAGTAGTGCGATGGAGCGTAAGCCCGGAGCCTAAGAACCTAATTCACATGTGTTAGGGGCCATAGGGGTATTTTGGTAAATACTAAAATATGGCTCAGAACACATTGAATATGGACCTTAGAATAAGCAGAATAATTCCTAGAGCTCATAGGCGCTGACGAAACTCGATTTTGAGTAGCGCACCTCACTCAATCTCTCTTTCAGTTTTTCACTTTTCGTGAAGGGCGTTTTCGTCCAGAGTTCACGATAGACACTTGGAAACCCTAAAACCGACCCCCCCTCATCCTAATCTCATTAGGGTCGGCTCTAGCTTGCGTATGGCACTAGGAGACCGGCCCTATATATAGAATGGAGGGGGAGGGGCCGGCCTTTAGTGCTCCCCCTCTCTAGAAAATCCGAACCTCTCCCCCTCTCCTCCTCTTTGTGGTTTCGGCCAAGGAAGAAAGAGGAAGAAGTAGGAAGAAGAAGGAGGAAGGAAGGAGAAGGAAGAAGAGAGAAAGAGAAGGAGGAGATCTACCGGCACGCCGTCGTCTTCGCAACGAATTCCTCCATTGGCTCGTAATTCTTGCACTCAGAGACGGGATTTCGAGGATTCCTCAATTTGCAAAGGACAAGGTGCTATTCGACAGCTTCCCTTGCGATTCAAGTGCGGTTCATGATCATTCCGTTCTCTCCGGATCATAGATCCATAAGGTATGATGATTCTAAACACCTAACTAGATGCATATATGTCTTCCGTAGATCGTGTATGTCTCTAGGGTGTCCGTACATATGCTAAGATCATAGATTTGCATGTAGATTGTTTTGTAGAATTAATTATAATGAAACATACACCGTATGATCTTTGGATCTATCTTTTGCTTCCGCTGCGACTCTGATAAGCGGATCCAATTCCAACAATTGGTATCAGAGCATGCTTTGGTGTATGTTTCATGCTTGAATTCGTGAAAAACATCATGTGAATATATTATGGCATATGTTTTTGTCGGGATTTGGCGTAGATCATGCATATGGATTGTGCTATGTATCGTCTTTTTGCAAGTACCGTGCTAAATAATAATCTGTGATTGCATGCCTCCGGGGGTCGGACCCCAAATTTCTTTTTTTTATTGATTATTATTGTGCTTGTGGATATTAAGACTCTAGATGGGCAAGGGTGGAAATTGACCACCCTCGGTTCCCTGGCTATATTTTTTAGGATTGTTTCTTTTTCCTTTCTAGCTAAATTGTACATGAACGAGCACTTGCTCAGAGTGTGTTAGTTTTTCGATCATAGAAAGAAGGAGATGATGTTACATCCACAGTTCGGACAAGCGGTACCATGGAGTGCAAAGATCCGGCGAAAGCGTGCATGTTGGCGATGATGCGGATCGTCGTCAGAGATCGTATAGAACGAAAAAGCATGATATCTTGGCTGTGCTATTCAGGTTCAGGGGTCGGACCCTGGACTTGATTCAGTTTGGATGCTATTTCTGTTGATTCTCTTTTCTTAGTGTTAAGAGAATCCCGATGATAATGTGATTATCTATCTTGCTTGTGAGTTTGTCTCTAGATCAGGCTTAGGGTTAGTACTAAGCTTATGGATTCATCGGTGTCTCTATATGGTTCTAACACGTGCGAATCCGGTAGCTAGCTAAAAGGAAAGGTGGTAACCACCCTCGTGGTAGTTCAGGTAGCCAAGTACTGTGCACCGAGATAGACACAGTGTTATATTTGTTTAGAGATAACTAATGTCTCCATAAGAAGTATGATAACCCTAGTGGGATGCCCTTTTCCCACGTGGTCCTAGCGACCAGGTTAGGTTAGAATTTCACTGTGTGATACCCGTTTCTAGATGACGTTTGATGGTAGTATGAACTCATCACGATTTGGTAATGCCACCATTAGGTTGAGGTCCGGCGGAGGTTATCGGATGTCCCTATTTGGCCAGCATCAAAACCTATAATGAGATGAGGTCTACTATGACATCAGGCATCAAATTGTGAACGAGGCATCATTCTAGTGGGAGTCCTTTCCACGTTGACCTTAGGCTAGGCTCCAGTTCTTAGGATTATAGACAAACTAGTGAGGTATCGAGATCCTTGGAATCTATGTAATGTGATCCTTACAAGAAAGGCAAAACCTGAGTATTCGAGGTAGGGACTATGATATTTTCCAAGGATACTAATGCTTTGCGAGAAGGTTTGTAATCCTAGTGAGAGCACGGTCGACCAGGGTCTAAGTCTAGGAGGTCTTGACCTTTCTAGATATGCATAAAACCTCATAAAGAAGGGATATGTAAGAGGTTCCCTCCAAAGGGAAGCCCCTGGCCTCCACAATCAACCGGCTAAGGGTCTGAGTGGGAGGTACGCAGTTCGATATTCCCACCGGGTGAGAGCTGTGCTTCCTTCCATGCTGGTTCGCCTAGTGGTTTCCTTCAGGACATGGAGGATGCCGGTGGCAGTGGGTGACGGTTTTTTCTTGCACCGCGGGAGCCTATGAACCCCCCTGCCGATACCACCTAGATTTATGGGAAGCATCCGAAAGCTTATGTAAAGCCACCGTTGTTGTGCATGCGGGTCACATAAAGCTGGCCAAAAGAAGACTGGGAGGTCTTTCAGTTTACCATAGGTAATTCTGATAAAGACTGGGTCGTAAACACCCCGTTGACAGAAGCGGTTGCATGCTCTCACCGAGATGCTGTCTCCAATTCAAGGTCGATAGTCTTAGTGCTTCAGCCCAAGGAATTTAGATTCCTGGATGTCTCCACTTGAGGTAATGAAGACATAGCGGCTGGAGTAGACATTATCTATTTATAAATTCTATAAAATAAATTATAGTAAATCCTAATTTTGTTTTGAACCATTGTTTACAGAAATCACGACCAAGCTCGACCCCCTAGCGTCCATCCTTAATGATAACAAACTTACGGGACCAAACTATGAGAACTGGAAGCGTAACCTGATGCTCGTCCTAAGGATTGACAAACACACAATTGCCCTAAGTACCCCTCAGCCGGCAATGCCGGGATCAAGTGTTACTGAGGCCCAGTTGAAGGAATGAAAAGACTGACTAGATGCTGATGAGATGTGCAAGTGCTACATATTGGCATCCTTGCAGACCGTCCTTCAGAAGCAAGTCGAAGACATGGCCTTCGCTTCAGACATGATGTTCTATTTAAAGGAAATGTTCGAGGGTCGTAGTCGAGTAACTCGTTACCTGACCATCAAGAAATTGGTGTCCATGAAGATGGCAGAGGGGACTTTAGTTCGGGATCATATGCTGAAATTGTTTGGCTATGTGAATGAACTTGGTTACTTCGATGTCATCTTGGATGCAGAGATCCAGACCGACATTTTCCTCGCTTCTCTGTCAGGAACGTTTGAGGGCTTCGTTACCAACTTCAACCTTAACCGGTTGGAGATGTCTAACACAGAGCTCCTCGCAGCACTCCAGGCGGCAGAGGATGGGATAAAGGCAGACGCCCAATCCCTAAACGTGGAGCGAAAGTCTTCTCTGAAAGCCAAAGGCAAGTTTCAGAAAAGAAAGTGTTAGAAGCCCATGAAGATGGTCCAAGTGCAGTCGCAGGTTCCTATGCAGGATGGTCCGATGAAGCCCAAAGAAAAATATTTCTGATGCGGCAAGAAGGGGCACTGGAAGAGCGACTACCGCGCAGCTTCCAAGAAGGCTGAGATATGTATATCTCAAATCCACATAGTGGAATCCCTTGTAGCATCCAGTTGTTCCTCCAGTTTTATGGATTATGGATTCTGGTTCCACTAACCATGCTTGCAATAATTTGCAGGGATTCATGGAGATAAGAAAACTGGGTGATGGGGAGATGATCCTAAGCATGGAAACTGAGACCGTGGCAGAGGCTGAAGTAGTTGGAGATATCGTCTTGCAGTTTCTTGATGGAAGAAGTTTATTACTTAGAGACATACTTTATGTACTGTCCTTGAGACAAAATTTAATTTCTGTTTCCTTATTGAATAATGAAGGTTTTTTAGTTTTATTTGATGCTTCTGGTGTGTCAATTAAATTGAATGGTTCCTTTATTTGTAAGGGGAAGATACATAATGGTCTCTATGTAATTAACTCCAATTATAAGTAGGATAACATAACTGAAGCTTGTGTGGTTAATTCATCAATAGGAAAAATCTCTCAGATAATTCAACACTCCTTTGGCATCTAAGGCTTGGATACATAGCCTCAGACAGGATTCACAGGTTGGTTAAGGTAGGACTTTTAAATGCAGATATTTTAGAAAGCCTATCGATGTGTGAGTCTTGCCTGGAAGGCAAGATGACTAAAAGATCTTTCCGAGCCAAAGGTAGCAGATCTCAGGAGATATTAGAGTTGGTACACACTAATATATTTGGGCCCATAAATGTCCATGCCATAGGAGGCTTCAAGTACTTTATCACCTTTACGGATGATCACTCGAGGTTTGGATACATGTACCTAATGCGGCGAAAGTCTGAATTCTTTGATAAGTTTAAAGAGTTCAGAGCTGAAGCAGAAAAGTAGATGGATAAAAGTATCAAATCTCTTCGATCGGATCGAGAAGCCGAATACCTATCGGATGAATTTATTGGGTACCTGTGTGAGCATGGGATCGTATCCCAGTTGATTGCACCAGGGACACTGCAACAAAACGGTGTATCTGAGAGGAGAAATCAAACTTTGTTAGACATGATTCGGACTATGATGAGTTATGCAATATTGCCACCTAATTTTTGGGGATATGCCCTAAAGATGGCAGCATATACTTTGAACTTTGTTCCATCAAAGTCAGTACCTCTAACTCCTTGGGAGCTGTAGTTGAAGTAAAAGCCAAGCCTACAACACTTTAGGATTTGGGGTTGTCCAGCACATATGCGGAAGGACAAGCGAGATAAGATGGAGTCAAAGACTAAGGTATGTTTGTTCGTTGGGTATCCAAAAGGGACAAAGGGTGGTTTATTCTATGATCCTGAAGATAGAAAGGTGGTCATCTCGACGAACGCCATATTCCTGGAGCAGGATTATTTAATAGACCATAAGCTTACCAGTAAAGTAGTTCTTGAAGAATTGCTTGATACTGATGGGAGTACGCAGATAGAAAACGTAGTGGGAGCCGATACTACTAAGATAAACGATACTGTAGAATCGACTCCTACGGAACCACCGCAGGCTCGTTGCAGTGGGAGGACCACAAGTGCTCCTGATAGATACATTAGAGAAGACTTTATGGTGGATCCAGAGTTTCAGGAGGATAATCATCTGAACTATGACAAAGCGATGGTATCCTCTGACCATGCAGCATGGCAGAAAGCCATGGAGGCAGAACTGACATCGATGTCCCAAAACTTGGTCTGGACACTTATAAAACCACCTCACAACATTAAACATGTTGGGTATAAGTGGGTGTATAAAAAAAAAGAGGTCCGGATGGTACCGTTGAGACTTACAAAGCTAGACTAGTCGCTAAGGGTTATACCCAGCGAGAAGGGATCGACTATGACGAAACCTTTTCGCCAGTGGCTATACTTAAGTCTATCCGGATTCTTTTATCCATTGCAGCCCATTATGACTGGGAGATCTGACAAATGGACGTCAAGACCGCATTCCTCAACGGGGATTTGGAAGAAGACATCTATATATCTCAGCCTCCAGGCTTTGTCGCAAAAGGTCAGGAAAGTCTAGTGTGCAAGTTGCAAAGGTCCATTTATGGACTGAAGCAAGCATCTAAAAGTTGGAACATGCATTTTGATCAGGCTATCCTATCTTATAGATTTGAGCAGAACGTAGATGAACCATGTGTTTATAAAAGAAGCGATAAGACTGCAGTAGTTTTTCTAGTACTTTACGTAGACGATATCCTGCTTATTGGAAACGATGTTGGAACGTTGTCTACAGTGAAGGTATGGTTATCCATTCAATTTGACATGAAAGACCTAGGTGAAGCGAGTTATGTTCTGGGGATCAAGGTAACTCGATATCGCCAGAATAAGACTCTCGCTGTCACAGTCAGCCTACATAGATACTATCTTGGTCAGATTCAGTATGCATGACTCCAAGAAGGGACTGGTTCCATTCAGACATGGAATGAAATTATCCAAGGATCAAGGTCCTAAGACTCCTGAGAAGAGGGCAGAGATGCAGAAAATACCTTATGCTTCGGCTGTAGGGAGTCTGATGTATGCTATGCAGTGTACGAGACCAGATATATGCTATGTAGTAGGCATGATGGGCATGTATCAGTCAAATCCGGGTCGAGGGCACTAGACTACTATAAAAAGTATACTCAAGTATCTCCGTAGGACGAGAGATTATGAGTTAGTTTACACTTCACAGGAACTGATGCCGATTGGATATATGAATTCTGACTTTGTGTCAGATCCGGAATCCATGAGATCGACATCAGGGTTTATGTTTTCATTAGGAGGAGGAGCTGTCAGTTGGAGGAGCGTGAAGCAGGGATGCATCGCGGATTCGACGACAGAGGCTGAGTACGTTGCGACGTGCGAAGCAGCTAAGGAGGCGGTGTGGCTCAAGAAGTTCCTTACAGACTTAGGATGCGTATCGGGAGCTCAAGATCCTATTATCCTTGACTGTGACAATAGTGGAGCGGTAGCACAATCCAAGAAGCCAAGATATCACGAGAGGAGCAAGCATATCGAGCGGAAATACTACATTATCCGGGACTTGCAGAAGCGAGGGGAGGTTGCAGTGCCTTAGGTGGCGTCTGCAGATAACATGGCGGACCCTTTCACAAAGGCGTTACCGACCAAGGCTTTTGAGAAGCAAGTGGATGCCATGAGAGTTAAGACTGTTGTTCCCCGCTAGGCCAAGTGGGAGATTGTTATAGCTCGTGTGTCCTCAGCGTGGATTTTTTATATTAACATTAATAAATATGCCTTTGGTTATTGCTTTAATTAAAATACTACTATGGTATATGTTAATACACATATAATAAAGGACCCTAGGGAACACAGTAGGCCACTTAGGCACATGGTGGATCTATGCGTGGGAGACCTAGTGGACCAGTTATGTGTAGACCTAGAACTAGTTCACAACTTAGGTGATGCCGGTCGCTTCATCTAGAACAAGCTGTTGGCAGGTAGAGGATGTGGTGAAGTCTCCACCACGGGAACGCGGGATTCCTATTCACCTGACCAAGCACGATGATCGTGTTGAACATGAACCAAGACGGTGCATAGTTCAGTGATTCAGACACTGGTGCATAAATCGTCTTACTACTATAGATAATCTGTCCTTAACCCTGAGGGACCATGTACACTAGGCCAACCAATTGTGTGGTGCTTTGATGTGCCAACGTGTACGGACCTTCCATAGTCCAATACCACGGTATGTTGGGTTACCCGGCTGGCGCTTGAGTGACATGTAATCCCTACAGGTTATCCGACATCTAGTGTTGGATGGGTACATTTTGATGAGTCAATCTGTCCATACAATTAACCCAGGCCCGGTGGTTGTCAGTATGACTGACGATGTTCCAGATGCTAGGTATAGCACCGGAAGGTGTGTGGTGTTATAGATGACAAGTCATCAATTCCTAGTCAGATGATCGATCGGGATCTGACGGTGCTCCCCACCGCCCGAGTCGTATCATGGCACCAGTAATAGGAGGGACTAAGGATTATCAGAGTATAGTAGAGAACAGGGTTACGAGGGAGTAACATAAGTTTAGGATCACTAGAGTTCAACTCGCGTCGCACTCTGGGTGGCTATGCAGGTTAATCGGATTATGGCTGATTAACGGAACTTTCGGTGTGTCACCGAAACAGTTAATCAGGGATCCGGTTGGAGCTAGAGATCCCAAACCCTGAAGGTTCCACCTTATCGTTGCGTATACAAATATTCCCCGACCTGGTTGGATACGAAGTAGTGCGATGGAGCGTAAGCCCGGAGCCTAAGAACCTAATTCACATATATTAGGGGCTGTAGGGGTATTTTGGTAAATACTGAAATATGGCTTAGAACATATTGAATATGGATCTTAGAATGAGCGGAATAATTCCAAGAGCTCATAGGTGCTGACGGAACTCGATTCTGAGTAGCGCACCTCACTCAATCTCTCTTTCAGTTTTTCACTTTTTGTGAAGGGCGTTTTCGTCCAGAGTTCACGATAGACACTCTGAAACCCTAAAACCGACCCCTCCTCATCCTAATCTCATTAGGGCCGGCCCTAGCTTGTGCATGGCACTAGGAGATCGACCCTATATGTAGAATGGAGGGGGAGGGGCCGGCCTTTAGTGCTCCCCCACTCCAGAAAATCCGAACCTCTCCCCCTCTCCTCCTCTTTGTGGTTTTGGCCAAGGAAGAAAGAGGAAGAAGAAGGAAGAAGAAGGAGGAAGGAAGGAGAAGGAAGAAGAGAGAAAGAGAAGGAGGAGATCTACCAGCACGCCGTCGTCTTCGCAACGAATTCCTCCGTCGGCTCGTAATCCTTGCACTCAGAGACGGGATTTCGAGAATTCCTCAATTCGCAAAGGACAAGGTGCTATCCGACAGCTTCCCTTGCGATTCAAGTGTGGTTCATCATCGTTCCGTTCTCTCCTGATCATAGAACCATAAGGTATGGTGATTCTAAACACCTAACTAGATGCATGCATGTGTTCCGTAGATCGTAGTATGCCTCTAGGGTGTCCGCACATATGCTAAGATCATAGATTTGCATGTAGATTGTTTTGTAGAATTAATTATAATGAAATATACACCATATGATCTTCGGATCTATCTTTTGCTTCCGCTGCGACTCTGATAAGCAGATCCAATTCCAACATTAACGACTTTGCATCTATGCTCACACCTACTTCGATTAATGGCGCGCTTGGTTCTTGGTTTCATCTTTGCTCGCACCCCTCGAGACCGAGGGTGCGCTTAACTTTCTCCTTTGCATTCACACCAATTCGTGTGTTCCTTGTTATCTTTGCGAGGGTATGTTGACCGTCATTGTCGCTTCGAATTGTCACGTGTAAGTCTTTGGAATTTTGTTTATCTGGGTAATCTCGAGGCGTTCACACCAAGGGTTTGTTTTCCTTTTCGTTCTAGGAAATTGTGTACGAGCGAGCATTTGTTTGAAGCGTACTAGAGCTTTTTCGGGTACAGATTAAAGAGGAGGACTTGCCATGGAGATCCACCATCGGGAGGACGAGCAGAACCTTGGAGGATGATGGCGATCCGGCAAAGTGTACACGATGACGGCAAAGAGCAGAAAGCGTCAGGAGATCGTATACAGAGACTTGCACCGGATCGAGGAACCTAGCGAAGGAGACAGAGAGCCTGTGATGTGCTAGTCAGGTTCAGGGGTCGGACCCTGAACTTGATTCAATCGTGTGGTTGTTTCTTTCTACTGTTCTTTATATTTCTGTAGAGAACCCGATGCGATAATTTGATAATCTGTGTTAGAGGGATGGCCTTTCCCCTCGGGTCCTAGAGACTTTATTATGATAGGATTCCACTAGTGACGCCTATTATTTAATTGACCCTTGATGATAGCAAGAATCTCTCACATTTGGTTATGCCACCATTAGGTCAACACCCGATTAGTCGGGTGTGCCTATTTGGCCAACATCGAAACCTAGAATGAGTTGGAATTCTACTATGACATCATTCGTAAAATTTATAAGTAAGGCACAATGGTAGTGGAAGACCTTTACTGTCAGTCTGACCTTAGGCTAGGCTCTAGAGCATTAACGTGATAGCTAGGTTTGCATAACATCGATGTTCTTGGGATATGTAATGTGATCCTTCAGTGGAGAAATCCACTCGAGATAGGGACTATGATATTCCGAGATAGATCAATGCTTCGCGAAAGGCTTGAAACATTAGTGGGAGCACGGTATGACCAGGGTCTAGTGTATAGGTTGTCATGACCTTAGTGTACACTCATACTTGCATTAAATAACCCTCAACTATAATAAGGGATGTGTAAGATGACTCATCGAGATCCTCTGGCCTCCATAACCAACTGCTTTGTGTCTGGGTGGAAGGGCGTAGCTCGACACCCCTTAGGGTAAAGGTTATGTTTTTTCATGCTAGACAACTTAGCGATCTCCTTAAGGATATGGCGGTTACGGGGCCATAAGAGCAGGGCTTTTTTCCTACCCTAGTGGGGGCCGCATGAACTCCCGTACCGTAATTGCTTAGGCTTGTGGGAAAGCATCCGAAGTTGACGTGAGGCATTCATTGCTTAGATAATGGGGATCACGTGGTACTGGCCAAAAAGACAACCATGGCCCATCAAAGTCCTTAGTTGGCAGATTTAGATAGGGTCAAGGAAAAGCCCGTGTAAGCGGATTGAAGCTGTATGATGCTCCCTAGGGCAGGTGTAGTTGATTCCGAGATCTTACATACATGGTTAATTAATCCATAGAGGTGTCTTCGCTGTGAGGGTAGCGCTGATATTTGGATATAATTAGCTTGTTTTAAAAATCTATAAAATAAGTTTTTTCTGCATTCATTTTCATTCAACCATATAGTTCCCCTATCCGTTATCCCATAAGAGAACCAGTTATCATGTCTCTAACTACGTAGAGCGGAAGTGCTTTCTTTAGCTTATGCATAGGATAGTAAACATATATTGGCTTTCAATCTTAATATCCTTGTAACAGACCTAACAGGTCCAGATATCACTAGGGCACTAACTAGGGCATATGACGACTAGCGAGAGTCTGAGGAGATGTGCAAGTTCTGTGTCATAGCAGACTTGAGGACAAATCCTTAGAAGCAAGTCAGAGATATGCCTGGTCTTCTCAAGTAAAGTTTTACTTGCATTAGATGTCTGGAAGGCGAAGTCAGTCGACTCATCGCCTTTTCACCAAGATACTTGTCGGTACCTAGATGTCTGAGGATATGCTTGTTCGGGAACATATACTTGAGTTCCAGATCGAACTAGATTCCAAAGACATAGTGCCAGATGACGAGGTAGTAGAAGATGTCTGTCTTGCATCCTTGTCTAGAACCTTCGAAGGCGTTGTCAGAGACTTTAGCTTTAACAAGCTAGAGATGACAAACATAGAACTTCTAAGGAAATTTCCAAGAGATAAAGGATGGGATCAAGATTAAAGGCAATGCCGTTAGTGCTTAACCTAGGTCTTCTTTAGAAGAACCTAAGGGAGTAACTTATCAGAGATCAAAAACTATTCTAGTGTAAAAACTGGTATGGACTCCTAAGTCTGGTAACGCTAAGGACGGAAGTGTTTTCGCTTTGGTAAGTATAGGGGATATTTGAAGATAGTGTATGGCCTCAGGATGTTAGGAGTTGAGTCGCTATCTAGTAGCAGTTATTATGCTTTTTGGAATATAGACTTCGGGTCTATAGAGATTCAAGGAAAGCAAAAGACTACTTTATAGTGAAGTAATCCTAACATAGATACTGATGCCATAAGCCGCTGCGGAAGCTGTTAGATATGATTGTCTTAGTTTTTTCGAAACACGGATTTTGATTTTTAGAGATGTAATTATGTTTCCTTTTTGGTAAATAAAGTTTTTAGTTTTAGACAGCACCGTAGGTGTGTATCTTAAACTGAATAGATAGCTTCATTACTAGAGGAATAGATCAGAATAATCTCTTTGTATTTAATCTTAATTCAGAAATAGATTTCATGACAGCTACAGCGTCTAATTTAAATTCATCTAAATCCTTCAGAGAATCTATCCCATTTGTGACCCCTCTAATTTAGATATTTTGTCTCAGATAAATTCAGAGGTAACAAAAGGCCGAGTTTCTGTTCATAGATTCATCGGAGATCTTTCTAACCTATGAGTGTAATCTGGAAGGCAGAATAACTAAAAGGGCCACTAAGATATTGGAGTTAGTTAATTTTGATGTCTATGGTTTCAAGAGCGTCTAGACGATAGAAGACTCTTTGATTTAATCGAAGAAATAAGTCACTATCAGACGAGTTCCATAGGATCCTGAGGGAGCATGGAATTATCTCCCAGTTAAATGCTCCAAGAATGACATGTCAGAATAAAGTCTCTGAGAGAAGGAATCGGACCCTGTTTGACATGGTCCGAAGAAAGATGAATATTACCAAATGGACTACCCACCTTCTAGTGGGGTTGTACCTTAAAATAGTAGCTTACATCTGAAACTATCTCTCATCTAGATCAGTGCCTCAGACCTATAGAGAGTTATCGTTTAAGCGATAGCTGACACTATAGGGTCTCGAGATATAGGGTTGTCTTGCACTTGTGCGAAAGGACGAGAGGGATGAGATAGAGATGAAGTTCCAGGTATATCTGTTTGTAGGTTACCCTAAAGAAGCATAAGGTGGACTGCTCTATGATCTTGAAGTTTGGAAGGTAATCGTTTCTACGAACACCATCTACCTAGACCAAGATTATATTATAGACCATAAGTTTACCGGTAAGGTAGTTCTGGGTAAACTACTGGGTACTGGTAGAGAGTGCGTATCTGAAAACGTAGTGGGAATAGATGATACAAGAAACTAGTATACCAGATACTATAGAAACGATTCACTTTTGTAATACCACCACCTCGTCATTGTGGGACCATCAAAGCTCCTGATAGATACTATGGAGAAACTTTGATAGTTAATCCAGAGTTTCAGGAGGATGATCCCTAGAGCTACGAAGAAGTAGTGGGAGCTTCCGACAGCTCTGACTGACAAAAGACCATGGAGACAAATTTGCATCAATTTCCCTTGGAATAGTCTTGACACTTATAGCATTATCACCCTTCGGGGTATATGAGGTGTATAAGAAGAGCACCCGGTTAAGACTTAAGTAGCTAGATTAGTTGCCAAAGGAGAAGAGATTATATCAAAACCATCTCACTGGTAGCTATGCCTAAGTCTATTTCGGATACTCTAAATTCATCGCAGTCCATTATAGTTGGGAGATCTGGCTAATGGATATCAAGACAGTTATTCCCTGACGGGAATTTGGAAAGAACATATGGATGATGCAGCCCTAGGGTTTGTGTCAGTAGGTTAGGAAGATATGGAATGCAAGTTGTAAATGTCCATTTATGGATTGATGCAAGTATCCAGGTTGGAATATCTATTTTGATCAAGAAAATCCGCTCATACGGATTTGATCAGAATGATGATAAACCAAGTGGGTACAAGAAAGGTGAAAGAGCTACAAGGGTGTACGTAGTACTTTACGTTAATGATATCCTACTGATTGAAAATGATATAAGAATATTGTTTACAGTAAAGGTTTGTAGTTATAACAATTCGATGTGAAAGACCCTAGTAAGACAAGTTATGCTCTGGGAATCAAGGTAACTCGAGATAACCAGAGCAAGATTCTCTTGCTGTCACAGGCTACGCATGAAGATAAGATTTTAGCTAGATTCAGTTTACGAGGCTAGATATCTATTGCGCAGCAGGGTGCATGGGTCAGTTTCAGTCGAACCCGGGTCCAGATCACTGGACTAAAGTAAAGGGTATACTCTGAAGTCCTCATCAAGTGAGGATTATGAGTTAGCTTGCACTTCATAGGTCCTGATATCGATTGGACACACATAGTCTGACTTTGGTGTCAGATGTACGTTCCAGAGAATCGATTTCAGTAATAGTTTTCATCTTGGGATTAGAAACGGTAGTTGGTAGAGTGTGAAGGAAGTGCATCACAGACTCCACCATAAAGGCTTAGCATATTGTTGCGTGCGAGGTAGTATATCAGGTAGTAAGGCTTAGGAAGTTCTTAGAGAACTTAGGACGCGTACCAGAGCCTCAGTTATCTGTTGTTGCAACAGAAGAGCGGTAAGCAAGGTCCAACGAGACTACACCACAATAAGGGAAAACCCATTAAGTATAAACTCCACTTGATCTGACAGTTATAGGAGGAAATGCAAGTAGCAGTACTGAGGTGGAATCTACAAACAATGTTACCAATTCATTTAAGGAATTCCTGCAAAGGCTTTTTGGTAGCATGTAGAAGCTACAGAGCTCAACACTGTTATACCTAGTTAGACCTAGTGGGAGATTGTTAGAATTGGTGAGGTCTACAGCTCGTAAAACCTATAGTTTAGCTATGTATGGTTGATAGTATAGGATTGCATATTGGTATATACCTTAGTACGTGTTCTGATTACAGAACAGAGAGCCATGGCTACATGGTAATTCACTTGAGTGGGAGACTCAAGGGACTGGTCCCATAAAACCTAAATATGTTCGCAGCTCTGATTAGGGTTGGTCGCCCTATCAGAATAAGCTGTTGGGATGACAGAGCGTGGGTGTCTCCACCACGGTCATTACTAGGTACAGTGTATGTGGCCGAACGGAACCAATACGGTGCATAGATCGGTGAGCAAACATCGGTGCACTAAATCGTGTTTCTGTTTAGGGTAAAACGGTTCTAAATCCTGAGGAACCATGTCTGGTGGACTAACCAGTTGTGTGGTGATTTGGCGCACCAATGTGTGAGGATCCGTATACAGTGATCCAAAACCACAGTGTACTGGGTTATCCGGCTGGCGTTGCATCAGCAT
Source organism: Chamaelirium japonicum (assembly GCA_947650365.1). Lineage (NCBI taxonomy): Eukaryota > Viridiplantae > Streptophyta > Magnoliopsida > Liliales > Melanthiaceae > Chamaelirium > Chamaelirium japonicum. Next base: position 16,076,640 of record OX393552.1, read on the forward strand.
GTCACTCCTGTAGGCTATCCACACCCCTAACGAGATGTGCGATTCTTGGTCTGACCTACGTCGTATTAAACCCTGGCCAGGTGGTCATCAGTTGGACTGGTGACGGATCCGGTTACTCATCAGAGTAATCGGAGGTATAATATATATGGTCAACCTAAAAGGAACCGAGTCATATGAGCACTCGAGTCTGACGGTATTCTATATCGCTCGAGTTGCATCATGGCACCTGATGGAGGGACAGCGGGTTTACCATACTAAACGGAGAGCAAGGGTATGAGGGAGAACATAGTAAGTCCGGGGGAATTGGAGTGTAGCCTGTGTCACACTCTGGGTGGCCACACAAGTTAACTCGGACTCAGAGGATCGATGGTACACTCAGGTAGTGTGTCGATCGAGTCTAAGTTGGAAGCTATGAACCCTGGTCCCTGAAGGTTCCACCTTATCGACATTATGTACGGTCTTAGTACCATCTCCTCGAAACATAGGACACGGTAAGAGGAAGCGAGTAGTCCAAGCCTACGCTCCATGAGTGCTCGTACTAGTGCACGGTAGATGCGTAGCTACGTATGTGCACTAAGGGGAAACCCTATGTTAGTGCAGAGACGCATGTAGCAATTCTTTGTCATAAGTGGACTTTGCCACATGGGTGCGATGCACCGGGACATGTTATGAGTTAACCAGTTGACTTCACTAAGGGCACCCTACGAGAACCTCAGAGAATAGTGAAAATCACTGGTGCACTTCACTTATGTGTGACTTGCAAAGTCTCGTACACGATGAACGACCAACTAGTAACATAAAGGCATTTTGGTCATATCATGCGTCACTGTGCACTAAGGGGGCTAGCCCTAAGTATTGGGAGACTGGTCAAGGTCGGCCCCATTGATTTCAAGAAGTTGTTGCCTCTAATGAAGGGGCCGGTCATGAGGCACAGAAAATGGGCTGGTTTTGATCGTTTTCAAAACCAAGGAAAAGATAGAGAAGAGATATATAGGGAGATGTTTGAATTAGTTGAACCTTATCCATACTAGCCTCATCCATAAGGATAGGGCAGCCCTATATAAGAGAAATGGGGGAGAAAGGGGGCCGGTGATGACAAGCCTTAGGGCCGGCCATGCCATGGGGAAACCCTAGCCGCACCCTCTCCTCTCTTCTCTTTTTCTCTCTCGTCTCTCTCTCCCTCGCTTGCGCCATTAGATGGTGACTCGTCTTTCTCGCGTGGTGCTTTGTAGAAGGAGAAGGCTCATCGGATGGAGGCACTAAGAGATCCATCGACGAGGTGCCATGCATCGTGTGAGATTGGGTGAACTAGAAGACATCTCTCGCAAGCTTTTACGGTCCAGAATCTGCACAAAAAATCAGCATTATTTCTGTGATTCAGGAAGCTACAGAAGTCCAAACGATGTGAAACTTGTTGTAAAAGTTGTGTCTCGAAGTTGGCTATTCGAGGTACGAATTTTAGCCCAATCCGAGTTCAGAACTGAAAGTTATGGCCATTGCACCGAAGCTATATCAAGCAAATCCGAGCCCGTCTCCATCGACAAAGAAGAAACTTGTTGCGGTGAAAGAATCCGCACGTAGGTATGATCTCTAACAAGTAGATCTAACATAGATAGAATATGCATGCATGCTAGATTATTCTTTCGTGTTTGATCGATGTTAAGGATTCGCGTAGTTGCCATGCTAGATTCATACACGCACATGTAGATTGTTTCGATGAAAATTTTGATATGTAATGCATACCACTCATGGTCTTCGGACCTATTCTTTGCTTCCGCTGTGGGCCTCTACCATGGATTTATTTCCAACAGGATGCTAAGGTATCGAACCCCCAAGTTCTCATCTGCACGGCCTCAGGGGGATTCTAAGCCTTCAGGCCCCTCAGCTTTCAGCCCGGACGACCTGCAGGGGATGCTAAGGCACCAGACCCTCAGCTTCTCATCTGCACGGCCACAGGGGGGATGCCAAGGCATCAGGCCCCTTAGCCTTTGGTCTGCATCACGCTTTAGGCGATTATATCATATTTGACCTTGGCTTCTTCACCTCGATGGTCTCGTACCTTCATATCGCGTCGCTTCTGTTCCCCGAGGAAGTGTTCCGTCCTGATGCGATGGTTCGGTTCTCTAGCCCTGTCTTTTTCTCCGACTAACCGGCTATTAGTAGACTTTAGGCTGGGGTTATTTCTCATCATCGCTTTTGAGAACTTTTTGTATTCTTTAGATGTGGTCAGTCACCGTTCACTTCAGTTTCGTCAGAGGAGAGCACGTAATTGGACCAAGTCCGGTCCTCCGCCCTTGGCTGATCTCCTGGGGTCTCTTCTGTGGGTGCAAATTTTGGCAAGAAGTCTGCAAACAGCGGGACCCACCGGCCCTGCCTGGTGGGCCCCCGAAGACAACAGCGGGACCCACCGGCCCTGCCTGGTGGGCCCCCGAGTACCACAGCGGGACCCACCGGCCCTGCCTGGTGGGCCCCCGAAGACAACAGCGGGACCCACCGGCCCTGCCTGGTGGGCCCCCGAGTACCACAGCGGGACCCACCGGCCCTGCCTGGTGGGCCCCCAAGTACCATAGCGGGACCCACCGGCCCTGCCTGGTGGGCCCCCGAAGACAACAGCGGGACCCACCGGCCCTGCCTGGTGGACCCCCGAGTACCACAGCGGGACCCACCGGCCCTGCCTGGTGGGCCCCCGAAGACAACAGCGGGACCCATCGGCCCTGCCTGGTGGGCCCCCGAGTACCACAGCGGGACCCACCGGCCCCGCCTGGTGGGCCCAAGAGCATGTGGAATCCCCCCAGGAGACGGTAGCGGGGTCCACCAGCTTTACCTGGAGGATCCCCAGATACGGCAGCAGAGACCGCTATTTACCCAGGAAATCCTCCCCAGAAATTCTATAAATAGCAGACCCTTCGATTGTAAAAGGGAACTTTCAGTTCTAAAAAACCAGAGCTCTGGGATTTCCAACTTCCCATCTTCCACCTCTCTTTGATCTTCTTTTTTCTTTCGAAGAGATCAGAGTGTTTTCAGTGATACTCGGCCTGTCGAGATCACTTCAACATAAGTGTTAGTGAATTCAGGTTGCTCCCTATAGCACGGAGACGTAGGCTTCGGCTGAACTCAGAGATCATATCTTGTGTCAACAATCTCTCTGATTGCATCTCTCTGTTTACATATCAAAGGCTTCAACTTCAATCAACAGATCGAACAACAATCTTCGACGTCAACTTCAATTTCAATTGACTAGTGCTGCGAGAGTCTTCGGGTCGGCACGAAGATTTTCCCCCACAGTTTGGCGTCGTCTGTGGGATCCGTTCAAAAAGCTCAATGTGCTCGATGACAACATCGGATCAGTTGAGCAGACAACTGATCTTCAAAGTCAAACTTCTCAGCTCCCTCGGTTGAGCAGACAACCGAATGGACACGAGCGATCTGGTTGCTTCCTCCGCTTTCACTGAATGGCGAAGACTCTATCAGGATCATCCAGAGGAAAGTTACTCACAACGACATCAGTTTCGACTCGAGACTCGCTCAATGAGTCGGCAGCTCAACTTCAATCCAACAAACCGCTCTTTCTAGACAATCCATCGTCGATATCTCCCATCGATATCCTAAGCCTTTCAAGTCTGACTCTCCTCCAATCCCTACATTGGGGGTGAGGTTCGAAACGAAAAGGCTCACTTGAAGACTACAACAAGGTGATAGGCAAAAGTCCGAGGTGCACTGCTGCCTCAGCATTTGGCGAAGCCCAAGGAGACAGCCATGGCACTCGAATGCAAAGTCCGAGGCGCACTCGCTGCCTCGGCATTTGGCGAAGCCCAAGGAGACAGCTTTGGCACTCGAATGCAAACTAACTCCCAACTGGGAAGGAACCTACACCGTCGAATCTATCGCAAGCAAAGGATCTTATCGACTGATTTCGCCAAAAAGAGATAGATCTCCGTCTCTGATGTAATTTCTATGCTGAATAAAGATTGCTCTCAAACGTCTACTTGTCCGTTCAAATTCTGAGTTATGAGATAGCACAACTCTAAATTTCAAGCTACCAGGTCGTTTAACAAGTTTAGGGCCTCGTGTTGCGACACGACCCTTTACGTGCAAATGTTAAACGGTTTCGGGTTGTGAAACAGCACAACTCTCAATTTCAAGCTACCAGGTCGTTTAACAAGTTTAGGGCCTCGTGTTGCGACACGACCCTTTACGTGCAAATGTTAAACGGTTTCGGGTTGTGAAACAGCACAACTCTCAATTTCAAGTTAACAGAATATCAACACTCAGATACATAATCCGAGGCACCTTCGCTGCCTCGACGTGTAGCAAAGCACTAAGCTCTTAGCCCCAACACATCTCGACATGAAGATCAAGGTCCAACGCGTTCTGCAGCATTCAACCAATGTCGCTCCAAAGGCAGGACATCCCTCAAACTTACCAAGTCACTACAGAAGACTTCTATCACTCGACACTCATAAGAGAGCATCACACGCTCTCATGCTCGAAGAAGACACGTTCTGGAAGTTCACCACCGATGAGGGGGTAAATCTACACTCTTCTATAGCCAGCATCAACATACAAAGACATGTGCTCCACGCTCCAAATTAGTTAAGAGAATGTTGCAACCCAACTCCTGTCAACTGGAGAGATAGGAGAAACAATCCTCCAACAACTTACAGACGAAGACTCATCAACCATTCAAGGACAAAGTCTGAGGCCTGAACCTCAGCATTCGAAGGCAAAGTCCAAACCTAATTCTAGTATTTGGCAGTAAAGTACTAAGTCATAGCCTCGGCTCCCAACAGAGAATTTTGAAACACAATTGATGCTCGGCTGTGCAAAGTTGGAGGACATAGCTGACAGTTGCAGGCAAACCGTTCAGGGGGTAGTCAAAACATTTGAAGATCAATCACCGATCTCCCGACAGTAATTGAGCATCTAGTAATGGCATATCGTCTCAACCGATCAATCAAACTTCAAGGCCATTTTCGCAAAGTTCAGCCAGAAAAGTCGATCCCCTAGACCATTACCAGTTAGCGGCAATCGATCGATTAGCCCTTCGTCTGGAGTTGCCCTTGTTCGTCCATGCACTCGACGTAGCATGGAGGCCCACGAGCTCCGAAGCGCAACCACATTGAAGTTCGATTAGGAAATTACACTTATACCTGTTGGCGGGTTATAACAGCTGACAGGGTCATTCCATTACAACATTTCAAGAGCATGCAATCGACGATTGGGATTCACTTTTACAGAAGGGCTCAACATCAAACCAGGGGACTGCTCCAAGTCTCCAACTTTAGAGAGAAGATCCCACTCGGAATCCAACTTGCCCTTCAATCCAACTCAACTTCCCACTTGGAACCCAAGTTGCCATTCAATCCCATTCAGAGTCCCACTTGGAACCCAAGTTGCCATTCAATCCCATTCAGAGTCCCACTTGGAACCCAAGTTGCCATTCAATCCCATTCAGAGTCCCACTTGGAATCCAAGTTGCCGTTCAAATCCAACTCTCAAACAAGAGCAAACACCAAACCTCCATCAAACGGCCATCATTTGTGCATCAATGCCTTCACAGCAACGATGGCATTGTGCACCATAATTCAGCCTTCTGCGTGGCGGTGAATCACAGGCCCATTGACCTGATCAACGGTCCGTGACTCATCTCATTCACAAGAGTGCAGCAGTTACTGTTGGGTCCGTGACTCCATCCATTCACAAAAGTGGGTCAGCGGTGAGAGCCCGTGACTGCACAGTGAAGAGCCTCATTCTGTATTTCGATCGATCACAGCCCACTGACCTGATCCAACGGCCAGCATTTATGCATTCAAAAGAGTATGGCAGCAGTGGGAGCCCGTGACTGAACAGTGAAGTCAGAGCAGCCACAGTGCAGATTTTGAGCATCCAAACCCGTGACTGCACAGTGGCTCCACTCACTCTCTCAATCAGCCTTTGAATGGAGAAAGCTGTAGCGGTGAACTAACCGGCTAATGCCATCCATTTCCTATCAAACCCAAAAGCATCCATCAATGGCCCAGATCTGTTTGACTGAGCCAAAGGGGTGCAATCATGCCAGCACTAAAGCACCATATCCCAATAGAAGGGATCGGCCTCCCCTGTTCTTCCAAGCTCTGGAGCGGCAGTCCATCTCTTCCACCTCCGGGACGACGACGACAATGGGGGATAGCAGCGGATCCGGTGGCAGCTCTCTCTACGCCCTTGGCTACCATCGACAAAACCCACTCGATCAAGCGCAGCTGCAGCTGCAGCGTCCCCATCTTCACCAACAACGCCAACTCCGCCTCAGATCGGCAGCCGGCGACCGATCGGGCATAATTCAGCCGGTCAAGATTTCATCGATCGGTCAAAAAGAGGGTTTTTTCTCCAAATTTAGTGCAAAATCACCCGATCGATGCTCCGATCAGTCGAATTTGCCCGATCGGTCAAATTTGACCGATCGGTCAAATTCGCCCGATCGGCGAACCTCGACCCCTTTCTTCCCCTTCGTTTTCCATCTGATCGGCGAAAAATACACTAGATCTGGAGCGAAACGTGGGTATTTTGCCGATCAACCATTTCTTGACCGGATGTTTTTTGTCCAATCGGTGAAATTCACCCGATCGGCGAAATTCTCCCGATCGTCTTCCATCTGATCGGCAAAAAACACACTAGATCTGGAGCGAAACGTGGGTATTTTGCCGATCAACCATTTCTTGACCGGATGTTTTTTGTCCGATCGGTGAAATTCACCCGATCGGCGAAATTCTCCCGATCGTCTTCCATCTGATCGGCGAAAAACACACTAGATCTGGAGCGAAACGTGGGTATTTTGCCGATCAACCATTTCTTGACCGGATGTTTTTTGTCCGATCGGTGAAATTCACCCGATCGGCGAAATTCTCCCGATCGTCTTCCATCTGATCGGCGAAAAACACACTAGATCTGGAGCGAAACGTGGGTATTTTGCCGATCAACCATTTCTTGACCGGATGTTTTTTGTCCGATCGATGAAATTCACCCGATCGGCGAAATTCTCCCGATCGTCTTCCATCTGATCGGCGAAAAACACACTAGATCTGGAGCCAAACGTGGATGTTTGACCGATCATCAATCTTCTCTCTTAATCTGATCTCTACCTGATCGAACATACCATACCATCCTCCACTTCTCCCTTCGGTGCCATAAACAGACATGAAGGTGTTCACACCCTCCCCTTCCATTGGCGATTTGCACCCGATCACCTCGATCGATAGGTCGAATTTGACCGATCAAATTTGACCGATCACTTTTGACCGATCAAATTTGACCGATCACTTTTGACCGATCAATTTTGACCGATCACTTTGACCGATCGGTCAGACTTGACCGATCAGTCGAATTCGACCGATCGGTCGATTTTCTACTAGATCTGTCAAAAAACCATGTCTTTTGACCGATCACCCAATCCTTGACCGGTTGAAATTTGACCGATCACTCTTGACCGATCACTCTTGACCAATCAAATTTGACTGATCAAATTTGACCGATCACTTTTTTGACCGATCACTTTTGACCGATCAAATTTGACCGATCAAATTTGACCGATCAAATTTGACCGATCACTTCGACCGATCACTTTGACCGATCGGTCAGACTTGATCGATCAGTCGAATTCGACCGATCGGTCGATTTTCTACTGGATCGGTCAAAAAACCATGTTTTTTGACCGATCACCTTATCCTTGACCGGTTGAATTTTGACCGATCGGTTGAATTTTGACCGATCGGTCGAAATTTGACCGATCGGTCAAAAATTAACCGATCGGTCAAAATTGACCGGTCAGTCCTTTTTTATGCTAGCACTCGACAAAGCTCCCCTGCGTGTGTTACAGGGGGTCGTTAGCTTTGCACCACGAATCCAAGCCAGCCAAGGTGGCCTCTTAGCTAACTTGAAGGGGGTAACTGTGGGTGCAAATTTTGGCAAGAAGTCTGCAAACAGCGGGACCCACCGGCCCTGCCTGGTGGGCCCCCGAAGACAACAGCGGGACCCACCGGCCCTGCCTGGTGGGCCCCCGAGTACCACAGCGGGACCCACCGGCCCTGCCTGGTGGGCCCCCGAAGACAACAGCGGGACCCACCGGCCCTGCCTGGTGGGCCCCCGAGTACCACAGCGGGACCCACCGGCCCTGCCTGGTGGGCCCCCGAGTACCACAGCGGGACCCACCGGCCCTGCCTGGTGGGCCCCCGAAGACAACAGCGGGACCCACCGGCCCTGCCTGGTGGACCCCCGAGTACCACAGCGGGACCCACCGGCCCTGCCTGGTGGGCCCCCGAAGACAACAGCGGGACCCACCGGCCCAGCCTGGTGGGCCCCCGAGTACCACAGCGGGACCCATCGGCCCCGCCTGGTGGGCCCAAGAGCCTGTGGAATCCCCCCAAGAGACGGTAGCGGGGTCCACCAGCTTTACCTGGAGGATCCCCAGATACGGCAGCAGAGACCGCTATTTACCCAGGAAATCCTCCCCAGAAATTCTATAAATAGCAGAGCCTTCGATTGTAAAAGGGAACTTTCAGTTCTAAAAAACCAGAGCTCTGGGATTTCCAACTTCCCATCTTCCACCTCTCTTTGATCTTCTTTTTTCTTTCGAAGAGATCAGAGTGTTTTCAGTGATACTCGGCCTGTCGAGATCACTTCAACATAAGTGTTAGTGAATTCGGGTTGCTCCCTATAGCACGGAGACGTAGGCTTCGGCTGAACTCAGAGATCACATCTTGTGTCAACAATCTCTCTGATTGCATCTCTCTGTTTACATATCAAAGGCTTCAACTTCAATCAACAGATCGAACAACAATCTTCGACGTCAACTTCAATTTCAATTGACTGGTGCTGCGAGAGTCTTCGGGTCGGCACGAAGATTTTCCCCCACATCTTCCTTGGGCCCTGGAGAGCGAGGGGGCACTCGAGATCAGCGGCGTTGGGGAAAGGGGAGGAGGCTTCGGCCTTGACCCTTTCCCTCTCCGCTCATCCACACCGAGGCTGTTGGGAGTTCGTCGGATGTAAAGGAGCTGATGCATGAGTCGTCCGTGGAATCCTCCTTCCAGTTTAGCATAAGGCAAGGTGGAGGCGGAAGGTCTACATGGGTGACCCATCTGCTCCAATCATCTTCATACCGTGCCGGACCTTTAGGCCGGCGGGGAGTGACCATTGGAGAGCAATCCTCTATCACTCTCTGATTCTACCTCCTCTTTGTCTGGTAGGCTGAGCAGTGCAGAGATCTCTTCTATGGTGCCTAGCCATCGGGGCGAGAGAAGCCTCATGACTTCACTTCAGTTGGCATCGTCTGGTGGTGCGAGAAGAATTCCTCTTTTTTTCCTTATCGGTAGGGACGTTCTTCTCGAAGGTCATCGGGCGTGGCGACGGTAGGGACTTCGATGATCGTGTTTCGCAACATGAATTGTAAAATAGGTCTTGAGCCCTTCAATTGTAGTCTTTATAAGATGATCTACCTTGTAATTGAATTGTTTCTTCAAATAAATCTTTTCTTAATTGTTTCTGCTTGGTTGCATCTTCTTCTTTTTCGTCGGGGATGATGGATAGTTTTACTCTGTGAAAATTTATAGTCGTATCCGTAGTTTGGGAATCTTCAGTCCAGCACTTTGTTCTCTGACAAAGAACCATCGTTCTGATTTACAAGGAGTTATCTTTTATCTGTAGCCGAATCCTCTACTACCGTGCTGAGATATCCAGACTCAGCTCCTCCTAGCTTGTCATCGTTTGGTAGGCCATGATGCCGGTGAGGAACCTAAGCTCGGACTCACCTCACCCTGACCTTTTCATCTGGTACCAAACTCAAGCTTGGGTTTGTATTCGTTTCATCAGGCCGCAGCGCTGGTGAGGAACCTAAGTTCGGACTCACCATGCCTTGATCTCTTCATTGAGTACCAAGCTCAAGCTTGGGTTTGACATCGTTCATCAGGTCTATCTCTGATGAGGAACCGTGGTTCGGAATCATTAAGCCTCGATCGTTCCATCTTGTATCGAACTAAGGTTCGGGTTTATCATCATCATCAGGTCTATCACCGAAGGGGAAACACAGTTCAGACCCCTCATGCCTCGACCATTGGTACCGAGCTAAGGCTCGGGTTTATCATCATCAGGTTTATCACTGAAGGGGGACAGTAGTTCAGACCCCTCATGCCTTGACCATTGGTATCGAGCTAAGGCTTCAGGTTTATCATCATCATCAGTCTATCACCGAAGGGGAATCGCAATTTAGACCCCTCATGCCTCGACCTTTCCAACTTCTTTACCGGCTTATCACCGATGAGGAGCCGTAACTCAGACTCGTCATGCCTCGGCCATTTTCATCTATCATCGGTGAGGAGCCGCAACTCAGTACTCACCATGCCTCGATTGATTCGTTAGGTACCAAGCTAAGGCTTTGGGTTTTTCATTAGGTCTATCACCGATGAGGAACCGTGGTTCAGGCTTACCATGCCTCGACCGTTTTCATCGATTATCAAGTTGTATTAGTCTCGGGCTTACAACAAGCACCTTGCTAAAGGAGAACTTGACCTATGGCTTCAGAAGAAGAGATCCGATTGCTGATGAACCAATCAGACCCTAACTCTTATGCACCATAGGGTTTTCGGGCGATGACCTGACCTTCAACTTTAAGAAGGGGGTGTGGTGTCTCTCTCATCGCAGAGAGACTGACCCCCTTGCGGAGAGTGGAGGATTTGCCATATGGTGAATAACAACCCGACCTAAGTCACGATCGAAAACTATTGACGCAGAAAATGCCATTCTTTTATTTCAATCATCCCAAACTTCTTCATTTCAACAATAGCATTTCTTCAGATTATTTGCATTCCATGGATGAAGAAGATAGTGACCTTCCGCATTCTTCAAGTAGTAAGCTCCTTCGGGGATGGTTTGGTCGACATTATATGGCCCCTCCCATCTTGCTTTGAGTTTCCTATGTGCTGGATTCATCATGTGGGGGGTCATCTGTCTCCAAACGAGGTCGCCTTTCTGAAAGACTCTAACTTTCGTCTTCTTATTTTAGGCCCATTTCAACTGTTGGGCATAGTTGGCTAAGTTAGCAGCAGCTCAATCTCTATTCTCGTCTAGTATGTCTAGGCTTCTCGCCATCCATTCATCATTCATCCTTGAATTGACGGTTTTGGATCGGGTCGTCGGGTAGATCACCTTCGTCGGAATTGTTGCATTTGCTCCTAAGGCAAGGGAGAAGGGCGAGTCTTGAGTGGGTCATCGAGGTGTCATCCTGTAGGCCCAGAGTATGCAATTCAAGGCTTTATCCTAGAGCCCTTTTCTTTCGTCGAGCATCTTCTTGAGCCGCAACTCAGACTCGTCATGCCTCGGCCATTTTCATCTATTACCGGTGAGGAGCCGCAACTCAGTACTCACCATGCCTCGACTGATTTGTCAGATACAAAGCTAACGCTTTGGGTTTTTCATTAGGTCTATCACCGATGAGGAACCGTGGTTCAGGCTTACCATGCCTCGACCGTTTTCATCGATTTATCGAGTTGTATTAGTCTCGGGCTTACAACAAGCACCCTGCTAAAGGAGAACTTGACCTATGGCTTCAGAAGAAGAGATCCAATTGCTGATGAACCAATCAGACCCTAACTCTTACGCACCATAGGGTTTCCGGGTGACTACCCGACCTTCAACTTTAAGAAGGGGGCGTAGTGTCTCTCTCATCGCGGATAGACTGACCCCCTTGTGGAGAGTGGAGGATTTTCCATGTTGCGAATAACAACCCGACCTAAGTCACGATCGAAAACTGTTGACACAGGAATTGCCATTCTTTTATTTCAATCATCCCAAACTTCTTTGTTTCAACAATAGCATTTCTTCAGATTATTTGTGTTCCACGGATAAAGAAGATATTCCACATTCTTCAAGTAGTAAGCTCCTTCGGGGATGGTCTGGTCGACGTTGTATGGCCCCTCCCATCTCGCTTTGAGTTTCCTATGCGCTGGATTCATCATGTAGGGGGTCATCTGTCTCCAAACGAGGTCGCCTTTCATAAATAATCTAGCTTTTGTCTTCTTATTTTAGGCCCATTTCAACTGCTAGACGTAGTTGGCTAAGTTAGCAGTAGCTCAGTCTCTTTTCTTGTCCAGTAGGTCTAGGCTTCTCACTATCCATTCATCGTTCATCCCTGAACTGACGATTTTGGATCGGGTCGTCGGGTAGATCACCTTCGTCGGAATTGCTGCTGCTGCTCCTAAGGCAAATGAGAAGGGCGAATCTTGAGTGGGTCATCGAGGTGTCGTCCTGTAGGCCCAGAGTACGCCATTCAAGGCTTTATCCTAGAGCCCCTTTCTTCCATTGAGCATATTCTTCAGGTTTACGATGATGGTCTTGTTCGTTGCCTCTGCTTGACCGTTTGCTTGCAGGTAGTAAGTCGAAGAGAACTGAATCTCTACACCGTAGTATCTTCATTAGTCCTTTATTCAAGCCGAACTGAACTGGGGCTCGTTGTCCACAATCAGGGTTTTGGGCACCAAAAACCTGGTGATGATGTTGTTCCACAGGAAGCGCTTTACGTCGACGTCTTTGGCTGTTTCCAGAGGGACGGCCTCCACCCACTTCGTGAAGTAGTCAATTACGAGTAGCAGGAACCTTTTCTTGTTGGGGGTGGCTGGTAGTGTGGGTGCAAATTTTGGCAGAAGTTTACCAACTACCACGGGACCCACCGGCCCTGCCTGGTGGGACCACGAAGACTACCGCGCGACCCACCGGCCCTGCCTGGTGGGACCACGAAGACTACCACGGGACCCACCAGCCCTGCCTGGTGGGCCCACGAGGACCACCGCGGAACCCATCGGCCCCGTCCGATAGGCCCACGAGCCTGTGGAATCCCCCAGAAGACGGTAGCGGGGCCCGCTAGCTTTACCTGGAGAATCCCAGATACGACAGCAGAAAACCGCCATTTGCCCCGGAATTCCTCCCCGGGAATCCTATAAATAGCAGAGCCTTCGAATGTAAAGGGATCGAATTCTCAGTTCAAAAACCAGAGCTCTGGGATTTCCAACTTCCCATCTTCCACCTCTCTTTGATCTTCTTTTTCTCTCGAAGAGATCAGTGTTTACAGTGATACTCGGCCTGTCGAGATCACTCCAGCATAAGTGTTAGTGAATTCGGGTTGCTCCCTATAGCACGGAGACGTAGGCTTCGGCTGAACTCCGAGATCAATCTCTTGTGTCAAACTCTCTCTGATTGCATATCTCTTTCTATTGACATATCAAAAGGCTTCAACTTCAATCAACAGATCGACCAACGATCTCCGACGTCAACTTCAACTCCAATTGACTGGTGCTGCGAAAGTCTTCGGGTCGGCACGAAGATTTTCCCCCACAGTTTGGCGCCGTCTGTGGGATCCGATCAAAAAGTCCAACTCTCCGTTACTACTTGATCGGTTGAACCTACAACTGATCTTGATAGTCAAACTTCCTCGCCCTCTCGGTTGATCAGACAACTGAACGACACTCTCGTTGCACCTTTCGCTCTCTGAATGGCGAGGACAAAACATCAAGGTCAACTAGAAGGAAGTAACACTCAACAACAACCTCGTCCTGAGACTCGTTCAATGAGTCAAAGGCTCAACTTCGGACAGCCCCTTGCTGTCCCCGAGATGAGGGTTCGTTCAGGGAGTGGCAAATCTGTCGATCAACCTATCGCCCACCCCGCGCGACAGTCGATTGGGCAAACAACACCCGCTCCTGCTGAAGACCCTCCATCGACCTACCAAATCTCTGCAGTCGACTTCCAGCTGCTTCAATTGGCAAAACAGAATGCCACCCTCACTGCTGAGAGGGATGCTCTGAAGAAGGCAGCCTCCGAGGCTGGAATCGCTCTTCCAATCCCCTCCACAAGCGAGAGAGTCGATCTTCCTCGATATTCCATCCACTCCGAACAACGGAGGTCAATGGGTACTACTGCCCTCGAGAGGATTCGACATGATCCAACTCCCTCTGCTACCCCCTGGAAGCAAAGTGTTTGGGATCGCCTCGAAGACGAGTCTTCCCAATCGTCTTCTGGCCGCAACTGCGACAAGAGGACACCTTCAAAACTCAACATACCAAGGAGGCACCAAATGAAAGGCGCTCCTTCAAAGAGTCGAGTTTCCCCTTCCATTCCACTTCAGCGTGGGCTTGGATCGGACCTCCGGCATCGACTTCAACCGGCAAATACTACAATGCCTGAGCAAGACCTTGCGATCTTGCCTCTTGACCAACCTCTAGGTCGAGGACATGGTCGCAGGGGTGGCTATTCTTCTGCCGGGCCTCTACATCGAAGTCTCTTTGAGACAACATTTCCAAGGGGATGGAGGACTCCAATCCTCCCCAAATTCAACTGCATCAGAGGAGATCCTACTCTCCACATCCTTGCCTTCAAGCAAGCCTTAACGCCGCACGAAGAAGAAAACAATGTGCTCTGCCGCACCTTCGCAGGAAGTCTCGATGAACCGTCGCTCGACTGGTATCATAATCTCCGAGCTGGGTCCATCACCCAGTTCGATGTTTTGGCTAAACTCTTTGCGCAGCATTATCAGCTTAATCTGAAGCCCGAGAAGAAGCTGGACTCTCTCTATCGGCTGAGGATGGGTGCTGACGAGACTCTCCGAAGTTTCACTAGGAGATTTCGCAACGAGCACGCTGCCCTCTCTGGAAGACATCTGGATGATGAAGCCATCATGTTGGCTTTCCAGAACGCTCTCTGATTCGATCTACACATTTACAACGACTTCATCCGCAATCCCCCTCCTTCTCTGGGTGCAATGGTTGATCGAATCCAGAGAGAGATCGAGGTAGAAGACGATCAAATCGCTCGGAAAGGGCGAGAAACGAAGAGAAGGCCTGCTGAAAGAGAAACTCCAAAGTATGCTGCAAAAGCCCACAATGCTGAGGCAGCAGCCCCTCCAGCCAATAAGCGGTCAAGAAATGATGGACGTCGATCTCCTCCAAACAAGACCACTTTCACCGAGTGGAATTTACCAATCGAGCAAATCCTCGATCGCATTCAGCACGAAGAGTTCCTCCGATGGCCTAATCCACTGCAGCCCGACACTAAGTTCACTGCAGATAAAACAGTCTACTGTGATTTCCATCGCAGTCATGGGCATTCTACCGATCAATGCCACCGGCTAAAGTATCATTTGGAAGATCTGCTACGTATAGGACATCTCCAAGAATTTATCAAAGGCGGGCAAGATCATTCCGTCAAGCATCGACAGTGAAGATCTCCCTTGAGATTGAAAGATCCGGGGGTTAAAGATGATCAACTTTCAAGCAACTATTTGTATTGCCAGAAAACACAGCAGCAGAAACTAGCTCCCAACTGGGAAAGTCCAGACATGATCGAAATCAGGAGAAAGCAAAGGATCCTATCAATTGCCACGAACTTGGGAAGCTAGACATTTCAAAATGCTCTATCCTCGATGTAAATTCCAAGCTGGATAAAGATTGCTTTCAAATGTTCATCTTATCGATTCAAATTCTGGAGCAGTTTCAAGCTATCTACATTCAAGCTCAAAGTTATCAGCATTCAAATTACCAGGTCGTTTAACAAGTTTGGGTGATTGAGTTGCGACTCAACCCCTTACACGCAAATGTTAAACGGTTTCGGGTTGTGCTACAACACAACCTTCAAGTCACTGGTCATTTAACGAGTTTGGGAGTTCGTGTTGCGACACTACCCCTTACGTGCAAACGTTAAATGACTTTCAATTTCAAATATCGTCTAACAAGTTTGGGTGCTTGAGTTGCGACTCAACCCCTCACATACAAATGTTAACGATTTCAAGTTGTGCTACAACACAACCTTCAATTTCAATATCGTCTAACAAGTTTGGGTGCTTGAGTTGCGACTCAACCCCTCACATACAAATGTTAACGATTTCAAGTCGTGCTCCAACAAAGTTCAATTTTCAAGGACATTCAATGACATTCAACTCAAGAAATCCAAATTTCAAGCACCAGAAAGATATCTTCTATTATCAAAAATTGGTCAAGTACAATGTCGAGCTGCTACATATCAAAAGTTTACAAGTGTAAACAACAAAGAAAAAGGCAAAAACACATCAGGGCTTGGCTACGCTTGGAGCGCGCGACTTCTCCCCTTCAGATTCGCCACGAGCCTTGCTCGCAACCGAAGCTTTCGAGGATCGGATACTGCTGACATGTGCCCTGAGTGCCTCTGCCGCTTTCTCGGCCGTTTCTTTGTAACTCTTGCATTCAGACAATGCATGCTCCAGTGCCTTCTTGGAAGTCTCTTCCCTGGCAGTAAAAGCAGCATGTTGAGTAGCAAGTCGTTCTTTCAGCTCCTTGATCTCGTGGGTGCGACCGCAGGACACGTCCTCAACCTTGGAGAGTCGATTCTTCAAGGATTCAAGCTCGTGACTCTGCGCCTCACAACGATCATGCAGCCCCTTGATCTCCAGCTTCCCCTTGCGAAGATCCTCAATCTTGGCCTTGAGAGAGGTTTTCTTCGAAGACAGGATTTCCCTCAGCCTATCTCTCTCCTCGCTCACAGCCTTCAGTTCGGCCGTCAAACGGGTTACCTCGGATGCGGCCTCCCGTTCTCCTGCCTTCCTGGAAAGCTTGCTTGCGATTCTCAAACAGGCTGAGTTCTGCAAATGGACAAAGAGTTAGAATTATTCTGAAGATACAACTCAAATGATCGGTCAAGCATATGCACATACCACTATTTCAAGCCGATCGAAGGCTTCTTCAAAAGTAGCATCCGGAAGATTGCAAAGCTTCCGGATCGTGTTAGTAGGATGATTGATGTCAACATCACCCAAACTCCTTATCTTCTTCTTAGCCGGGCCAGCAGGTGTACCTACAATCCATGCAGCAATTCTAAGTGTTAGTATATTTTCGAGCTTTAAAGACAAGGAAGTCAATCAAAACAGGTTAGTGCAGATACCTGAAGCCTCGACTTGGGGAGCCTTTCCCTTCCCACTGTCGGAGCTCTTACCCTTGGGGGTCGATTTCTCCTTGGTGGGGGTTGGCTCCGGCAAAGGATGAGGAGTAGCATTATCCACCCGGCTTCCTCTCTCCAAGTGAGCAGGAGAGGGAACATCTCGAGGAGGTGATGCTCCCCCTTTGTCTTCTTGTCCATTCGAGGAGGTAAGCCCTGCCACCATAGCAGCAACTTCCTCCGCCAGAGATCGCGAAGGGGGTGGGGGTTGTTCAACCTCCACAGCCCCACTTATTGTCGCCCCTTCGAGACGGGGAACCTCGGGAGGTATTTGATCGAGAGGTGCAGGGTTGCTTCCAACCCCACCACTCCCCGATATCCTAATCTTGAAGCGCAGCGGGTTCTTTTTTAGCTCCCCGAAGTCGTAAGTAGGAATCACCTTAGGGCCATCGCCCGTTGCATCCATGACCGCTTCCATCTTGCGAGCTTTAACTTGGTCAATAAGGATCGGCTGCGAATCCTCATCGGCCTTACCAATGGGGGTGGAAGGAATTTCTTCCTCACCACCCCCATGTCCTTCGGTACCACCAGTGGGGGTGGGAGGAATTTCTTCCTCGCCACCCCCATGTCCTTCGCCCTCACCATCGTCTCCATTTCCTTCACCACTGTCGCTGCTGTCGTCGGAATCATCATCATCACCATCGTCTTCACCTTCCTCTTCACCTTCCTCTTCTTCCCCCTCTTCTTCTTTTTTCTTCTCCTCCTCAACTAGCACTTTCCTTTTCTTCCTCGCTGGCCCCTTCGGAGTTACCAGTTTCTCCTCCGAGGGAAGTGCGCGCCTGGCTCCATAAACCTTCTTCTCAAACCGAAGCCTCCTAACAATTTTTCCAGACTGAGGGTCCCCCTCGTAGTCTGAGTAGATGACCTCATTGTCTTCATAGCGGGCCTTCGATCGGTGGAGAAGGTTGGCCTTGCCGTGTCGAACTGGGCAGTTCGAGAACTGCTTCCAAGATCGGGTCCCGCAGGTTAATTCCAGGAAGAGATTATCAACAGCTCCCACCTGCTCCGGAGACCACGCAAGAGCTCCTCCTACACTGAACATGTCTATTTCATCATGCACATTGTATCGCGGGACCTCAGGAACAGACATCGGGGTCCAGGCACCAGACACCGACAGCGGCCAGTCAGTGTAAAGCTTATCAGAACCAATAGTGTCCTCGATCGGCCGAAGAGCAGACACACCCGTCAGATAGAAGAATGGACTGTCTTTCATCCAGGCCCATCGGTAGTGACAGAAAAAATATCCAAACTCTATCCGGGCTTCTTCACCTTCGGGGAGGCTGGAATAGCATTCCCTCAGCTCCTTCTGGAAGTCCGATTCTACGCGACAGAAAGCGTAGATGATCCTCCAGGAGTTTTCAGTCACCTGCCCGGGACAGAGACCAGAGAGGTTCAGTAACCTCGTAGCAAAGGGAGGCAGTGGAAGGCGCAGTCCACAGTTGAGCTGGCCGATCGTGACGATAGTCCCCATCACCTGCTCTTTGCTCGCATACGAGACAAAGATTGTCCGTCTGTCAATGCCAAAAGCTGACATAACTCCCGGAAGCGTTGGCTGGGCCTTCCCCTCAGTAAAACACGCTAACAGCTTCTGCAGTTTCTCCCTCTTCACGTCAGTGAGTTTGCCGCCAATGTTATACCCAAATTCCGGTTCCACCGATAGAGGTAACTGCGGGCAGAGGACAAACTTTGCCTTGGGAATCTGCTCTGGCCTTGACGGTGCAGAAGCAAACCCTACTCCTTGGTGTCTTTTGCCCAGCTGTCCGAGTTCGGCAAGCACGGCCTTGCCCTTGCCACGACCCTTCGGAGGGGATGGAACCTCAACAATCTCCTTCCCTTTCCCCTTCGAAGGGACCCCGCCAGACTTCTTTGCACTTCCAGAAGACGCCATCTGATCGATCGAGCAAGAGCAGAAATCGGGAGCAAAAGAGTCTGGACTTCGAAAAATTTTGGAAGCGTGAGGCAAAAATGACAGCCAGTGAAACTTATGTACCCAGGGTAAAACAGGTACGCAAATCGAGAAGACACGTGTCTTCACTGTATCAAATCGCATGTTTTTGCAGGAACACGTGGCATCCATCCACAGCAAGCGCAAAATCAGGCGAACCGTCAGACCAGACGAAACATCGGACCCCCGGTCCACGTGAACTAAACGGTCCAAGCGAGCCACCGGTCTGAGTAAACCAGACAGCCGGTCAAAAGCCTCATTCAAACCAACCAAAGACTCAAAACAGGAAAGATCAAACTCCATCAATGATCAAAACTCTGCCAGAAGATCGAAGAATGGAACAGTTATGAAACCCTCTCTAAGGGCAGGTTCAAAACTTTCAACTAATCTTTCAAATTTCTACTGGATCTGGCAAAAAACCAAGGGTTTTTGCCGATCACTCGAACCTTGACCGGATAATTTTTACCGATCGGATAAACTTGTCCGATCGGCAAAAATCCTTCGATCGGTCAAATTTCTACTAGATCTGGCAAAAAACCAAGGTTTTTTGCCGATCACTCGAACCTTGACCGGATAATTTTTTACCGATCGGACAAACTTGTCCGATCGGCAAAAATCCTTCGATCGGTCAAATTTCTACTGGATCTGGCAAAAAACCAAGGTTTTTTGCCGATCACTCGAACCTTGACCGGATAATTTTTTACCGATCGGACAAACTTGTCCGATCGGCAAAAATCCTTCGATTGGTCAAATTTCTACTGAATCTGGCAAAAAACAAAGGTTTTTTGCCGATCACTCGAACCTTGACCGGATAATTTTTACCGATCGGACAAACTTGTCCGATCGGCAAAAATCATTTGATCGATCAAATTTCTACTGGATCTGGCAAAAAACCAAGGTTTTTTGCCGATCACTCGAACCTTGACCGGATAATTTTTACCGATCGAACAAACTTGTCCGATCGGCAAAAATCATTTGATCGGTCAAATTTCTACTAGATTTGGCAAAAAACCAAGGTTTTTTGCCGATCACTCGAACCTTGATCGGATAATTTTTACCGATCGGACAAACTTGTCCGATCGGCAAAAATCATTCGATCGGTCAAATTTCCTACTGGATCGGTCAAAAAACCATGTTTTTTGACCGATCACCCTATTCTTGACCGGTTGAATTTTGACCGATCGGTCAAATATGACCGATCGGTCAAAAATTAACCGATCGGTCAAATTTCAACCGATCGGTCAAATTTCCTACTGGATCGGTGAAAAAACTATGTTTTTTGACCGATCACCCTATTCTTGACCGGTTGAATTTTGACCGATCGGTCAAAATTTGACCGATCGGTCAAATATGACCGATCGGTCAAAAATTAACCGATCGGTCAAAAATTAACCGATCGGTCAAATTTCCTACTGGATCGGTCAAAAAACCCTGTTTTTTAACCGATCACCCGATTCTTGACCGATTGAATTTTGACCGATCGGTCAAAATTTGACCGATCGGTCAAAATTTGACCGATCGGTCAAAATTGACCGATCGGTCAAAATGGACCGATCAATCAAAATTGACCGGTCAGTCCTTTTTTGTGCTAACACTCGACAAGCTTCTTCATGCCTTTTGCGACAGGGGGTTGCTATTTTTTGCACCAAATCCAAGCCAGCCAGAACGAACTCTAGCTAACTTGGAGGGGGTAACTGTGGGTGCAAATTTTGGCAGAAGTTTACCAACTACCATGGGACCCACCGGCCCTGCCTGGTGGGACCACGAAGACTACCGCGGGACCCACCGGCCCTGCCTGGTGGGACCACGAAGACTACCACGGGACCCACCAGCCCTACCTGGTGGGCCCACGAGGACCACCGCGGAACCCATCGGCCCCGTCCGATAGGCCCACGAGCCTGTGGAATCCCCCAGAAGACGGTAGCAGGGCCCGCTAGCTTTACCTGGAGAATCCCAGATACGACAGCAGAAAACCGCCATTTGCCCCGGAATTCCTCCCCGGGAATCCTATAAATAGCAGAGCCTTCGAATGTAAAAGGATCGAATTCTCAGTTCAAAAACCAGAGCTCTGGGATTTCCAACTTCCCATCTTCCACCTCTCTTTGATCTTCTTTTTCTCTCGAAGAGATCAGTGTTTACAGTGATACTCGGCCTGTCGAGATCACTCCAGCATAAGTGTTAGTGAATTCGGGTTGCTCCCTATAGCACGGAGACGTAGGCTTCGGCTGAACTCCGAGATCAATCTGTTGTGTCAAACTCTCTCTGATTGCATATCTCTTTCTATTGACATATCAAAAGGCTTCAACTTCAATCAACAGATCGACCAACGATCTCCGACGTCAACTTCAACTCCAATTGACTGGTGCTGCGAAAGTCTTCGGGTCGGCACGAAGATTTTCCCCCACAGGTAGAGGTCCAACTATATCCAGCCCCCATTACTGGAAGGGCCAAGGAACATTGTGGCTCAGGAGCTCTCCGGCGGGCTGGTGGATGAGTGGCGCGTGCTTCTGGCACTGTTGGCATTTCTGACTGAAGCTGATGGCGTCGGCCTCAAGAGTAGGTCAGTAGTAGCTCGCTCGATTGACTTTGTGCGCCAGTGATCTTCCTCCTGAATGATCGTCATATTCTCCTTCGTGTATCATCGTCAGGATCCCATGGGCCTCCTCTGATCCTATGCATCTCAGGAGGGGTCCCTTGCTCGATCTCCGTTAGAGCACCCCCATCATGATCTAAAACTTCTGTGATCTTCGCTTCACCTTCTGCCCCTCGAGATGGTCTGCCATAAGCTGTCCCGTGGTAAGGTAGGCCCGGATCAGGCTGGTCCAATCAGGAGGCAACACCGGGTGTGGCCCTGAGTCTGGCAGCTCCGCTGGTGCAACGTCGATTATCATCATGTCGAGCTCGGTGGACGGGCTTTGCTTGACCTCCAATGTGAGGTGATACGGCTCCATCCTACCGAGAGCTGATGCAGCGTTTGCCAAGGTGTCGGCTACTTTATTCTCTGATCGGGGGAGGTGGACGATGGTTGCCCTCGAGAATCCACTGAGTTTCTTCTTTGCCAGAGATAGGTAGGCCACTATGCGAGGTTCGTGGGTACCGTAGACACCATTGATCTGGTTCACCATGACCTAGGAGTCACTGAACAACATCAGCTCACTAACTCCCAAGTCCTCAGCTGCTTCGATTCCAATAATCAAAGTCTCGTACTTAGGTTCCTTGTTCGTCGCCGGGAAGTCTAGGTGTGTCAACTTATGAATCATAATATTCTCCGGAAAGATTATCACGACTCCGATCCCCGTACCTAAGCTATTTACTGAGCCATCGACGAAAATCCTCCACTCGCCCGATAAGGCCCATTTGCTGGGTCCCACGTCGGGCTCTTCCACTCGCCAGGGGTCTTCGTTGTACATCATCTCCTGAGCATCCTCCTCTATAGGGAAGTTGCTCAGGAAATCGGCCAAGACTTTACCCTTGATGGCTACTCGAGACTCATACCGGATACAATATTGGAGCAACTCGGTTGCCCATCTTCCTAGCCTTCTAGCTCAGCCGGCTTCCTTCAGAGCTTGTTTCAGCAGATACTCCGTTATCACTGTGAGGGAAAAATCTTCGTGCCGATCCGAAGACTCCTCCTCACCAGTCAATTGAAGTCGAGTCGAAGATCGTTATTCGATCTGTTGATTGGAAGGTATGTTTGAAGGCTGGTGCCTTAGTGAATTTGAGTTAGCTCTTTCAGTAAGCAAACAGAGAGAGAGGCAATCAGAAAGAGTTAACACGAGAGGTGATCTCGGAGTTCAGCCGAAGCCTACGTCTCCGTGCTATAGGGAGCAACCCGAATTCACTATTACTTGGATCGAAGTAACCTCGACAGGCCGAGTGTTACTGAAGTATCTCCGACCTCTTCAGAGACAAGAAGAAGATCAAAGGGATTCAGAAGATGGAAAGCTGAAATTCCAGAGCTCTGGTTTTTAGAACTGGATCCGGATCCCTTTTACTTCTAAAAGCTATGCTATTTATAGGATTTCCTGCAATGGAATATGGGGTAAATGACGGTTTCTGCTGCCGCTTCTGGAGGATTCCACAGGCAAGGCTGGTGGGTCCCGCCATCGTTTCTGGGGATTCCCCCGGCAGGGCCGGTGGGTCCCGTGGAAGTCTCTGTGGGCCCACCGGGTAAGGCCCGTGGGTCCTGCGGTAGTCACTGTGGGCCCACCAGGCGGGGCTGGTGGGTCCTGCAAAAGTCTCTGTGGGCCCACCAGGCGGGGCCGGTGGGTCCCGCGGAAGTCCCTGTGGGCCCACCAGGCAGGGCCGGTAGGTCCCGTGGAGGTCTCTGTGGGGCCACCAGGCGGGGCCGGTGGGTCCCGCGGAAGTCTCTACGGGCCCACCAGGTAGGGCCGGTAGGTCCCGTGGTTCGTAGATCTCTCTGCCAAAATTTGCACCCACAGTTATCCCCTCCAAGTTAGCTAGAGACCATCCTAGCTGGCTTGGATTTGGTGCAAAAGGAGTGACCCCCTATTGAGAGTGCAAAGGAGAAGAGTAAACTTGAATCACGACATTAATGGACTGATCGGTCAAAGTTGACCGATAGGTTAAGTTCAACCGGTCGAGGTCGAAGTGATCGGGCAAAAAACTAAGTTTTTTGCCCGATCGAGTAGAAATTCGACCGATCGGTCAAACTTGACCGATCGATCAAAGTTGACCGATCGGTTAAGTTCAACCGGTCGAGGTCGAAGTGATCGGGCAAAAAACTGAGTTTTTTGCCCGATCCAGTAGAAATTCGTTCGATCGGTCAAAGTTGACCGATCGGTCAAAGTTGACCGATCGGTCAAAGTTGGTCGATCGGTCAAAGTTGACCGATCGGTCAAAGTTGACCGATCGGTTAAGTTCAACCGATCGAGGTCGAAGTGATCGGGCAAAAAACTGAGTTTTTTGCCCAATCCAGTAGAAATTCGACCGATCGGTCAAACTTGACCGATTGGTCAAAGTTGACCGATCGATCAAAGTTGACCGATCGGTTAAGTTCAACCGGTCGAGGTCAAAGTGATCGGGCAAAAAACTGAGTTTTTTGCCCGATCCAGTAGAAATTCGACCGATCGGTTAAGTTCAACCAGTCGAGGTCGAAGTGATCGAGCAAAAAACTGAGTTTTTTGCCCGATCCAGTAGAAATTCGACCGATCGGTCAAACTTGACCGATCGATCAAAGTTGACCTATCGGTTAAGTTCAACCGATTGAGGTCGAAGTGATCGGGCAAAAAACTGAGTTTTTTGCCCGATCCAGTAGAAATTTGACCGATCGGTCAAACTTGACCGATCGGTCAAGTTTGATCGATCGGTTAAGTTCAACCGGTCGAGGTCGAAGCGATCGGGCAAAAAACTAAGTTTTTCACCTGATTTAGTAGAATATCGACCGATAGGTCAAACTTGACCGATCGGTCAAGGTTGACCGATCGATTAAGTTCAACCAATCGAGGTCGAAGCGATCGGGCAAAAGAGCCTGTATTTTGCCCGATCCAGTAATAATCTGACCGATCGGTCGAACTTGACCGATCGGTTAAGTCCAACCGGTGGAGATCGAAGTGATCGGGCAAAAGACCCTATATTTTGCCCGATCCTTTGGTAAATTACCCGATCGTCTGCCTGTCGAACGGGTAAAGTCTTCGCACTGGTTTGAAGGCTATTGCTATGATTGAGCCGGCAGTCCACCTGGACCAGCGATTCTTCTGAACTGGTGGCTCGCTTGGACCGGTGGTTCGCTTGGACCGGCGGCTCGCTTGGACCGGTGGTTCGCTTGGACCGACGGTTCGTCTGGTTCGACGCTTCGTCTAGTTTCGACGCTTCACCTGGGTTTGCGCTTGCTACGGATTCACGCCACGTGTCCCTTCAAAAACACGGGATTTGTCCTGGGGATGCCACGTGTCCTCTCGATCTCCGTGCCCGTTCTCCGAGGTTTATAAGCTCTTTCTAGATTTATTTCTGCCTCATGCTTTAAGAAAATTTTCAAACTCCAGAACTCTTTACTCTCGGATTTCTTGCTTTCTGCGTTCTCCTGATCGGTCAAATGGCATCATCCGGAAGCTCGAAGAAGAACATTGTCCCGTCGAAGAGGAAGGGGAAGGAGAGGGCTTCGGTGTCGCCCGTACATTAGGGTAGGGGCAAAGGTAAGGCTGAACTTGGAATACTGGGAAAGAGGCACTAGGGAGTCGGGTTCGCCTCGGCACCGTCCAGCCCCGAGCATATCCCGAAGACCAGCTTCGTGCTTGGCCCTTTAATGTCGTTGACAGAGGAGCCTGCTTATGAGTATAATACCGGTGGGAAGTTCACAGACGTGAAGAGGGTGAAGTGGCAGAAGCTGTTGGCCTGCTTCACAGAGGGGAAGACCCGACCGGCGCTCTAGGGAGTTCGGTCTGCTTTTGGGATTGACAAGCGGACGGTCTTCACAGCGATCGCCAGCAAGGAGCAGGTGATGGGGACAGTGGTCACCATTGGCCAGTTGAACTACGGACTGCGCCTCCCATTGCTGCCGTTCGTCGCGAGGTTACTGAATACCTCTGGTCTTTGCCCCGGACAGATCTCCGGGAACGCGTGGAGGATCATCTACGCTTTCTATCGCATGGAGTCCGATTTCCAGGAGGAGCTCAGGGCATGCTACTCTAGCATCCCTGAGGATGAAGAGGCTAGGATCGAGCTAGGATATTTCTTCTACCATTACAAATGGGCATCGAGGAAAGACAGCCTGTTCTTCAACTTGATAGGTGTCTCCGCCCTGCGCCTGATCGTCGACACCGTCGCTTCCGACAAGCTCTACACTGACTGGCCGATCTCGGTCTCTGGGGTATGGACCCCTCTCTCTGTGCCTGAGACTCCCTGATCTCAGGTGCACAAAGAGGTGGCCATGTACTGCACTGGAGGAGCCTTTGCATGGACATCGGAGAGGGTTGGAGCCCTGGACAACCTCTTCCTGGAGCTGACGTGTGGCACCCGATCGTGGAAGCAGTTTTCGAACTGCCCCGTTCGTCATGGCAACGCCAACCTCCTCCACCGACTGCAGGCCCGGTATGAAGATAATGAGGTCTTGTACTCCGATTACGAGAAGGATCCTCAATCGGGCAAGATCGTTAGAAAAATCCGGATCGAGAAGAAAGCCTACGGGGCGAGGCATCGTCTGCCAACGGAGGAGAAGTTGGTGGTGACCCGCAGGGGCCAAGTGAAGAAGAGGAGGGTCTTCAAGGAGGAGAAGAAGGAAGAAGAGAAGAAAGAAGAAGAAGAGGGAAGAGAAGAAGAAGGTGAGGGAGATGAAAAAGGAGGTGAAGAAGAAAAGGGAGAAGGAGAGGAAGAAAAGGGAGAATGAAAGGAAGATGAAGATGACGACGACGATGACGATGACGGTGACGACGGAGGAGATGGAGATGGTGAAGGTGGTGATGGTGGAGGCGAGGAGATTCCGCCCACCCCCACTGGTGGTGGCGAAGATGGGGGTGAAGAGGAGTCGCAGCCCATTCCCATCGACGAGGCTAAGGCTCGTCGAATGGAAGACGTGATGGACGTTGTGGGTGACGGTCGAAAGGTATAGCCCACGTACCATTTTGAAGAGTTGAAGCACCCCATGCGCTTGAGGATAAGGTTTTCTGGGAGTGATGGGGTTGCAAGCAACCCCACACCCCTCAACCAGTTACCCCCGAGTATCCCTTAGATCGAGGGTGCTTCGACGAGCGGGAGTTTGGAGGTTGAGCAACCTCCACCCTCGCTCCGTCTTTCGGCAGCTCAGGTAGCGGAGGAGGCAGCTGCCCTGATAGCTAGGCTTGAGCACTCTGGCAGGCAGCGTGAAGAAGGGGAGATCACTCCTCCTCGAGGTGTCCCTTCCCCCGCACAGATGGAGGGAGGGAGCCGCATGGAGGCTGTGGCTCCCCAACCTCAGCCAGAGGCATCCCTTGCTAAGGAGAGATCGACCCCCAAGGGTAAGAGCTCCGACCGGGGAAAGATCAAGGTCGAAGCGTCCCGAGCCGATGCCACTGGTATATATCCTCATTGCCTTTCCGTCTTGATTGTACTGCTTTTGATGTTTGAAATATTTTAACTCTTGAGTTTTTGCCTTGATTGCAGATACTCCTGTTGGCACGGCTCAGATTTTGATGGACTTGGGTGAGGTTGATATCAACCACCCAACTCTAGTCATCTGGAAGCTTTGCAATCTTTCGGAGGCTTCGATCGAAGAGGCCTACAACAGGCTTGAAGTAGTGGTGAGTGCACCAGCTTGACTGGATCTTTGAATTGTATCTTCAGAAATATTTCTAACTCTTTTCTGTTGATCGTTTGCAGAATTCAGCTGTCCCGAAGTTCGCTACGCGGCTCTTCAAGAAGGTTGGAGAGCGGGGGGCTTCATCTAAGGTCTCTCGCTTAACGGCCGAACTGGAGGCCGCTAATGAGGAGAAGGCGAAGCTGAAGGAACTTCTTTCTGCCCGGAAGGAAGCCTTTGCTGAGAAGAAAGAGGCTTTCTGCAAGGAAAGGATCGAAAGCAAGAGGTGGCTTGACAGCTACGTTGCTCGAGGTCATGAGCTCGAAGAACTGAAGAATAGATTCTTCAAGATCGAGACCTTGTCCGTTGAGCGTGCAACTGAAATAAAGGAGTTAAAGGCCCAACTTGCTGCTATGGATGCTGCATTTGCTGCCAAGGAGGAGGCCTTCAATAAGGAGCTGGAGCATACACGGGCTGAATGCGAGAGCTTCAGATCAACAGCTGAGAAAGCGGTAGAGGCCCTCAGGGTTCATGCTAGTGGCGTCCAATCTTCGAAGGCGTCTGCAGCGAGCAAGGCTCGAGGTGGATCCGAAAGGGGAGAGGTCGCGTGCCCCAAGTGTAGACAAACCCTGATGTACTTTATCTTTTTCTTTCTGCTGTTGTATCTGTAAGCTCTTCATATGTAAAAGCTCACTCCTGTACTTAGAAATATTTTGAGAAATAAAGATATCTTTTTGGGTGTTCGAAATTGCCTGTCTCTGGTATTGATCTTCTTGAATACTTGTGTTCCGGATGGTCTTGGAATGTTTGAATATATTTAAACACTTGAATGTGAGGAGCCGAGTCGCAACTCGATCACCCAAACTTGTTAAGTAACTTGAAAATTGAAGGTTGTTGTAACACAACTTGTAACTTGAAAATCGAAGATTGTGTTGTAACACAACTTGAAACCGTTTAACATTTGCATGTGAGGGGTTGAGTCGCAACTCAAGTACCCAAACTTGTTAGACGATATTATTGCAATTGAAGGTCATTTAACATTTGTGCGTAAGGGATTGCGTCGCAACGCAAGCTCTCAAACTTGTTAAATTGACCCAGTAACTTGAAGGTTGTTTTGTATTACAACTCGAAACCGTTTAACATATGCCTGTAAGGGATTGAGTCGCAACTCAAGCACCCAAACTTGTTAAACGACCTGATAATTTGAATGCAGATAATTTGGAACTTGAACGTAGATAACTTGAAACTACTTCAGAACTTGAATTGAGAAGACGAACATTTGAAAGCAATCTTTATTCATCATAGAATTTACATCATGGATAGAACATTTTGAGATGTCTAGCATTCCAAGCCCGTGGTAGTCTATCTCCTTCTGGCGAAATCAGTCGATATGATCCTTTGCCTCCTACTGATTCGACAATGTATGGACCTTCCCAGTTGGGAGCTAGTTTCCTACTGCTGTGTTCTTTGGTGTTGCAGAAAACTGCTCTGAGGACCAGGCTGCCAATCAGGAACTGTCTCTTGTTGACCTTTTGATCGTAGAATCATTTGATCCTCTGTTGATACTTGGCAACACGAAGGGTTGCTTGGTCTCGTAATTCTTCAGAGAAATCCAGATCATTGACTCGAAGCTCTTCATTGACTCCTTCTTCGATTGCTCTCGTCTTCAAAGTACTTGATATGTTTTCTATTGGGAGCACTGCCTCTGACCCGTATGTCAGGCGAAAGGGTGAGAACCCAGTTGATCTACTCGGAGTGGTTCGATAGCCCCATAGAACTTTATGTAGGACTTGCTCCCATAATCCTTTCTTGTCATTGAGCTTTTTTTTTAGTAGACCAAGGATAGCTCTATTGGAGGCTTCGGCTTGGCTATTGCACTGGGGGTACCTTGGAGTTGAGTAGAAAAGTTTGATTCCATTATTGAGGCAGAACTTACGGAATTTGTCAGAGTCGAATTGAGCTCCATTGTCAGCAACAAGAACTTGTGGTGTCCCGAATCTCGAGAAGATATTATGTCTAATGAATTTGATGATTTCATCTTCAGTCTCTCGGAAGAGTGGTACTGCCTTGACTCACTTGGTGAAGTAATCTATGGCCAGCAGAAGATACTTCTTCTTGCTTGGAGTTGGTGGGAAAGGACCTAAGAAGTCCAACCCCCATTGATGGAAGGGCCATGGACTTGTTAGTTGATGGAGCTCATCTGCTGGGAGGTGGATAGCTCGAGCGTGTCGTTGGCAAGGCTCGCACCTTTGAACCACTTGGTGAGCGTCTCTTGCCATTGTTGGCCAGTAGTAACCTTGCAGCTTTGTCTTGACTTCAAGAGATCTTCCTCCTGAGTGGTTCTCGCAGGCTCCAGAATGGATGTCAACTAGGATGGCCTTTGCTTGCAAAGGGCTAATGCATTTGAGTAATATCCCATTGTGTGTTCTGAAATATAGATCTTCTTCTTGCAGGATATAGCTGGGAAGTCTCCTCTGAAGTCTTCTCGCTTGAATTGGATCTTCTGGCATACTTCATTGCTTGAAGAAGTCGAAGATTGGCCGTCTCCAATCTTTGAGTTCATGTGTTGTGGCATGATCGGAGGCTTGTTATTCTCCACCCCCGGTCTTTTTAGTAGTGGCGATGACTTGTTGCTCGAGTGCAATCTTGGGTGATTCTTGATAGTCGATTTGTATTTGTCTTCCCCCGAGTGAGTCTCCAAGAACCGAGGCAGCGTTAGCCAAGGCATCTGCTTCTCGATTTTCTGCTCTTGGGACTTGGATAAATTTAGTGCTAACAAAACGTTGTTGAAGATGTCGCACCAGAGCCAAGTAATGCTACATTCTTCCTTCTCTCACCATGTACTCTCTGTTGATCTGTCTTATGATTAGCTGAGAGTCTCTATAGACAATAAGCCGATCTACTCCCAAGGATTCAGCCATTTCGAGTCCGGAAACAAGTGCTTCGTATTCGGCTTCGTTGTTGGTGGCGTTGAACCCAAGGAGAATAGCCTTATGAAGATGGTCGAGCTCAGGGGATATCAAGACTATCCCAATTCCCGAACCGATCGTGCTCGAAGCTTTATCAGTGTAAAGTTTCCATCGAGCTGGTGAGATGATAGGAGCCTCAAGGCTTGGATTGGTCTTTGTAGATAGATCGAACAGAGGTTCATCTTCATCTTCAAGGTGTATATCAACATCTTCCTCCCAAGTTATGGGGTCTTCGACTGAAAAATCAGCTAAGAAATCAGCCATTGCTTGCCCCTTGAGTGAATTGCGAGGTTCGAATTGAATTCCAAGAGCACTCATCTCGATTACCCATTTGGTCGACCCGCCTTGTCGAGGATATCTTTGAGTGGGTGTTCTGAGATGACTGTGATCAGGTGGGATATGAAATAGGGCTGGAGTCGTCTTGATGCAGTGAGTAAGGCTAATACGACCTTCTCAATCTTTGAATAACGAGTCTCTGCCGGTAGAAGTGTATGGCTGATGTAGTAGACCGAGTGTTCGACGCCTTCTCTTCTGCTGACCAGGACCGCACTGATTGCTTGATCAGTGACGGCAATATAGAGCCAGAGATCTTCTTTTGGAAGTGGAGCTGTTAGGATGGGAGCTCGCACGAGATATCTCTTGACGTCTTGAAAGGCTTATTCGCATGTTGGACACCAGCCGGAGGTATCTGCCTTTCGTAGTTTGTCGAAGAGTGGCTTGCACTTGTCGGAAGACTTCGAGATGAATCGATTGAGGGAAGCTAATCTTCCAGTGAGGCATTGCACTTCCTTCCGATTTGTAGGTGATGACATGTCCAGAATAGCTCGAATTTGGTCAGGGTTAGCTTCGATGCCCCTCCTGGTCACAAGGTGACCTAGGAATTTGCCCGATTGAACTCCGAAAGCATATTTGGCTGGATTGAGCTTCATGCGATACTTTCGGAGGATTTGGAATGTCTCTGTCAAATCAGAGAGGTGGCTGTTCCGATTGTGACTTTTGGTGAGAAGGTCGTCGACGTAGACTTCGACGTTGCACCCGATTTGATCTTCGAACATCTTGGTGACTAGCCTTTGATAGGTAGATCTAGTGTTTTTGAGGTCAAATGGCATTACATTGTAGCAGTAATGGCCTCGGCTAGTCACAAAGCAAGTCTTCTCTCGATCGTCCGGGTGTAGTGGAATTTGATTATACCCAGAGTATCCATCCATGAAAGATAAGAGCTCGTGGCCAGCAGTGGCATCGACGAGCCTATCTATTCTTGGCATGGGGAATGGATCTTTGGGACAAGCCTTGTTGAGGTTGGTGAAGTCGATGCACACTCTGACCTTCCCATTCTTCTTTGGGACAGTAACTATATTGGAGATACAAGTAGGGTACTCTACTTCACGAATGAAGCCTGCTGCGAGTAGCTTACTGATCTCCTCTTGAACTGCAACTTGTAGTTCTGGTCGGATTGTGCATGGCTTTTGCTTGACAGGCTTCACTTTTTCTTTGATTGTGAGCCGATGGCAAGCGTCATCTGGATTGATCCCAGGCATATCTTCGAAGAACCAGGCGAAGACGTCGATTTTGGATTGAAGAAAGGATACCATGTCTCGCGCTTCTGCGTCGCTGAGACCAGTACAGATGAATGTTTCTTGAAGGAGATCTCCACTGTCGATGTTGATTGGGATGATGTCTTCGATTGAGGGCGACGCCTCCCACTCAACTGGCGGGGGTTCGGACAATGGGATCTCCTTTGGTTGCTACCTTGAAGAAGGACCAGCTTCATCTCTGGGTCGCTTTGGGGGGGCGATATTTATCTTGCGATCTGTTTTTGCAGCAGTTGCTTCGCATGATCGCCCGACTTATTGATCTCCTCGGATGCATACAATACCCTCCCCCGTTACAAATTTGAGAAATTGATGGTAAGAAGAGGAGATGGCATTGATCTGGTGCAGAAACGGTCGACCAAGGATGATGTTGTAGTTGGATGTTCCTTCGATGATCGCGAACCTCACCGAGACTCGAGTCTCTCGGCTGAGGTCAAGGGTAAACCTTGATTCGCCCATTGTTATGCTTTGCTCTCCGTTGAAGCTTGTGATCACTGTTGGGACAACTTCGAGACTAGAATATTTATGTCCCAGACGCTTGAAGCAATCTGAGAACATGATGTCGATGGAGCTTCCGGTGTCGATGAGGATATGATTGATGGTGCTCCCGTCGATGATGAGCTTCAGGACTAGGGGGTCTCGATGGGGAGTATAAACTCTTTGAAGATCGGTATTATTGAAAACGATGGATGGCCAAGCTAAGCCTTTGACGGGCTTCTCGATCCAGGTATCTTCTTTGTTTGCTGCAGAACGAACATGTAAGATGCGTTGAATTTGTCGATCAACTTCCTTCCCGGTCAGCGCTTGGTTGTGCAATGACCCGTGAATGCCAAAGACGTTGGCACTCACACTGATGGGTGATCGGTTGGAAAAGATTTGATGGACCCAGTAAGCCTCTTTCCCCTTTGCAGAGGTTCGGTGTTGATCTTGTCCGCCTTTGACGAACTCTTGGAGATGGCCTTCGCGTAGCAAATCGTCGAGGTGGTATCTCAGTCGATAGCATTTATCGGTAGGATGGCCATGACTGCGATAAAAATCACAGTAGATCGTTTTATCTGCAGTGACTTTGGTGTCAGGCTGCAGAGGATTAGGCCTCCGGAGGAATTCTTCGTGCTGAATTCGGTCAAGGATTTGCTCGATCGGTAGGTTCCACTCGGTGAAAGTGGTCTTCTTCAAAGGAGAGCGGCGTCCATTGTTTCTTGACCTTTTGTTTGCAGGGGGAACTACTGTCTCTGTGTTGTGAGCTTTGGCAGCATACTTCGGGGCTTCCCTTTCGGCGGGTCGCCTATTCATCTCTCGCCCCTTTTGGGCAACTTGATCATCTTCGACCTCAATCTCTCTTTGGATCCGATCGAACATTGAACCAAGAGAAGGAGGAGGATTGCGAATGAAGTCGTTGTAGATGTGCAAGTCGAATCGGAGGGCATTCTGGAAGGCCAGCATAATAGCCTCATCGTCCAAATGCCTTCCTGAGAGGGCGGCGTGCTTGTTGCGGAATCTCCTTGTGAAGCTGCGGAGACTCTCGTCAGCACCCATCCTCAGCCGGTAGAGGGAGTCGAGTTTCTTCTCCAGCTTCAAGTTAAGCTGATAGTGCTGCACGAAATGGTTAGCCAGTACTCCGAACTGGGTAATAGATCCAGCCCGGAGGTTATGGTACCAATCAAGGGAAGGCTCGTCAAGGCTCCCGGCGAAGGTGTGGCAGAGCACATTGTTTTCTTTCTCGTGCGGCGTCAGAGCTTGCTTTAAGGCGAGTATGTGGAGAGTGGGATCTCCCTTGAGACAATTGAATTTGGGGAGAGTGGGAGTCCTCCATCCCCTAGGAAATGCTGATTGGAACAAGCTTCGATGGAGAGGTCCAGCAGAGGAGTATCCCTCCCTTCGACCATGCCCCCGACCTGGATGCAGGTCAAGAGGCAAGATCGCGAGGTCTTGCTCGGGCCTTTGAATGTCAGCCGGTTGGAGTCGGTGACGAAGATCCTATCCGGCTCCACGTTGAAGTGGGATGGATGGAGAAGCTCTACTTTTTGAGGGCGCCCCTTTTATCTGGTATCTTCTTGATAAGTCGGGCTTTGAAGGTGTCCTCCTGTCACAGTTGCGACCGAAAGAGGATTGGGAGGACTCATCGTCGATGCAATCCCAAACACTCTGCTTCCACGGGGCAGTAGAGGGAGTTGGGTCGTGATGAATCCTCTCAAGGGCAGCAGTGCCCATTGATCTTCGTGGCTCGGAGTGGATCGATTGTCGTGGTAGATTGACTCTCTCGTTAGTCGAGGGGATAGGAAAAGCAATCCCTGCTTCGGAGGCTGCCTTCTTGAGAGCATCCCTTTCAGTAGTGAGGGCGGCATTCTGCTTAGTCAGTTGCAGAAGTTGATAATCGACCGCTGAGATTTGGTAGGTCGACAGAGGATCTTCAGCAGGAGCAGGGGCAGTCTGTCCAATTGATTATTGAGGAGGTGGTGCAATCGGTCGATCGACCGATCTCCCGCTGTCTGAGTGAACCCCTACTTCAGAAACAGCAAGGGGCTATCCGAAATTGAGCCGTTGACTCATTGAACGAGTCTCCGGGCGAGGCTGACGTGTGTTACTTCCCTCTGGTTGACCCTGATGCTTCGTCCTCGCCATTTAGGGAAAGCGAAGGATGTAACCAGATTGCTGATGTTCGAACGGTTGTTTGCTCAACTGAAGGGGCGGGGAAGTCTGACTATCTAGATCAGTTGTCTGCTCAACCGATCTGATACTTGTTGTAGAGCGAACTTGGCTTCTCGCTCGATCCCACAGACGACGCCAAACTGTGAGGGAAAAATCTTCGTGCCGATCCTTAGACTCCGCCTCACCAGTCAATTAAAGTCGAGTCGAAGATCGTTGTTTGATCTGTTGATTGGAAAATATGTTTGAAGGCTGGTGCCTTAGTGACTTTGAGTTAGCTCTTTCAGTAAGCAAACAGAGAGAGAGGCAATCAGAGAGAGTTAACACGAGAGGTGATCTCGGAGTTCAGCCGAAGCCTACGTCTCTGTGCTATAGGAAGCAACCCAAATTCACTATTACTTGGATCGAAGTAACCTCGACAGGCCGAGTGTTACTGAAGTATCTCCGACCTCTTCAGAGACAAGAAGAAGATCGAAGGGATTCAAAAGATGGAAAGTTGAAATTCTAGAGCTCTGGTTTTTAAAACTGGATCCGGATCTCTATTGCTTCTGAAAGCTCTGCTATTTATAGGATTTCCTGGAATGGAATATGGGGTAAATGGCGGTTTCTGCTGCCGCTTCTGGAGGATTCCACAGGCAGGGCTGGTGGGTCCCACCGTCGCCTCTGGAGATTCCCTCGGCAGGGCCGATGGGTCCCACGGAAGTCTCTGTGGGCCCACCGGGCAGGGCCGGTGGGTCCCGTGGTAGTCTCTGTGGGCCCACCAGGCGGGCCCGGTGGGTCCTACAGAAGTCTCTGTGGGCCCACCAGGCGGGGCCGGTGGGTCCCATGGAAGTCCCTGTGGGCCCACCAGGCAGGGCCGGTAGGTCCCGTGGAGGTCTCTGTGGGCCCACCAGGCGGGGCCGGTGGGTCCCGTGGAAGTCTCTGCTGGCCCACCAGGCAGGGCCGTTGGGTCCCGTGGTTTGTAGACCTCTCTGCCAAAATTTGCACCCACAATCACCCTAAAGGGGTACCAAGGCGCTGGCCACTTTTTCTATCCTCGTGTAATGGGTTTCCACGTCATTCATCGTTCGGCTGATGAAATAGACGTGCTTCTTGACCTGGGCATCGACCCAGACTATTACTATGCTGATAGCCACCGTGGTTACCGCCAGGTACAATCCGAGCTCCTCTCCCGGGCTTGGTTGCAATAAGACCGGAGGCTTACTCAGAATTGACTTTATTTTGTGGAATGCTACTTCCTTCTTGTCGTCCCAACTGTAACTTGACCCTTTACACAGGGCATCGAACAATGGTTTACAAACATCCGAGAGCTTAGAGACGAAGCACCGCAGTGCCACAACCTTCCCATTGAATGATTGGATCTCTGTTATCATTTATGGGGGAGGCATAGCGAGCAGAGCTTTGCTCTGATCCAAGTTTGCTTCGATCCCCCTATGTGCCACTAGTAATCCTAGGAACTTCCCCAAGGAGACCCCGAATGCGTACTTCGTCGGGTTTAGCTTCAGGTTGAATCTTCGGAGGATTGCAAACACTTCTGCAAGATCTTCGATATGTCCTAGCCTGCTTTGGCTCTTCACTACCATGTTGTCGACGTGTACCTTGACTGTTCAGCCAATCTGGGCTGCGAACATCTTGGTTACCAATCGCTGGTAAGTCGCTCCGGCATTCTTCAGTCTGAATG
Source organism: Chamaelirium japonicum (assembly GCA_947650365.1). NCBI lineage: Eukaryota > Viridiplantae > Streptophyta > Magnoliopsida > Liliales > Melanthiaceae > Chamaelirium > Chamaelirium japonicum. Next base: position 16,112,683 of record OX393552.1, read on the forward strand.
GCATCACCTTGTAGTAGAAGGTTACTCGATCGATGATGAATGCCATCTTCTCCTGGTCATCGTGGTGCATGGATACTTGGTTATACGCTGAGTACCCATCCATGAACGATAGCATCTATGCCCCCATTGTGGAATCAACTAACGCGTCAATTTGGGGCAACGGGAAGGAATCTTTGGGGCAGGCCTTATTCAGATTTGTGAAGTCGATGCAGACCCGCACCTTTTCATTCTTCTTCGGTACAGCAACGATGTTGGCGAGCCAGTCCGGGTATTCGACCTCCCGAATAAAACCGGACTGGAGCAGTATGGCGACTTCCTTGTTCACAGCCTCCCTCTTGCGGTCAGAGACATGTATCTTTTTTTGCTTGACAGGGATCGCATCTGCCTGGATATTCAGCCAGTGGCATGCGACCTCCGGATTGACTCTTGTCATGTCAGTGTGACTTCAGGCGAATATATCACGGTTCGACTAGAGGAACTACAGCAGCGATGCCTTCTCGTCAGGGGTAAGAGCACTCCCTATATAAGTTTGCTACGTGGGGTTCCCTGTTCCTAGCTCGACTTCATCAAGTGGTTCGATCGAGGGTGACCCTACCCATTCATCCATGCGCTCTTACGCAAGGGCAAGGTTATCCTGTGGTTGCTACCCCCTCCGATAGCCTAGCTTTGTGGAAGACCCGCCAGCACGTACGGCCTCAAAATGTGTGCGATCCGCTGCGTGTTGGTCTCCCCTGATGCAAAGTACCTTCCCTCCGGTATAGAACTTCATACATTGATGCTTGGTGGATGTGATGGCATCCATATCATGCAACCATGGTCGTCCCATGACCATATTGTAGGGTGACTCCGTGTTGACCACGATGAACCGGACCTAGCGTGCCGCAGGTCCAGCGACCACTGTCAGGGTGATCTCTCCAGCTATCTTCGCGGTTTCCCCGGCGAAGCCATATAGCATGGTGCTTGAAGACTCCTACTGCTCACGAGTGAAACCGAGCTGGTGGAAAGCTCGGAGATATATCATTTCTATGGAGCTTCCCGTGTCCACGAGACATCAGTGGACGTTCCTTCCTCTAATCATCAACTGGATTACCATGGGGTCATTGTGAGAGAGGATTACTCCCTGAAGGTCGTTCTTGTTGAAGGTTAGGCCCTCCAGGTCGTCCAGCACTCCATCCTCCTGGGGTATATGAATGACTCTATTCATTGTTTGGATTCGGGGGACCTCCTTTGCTCTCTTTTGTATGGAATTCATGGAGGGGGCCGGCTCGGCCTGTATTCGTGAATCATATTCAGCTGTAGAGCAGCTCGTGGATCCAGCCGCTCAGGTGACGGCAGTTGCGCGGCTCCTCCGACACAGGGGGGAGGAGAAGGTAGGCGTTCTTCAACAGCTCGTCCGGCAGGGTCAGGCTGCGCTATTGTATGCGTGGAAAAAATATTCGAGTCATCTTTATTTCGCACACACGAAGATTACAAGGTCGGGACCCGAGGAATCAAGGGTGGTGAGCTGGGTGCGGCGAAGATTTGATCAGAAGATTATGGAAAAGATCCTCTGGAAGGTCCCTTTGATCCGTGTCTTCATGTTACTTCGTGCGAGAGCTCTGGAGGGATTGCCTAGGATAGAAATCTTTACATGGTGAGGTTTTCTTTAGAGGCTAAGGAGTCTTCGCCGTTGCTTTTGTCCCTTCCGTGCTTCGTGCTTTCTTGACTATAGGGTTTTTGGCTTCTCTCCTCGATCTTCGCATCTTCCTCGGTTCTTACTAGATCTTGGCATCCTTAATCATCGGTTCGTAGTGTCGATTGTACTTATGGCGTCAGCTTTGGCTTTCGAATTTGGCTCTGCTTTGATGTGGCTCTGGCTTTTGCTTTGCTTTGGTGCTTGCGCTTGAACATAGACAAGTAGAGTCTTGCGATGCTTTAGTTCTTCCGGATTTTGCACCGTATTGGCTAGAACGTGCGGTGCTTTCCTCGTGACCGTCGTAGTTGCTTGGCTTTGGCACGTGCGTTGCTTTGGCATGGGCTTTACCGGTGCTTTTGCTTCGGCTTCTTGCATTGGATTTTGCTTTGGTGTTGGTTTGATCTTCTTCTCGAACGGCGATGACAACGTCTTCCAATTCTTCTTTATTCTTTTGGCTTCCTCGATGGTTGTAGCGTCGGCTTGACTTCTTCTCTTCTCCGGGCTTCTTTAGCGTGATCAGAGTTTGAAGGCTTCGTTTTGAAGATGACAAATGTAGCACCGCTTTAGATGTCCTTCTTCAAGCTTTCTTCTTCATGAATGGATGGACATTATTGAAGATGACAGGGTGATGCTGCTTCGATCTTCTTCTCCGGGCTTTTGGGCTTGATCGGAGTTGTACGCTTGATGAAGATAACGGGGTGATACTGCTTCGATCTTCTTCTCCGGGCTTTTGAGCTTGATCGGAGTCGAAGGCTTGATGAAGATGACGGGGTGATGCCACTTCGATCTTCTTCTCCAGCCTTTGATACTAGCGTCTTTGAAGTTGAAAGCTTGATGAAGATGACGGGGTGATACCGCTTCGATCTTCTTCTCCGGCCTTTACTTCTGGCATCTTCGGAGTTGAAGGCTTCTTCTTCTCCCAGCTTTCTCCTTCATGCATGGAGTCGAAGGGTTGATCTTCGTATGTAAGGGATTTTATGTTGATAAGGACTTTTAATGGACTAAGTCGATCCCGAAGGGGTAGGCTTGCCCGAGCCCGTGAAGCCTTGGGTCGTTGAAGGTGAGTCTCCTCCTTTGCTTAGCTTCCTTGCTTCTGTCTTCAATCTTTTGAGCCTTTCCCCTCCCCCTCTATTTATAAGTGAAGGGGGGTGGGAGAGATATAGGAAGGTTCATTTAAATCCCTTAAATACCTCTCCATAACTACCCGAGATTCATTCCTTTATTAATGGGGGGAATACACCTTTATTTATTTTCCTTTTTTAGTGAAGTAGTTATGGCCCAATCATTTTGAATCTTTATTTGAATCTTGTACATTAAATCAATGGCGACCCGGCTTGATTTCTTGTTCCTTGAATCGAGGGATCGACGTAGATCCACTCTTGTGTAGACGTTTACGCAACCTCCCCCCGCGAATGGTGGTTTACTTTCCTTTTTTTTCTTTCTTTATTTTCTTTCCTTTTCTTTCTTTCTTTTCTTTCCTTTTTCTTTCTGTTCTTCTCTTTATTTTCTTTCCTTTTCGTTATTTCCCTTTCTTTCTTTCTTTTCTTTCCCTTTTGCTTGGCCAGCCGCCCTTTTCCCACGGGAAGGAGGGCATGGTTTTCCACGGGGGCTGGGTGGGCCCCACTTAAGGATGGGTCCACTCGGTCTCTTCTTTGGCTCGGGTCAGGTCCGGTGGACCCCGGTTTGTGTTGGGTTTGCCCTCGAGTCAGCACGTACAAGTCAGGTTCGGGTGCGATTAATTTTCTATGTCTACAAATGCTCCCTCAAGGATAAGTGCGCTTGTGCGACACGCGTAACACTTATTTACGTAGGAAACGCACAGTGCTTATCCTTGATTCCTTTTCTAGACGAGGTTGAGACTTATTTAAAGACCCCTAACCTTTGCTTTAGCGGCTTTCGTGGAAGATCGGTGCTTGGAGATCATCAGCAAAGGGGCTGCTTAGAGTTGCACTGGACTTGCTCCATCTTCCTAGTTGTCACCTCCTTCGTTGTAAACAGTGGCTCTTGCGGAGGATCGATGCTTGAAGATCATCAGCGAAGGGGCTGCCTAGGGTTACACAAGATTTGCTCCATCTTCCTAGTTGTCACCTCATTCACTTTTGACAATGGCTCTTGCGGAGAATCGATGATGGTGCAAGAGTTGAAGATCGTCTCGAGGATGGGTCCGACAAGAGGAGGGAAGGATGATCACATTGATGAAGACGGCTCGTCGAGGTGTGTGCTCTTCTTTCTTTTTCTTCTTCTTCTGCCTCTTCTCTGGCTCGCGGAGGCAGCAGTGGCGGTGGCTGGCGACGCAGGCGACAATGGGCCCGGGTGCAGAGCGGCGCGGGCGTGGGCCGAGCGCGGGTGGCGCCTGGTGTAGTGTGGGACGCAGCAGCAGCGACGACAACCTGTGGCGTGGGCACGGGACGTGGAGGTCGGGCATCGGGCCGAGTCAGGCGGGTCTTGATTGGGTCAGAGAAGAGGGATTACGGTCCCCAAGGTTGCGATCTATGGCCCCCGCGCAGGTCATGATGGGAGAGAGGGGGGCTGCGGCTCTGTTTAGGGGCTGTGGTCCCTTTATTTTTTTTTTCTCTTCTTTCCTGCTTTTGACTGTCTTTTATTCTTCGGACTCAGCTTGCTTTGGCTAGACTTGACTGGCCTTACCTTGTCTTCTTTCAGGGTCTGAGATAATGAGAGTTTGGTTTCTCTAGGGTGGATTACTGAGGACTTCTCTGATAGGAGTAAGTACCTTCGCTTCCCCCTTACTCGGGTGTACCGCTATCGAACTTTGAAGAGGGATAATCATTTATCGATGCTCCGGATCCTCATCCATGAGCGCATCACAGAGGATGGAGTTGCCGATGCGAACTATGGGGTGTCGAAGCTAAGCGAGAAGGTTTATACTGATGAGACGATTTCTATGAAGCTTATTCATCCGAGTTTGAGCCTGCCCATCCATCACTATGCTAAAGACTTTGTGCCCACACCGATAGTAGCCATGAAGATCTATTCTCGTTTGACTTGATGGGGTGTAGACTATTGGCCTCGTGGGGACGTTCTGTACCTCTGCAGCTTTCGCGAATGGATGTGCGAGCTTTCAGAAGTTTTTGGAGCAGAGCTTGAAACGAAACCATTGGCGAAGTTCCTAGCACCAGCCCGCCGAGAGTACAGTCGTCCTGAGGGGATGTACCGAGCTCTCTGTGAGCTTTGGTGCTTAGATACCAACATGTTTCTTACTGGAGTAGGAGAGATAGGGATTTCCCTTGGCGATATTCACATTGTCTCTGGATGTCCCGAGGTACAGAATTACTATCAGGAAGAGGTGCCTGCTCTGAAGGATTTGATGGATGCTAGTTTCTCCCCGAGCTCTTGTCTCGTGTTGTTCAAGGCATATGCTATCATTGTGGTGCATGATCAATCGGATCAAGTTCGTCACTCGTCATAGGTGGATTTTTGGTTCAGGGGTGAGTACCGGTCCCCTGCCCCCTCTGCGCACCCGATATGGAGAATTGCCCAGATAAAAAAGCCTCCGCTAAGATTATTTGTGATACCAATCGACTCTTTGGCCCGAACGAACATTTGATGGGAAGTCAAGACCCGTGTGAAGTTCTTGGCTTGGTTCGTGACAGCGAGGAGTGGCGAGCTGTTTATCGAGCAACCTAGTTGACTATCTTCCTTTGTCGGTTTGTTCTTCCTTGTAATGGTAAAGCCATCCGCCCTTGGACTTTTCTTGCGGCATCCTGGATGGTGAGGGGAGAGCTCTTTAATATGGCACCATCTATCTTGTGTGCTTTATACTAGGGGATTAGTGGCACGTATTAGAGTTTGTCTAGCTTAGAAAATGCTAAAGGAGAAGTCAGCAGGTCTAACTCCTTTGGTTCCCTACACAACTTTTACGGTTGGATTGCCCTTTATTTCCCAAAGGGGATCTTCACCAACCGTGGGCATCCTGCAGATTTATTGTTCTTGCCGGACGTAGGAGGGATCTTGAATGCCTTTATTAGTTGGGAACGCCCGAAGGAGTGTGCTCGGACACTTTTGAGAAAGATGGGAGGCACAGACTTTGAGTTTACATCAGAGCACTCAGTTTTGCCTCTAAAGAGGTCGACAGTTTATGACAATAAAGAGCTTTCTGATGGCTTGTACTAGAATATGGTAAGCTGTCAGCCGGCTATTTGGTTTAGCATCGAGGAGACACGATGGAGGTGGAATAGTATTCTTCTCATCGATTTGCTCGCCAACATGGATTTCGGCAGGAGGTGCCTAGTGTACCTCAGTGGTTGCAGGGGCGCATTGGCCCACAGGAAGGAGACCGTCTCTGGGCCAATCTTTATGCTCGATTGACTAGCTACAACTTCTTTCCTGGGACCAAGTCTGGGTCGAAGAATGTCGCGACCCCAAGTTTTTGCAGATGGATTGAGGAGCATGTATCCCCACTACTTGTCGTTTTTCCTATTGACGTTTTGGCGAGCAGTGAATGTAGAGCCTTCAATTTTGATTCTTCGACGGGATCGGAGGATCATCGACTCTGGCTCGGAGCTCAGAGGACCGAGAAGACTCGTAGCCATCTTTCCAGTGCCCGCCGGGTTTCTTCTTTGGCACCTGTCTCAGGGGTTGACCCTGTGAATGCCCCCAGGCATTCGATTCTTCAGAAGACAGTCGTTGAAAGTGCCTCGTCTAAGAGGCAAAAGTTGTGCGTTCCACGCGGGGTAACTTTGAGGATGTCCCATCAGGCAGATGATGCTTTGGCTGAGGAGCCCGGACTTTTGGGGGACGGGGTGATCCCTCCATCTTGGATAGCTTTGTCCGATATTACAGGTATATATCAAGTTTTCCTTTTGCTCTAATTTTGATTTTTAAGAACTTCATCATATTGAGTTATGCGACTTTTTCTTTGGGCAGACTCTGTTGTAGTAGTGGAACGCAAGTTAAATTGTTCGAAAGTGTGTCAGGGGTGTTTCCTTGCCGAGGCTGCATCGAAAGTGCCTGGGAAGTATGGGCTGGATATCCCTATGGATGATTTGGCCCTCCTCGGGCTTTGTGGGGAGAAATTCCTTTGTAGCGACGTGGGCCTGGATGAAATTGATGTCGATGTTTGACCTTCACGAGGAGACCGAGGTTTCGAGTGCTGACAGAAGGCATGCTCCGATTGCCGTTTTCTTAGGCCTGGTGGAGAAGACGATTGGCACGGTTACATTGACTGTTCCTCCAACTTTGCCGATCTTGCTAGCGAAGATAGCTCCTGTAGTAGTGGGTAAAGGTTTGCCCACGTATCCTGAGACGTCTCACCAAACTTTTATGCTGAGGAGCAAAGTTTTTGAGTTCCTCCTTGATAGTTGTTGTCAGTAGATCAGGTCTACACTTGAGTCGTTCCAGGATGAGGGTTTCAGCGCTCTCCGAGATTAGTGGTCTGCTGATGGTACCGAGTTTTGTGCGAGCTTGGCGGAGTTCAAAGTGGACAATTGTTTGTTTGCAGTGCAGATGAGCTTACTTGTGACTGATAGTGAGGCTTATCGCTCCCGACGGGCTCTATTAGAGGGGAGTACTCCTTCTGAGTTAGCGACAGCCAAGAAGAGTTTGTGTCAGTCGTAGCTTCATCTTGCAGATGCTATTTCAAGTTTGATGAAGGCACAGAAAAAGGTGGAATCAGCACGAGCTTCTCTTTAGAAAGCAGAATCTCGCTTGGAGCGAGCCAAGACTGCGGAAAGAACTTTGAAGGTGGCTTCTTGAAGTAGAAGGCGGACTTGTTAGCTCATTGCGAACTCATGACCACTCGCCCTTTAGAGTTGCAGCAGGTGGAGGCCACTAGAGAGGAGTTATTGCGATGTCTTCGAGCGTTGGATACCCTCTACTAGTTGTACCTTTTTCTTTTGATATTTTGCACTCAGTAGTCTCTTTTTCGGACTCATGCCATGTACTGCTTCCTTTTGAGTATCACCTAATAATATCATGTTTTCCATATCATTTGCATGGAATATTTGTTTGCTTCCTTTTTGGTCGGACTGAACCTGAAGTGATTTCTCAAGCTGCCTACATACCCCCCTGAGGGGGATCAAGCACAGGTAGTTCATTTTTTTTTTTTGAAGTGCGGCCTTGCTTTAGGCATAGTACCTTTTGAGGTACTTGCCGTTGATAAGGTTGAGTGTGAGCCCTTATGGCGTGATGAGGAGGTAAGCACCATTGGAGTAGACTTCTTTGACGGTGTGTAACCCATCCCACTTGGCGTCTAATTTCTTTCTTTCTCGATGTAAGAGAATGATGGGGCGCTTGACTGCAAGGACCAGCTCTTCGGCTTGGAAGGATTAAGGACGAATCTTCTTGTTGAAGACGTGAGTCAACCTGGCTTGATAGCACTCCAGGCGTTGCTGGAGTTCAAGGTGTTTCTCATCTAGTGCTTCCAATTCCTTCAGACGAAGTTAAGCGTTGTTGTCACTAGTGAGGCCTTCTTGGATTTCTATCCTGAGTTATGGAATCTGGAGTTCGAGTAGAAGAATGGTTTTTACCTCGTAGACAAGGAAGTATGGAGTTGCTTGCTTCGGAGTGCGGAAGGAAGTACGGTATGCCCACATTACTTTGCCTATGCGTTCGTGTCAATCCTTCTTCGACTTCGAGATGACTTTCTCCAAGAGCTTGCAGAGAGTTTTATTGAAGGCTTCCGCTACGTCGTTGGCTGGAATGTTGTACATCGTTGAGCACCTCTGCTTGATATCGAACCTGACGTAGAACTAGCTGACAGCGGTATTCTTGAACTACTTCCCGTTGTTCGTGACGATATAGGGAGGGATGACGTATCGAAAGATAATATCATTCTAGATAAAGTTGATGACGGAATACCTGGTGACTTCTTACAATGGTATTGCTTCAGCCCATTTGGAGAAGTAGTCTGTTACCGCCAAAATATAGAGATGCTGTTTGGATGACTTGGGCAAAGGACCCATGACATCAAGTCCCCATCTATCGAAGGGCCCTGACGTAATTATTGGATGCAAGGGTTTTACGGCTGTCAGATGTAGTCGCCGTGGAGATGACAAGCATGACACTTCTTGGAGAATTCCAGGTAATCTTTGATTATCGTGGGCCAGTAGGAACCCATCCTCTTGATGCGAAAGTGAAGCTTTGGACCGGACTGGTGCGTGCCACAAATTCTAGCATGGACTTCTTGCAGTGCCACTTCCACTTCTTCTTTTGCTAGACATCTCAAGAGTGTGCCATCGTAGCTTCAACGGTAGAGCTCGTTATTGAAGTGGAAGAACTTCAGAGATCGTCGACGAACATCAACCTTATACTTTGGATCGTCAGGGAGCCTTCCATGGATGAGGTAGTCCACGAAGGGTCGTCTCCAATCTTGTTCTTTGATCACGAGGACAAATACCGCATTGACTTGACCTGGAATCCCAGCAGGGATGTCTTTCTTGGTGATCCCTATTCTTTTGCAAATGGGGACGACGAGCTGACTTTTTTTCTGGAAACGGGAGTATAGCCGCAAAATTTGCAAGCGCGTCGACTTGCTGGTTGAGATTCCTAGAGACATGCTGAATAGCAGCAGCCTCGAGTGCGTTGAGGAGTTCCAGAGCTCGTGTATACAGCGGTACGAGATTTAACTTCGTATACCCCCAAGACTTGCTGGATGACGAGCTGGGAGTCACCGAAGATCTAGAGTCCTTAAAGCTTCATATCGTTTGCGAGTTTGAGGCCGATGACTAGTGCTTGATATTCTACTATGTTGTTAGAGCATGGTTTCGACAACAGGAATGAAAATGGAAGTATCTCGTCATTTAGGGTGATAAAAACGACTCCTACCCCTACCACATCTTGCCTTGCTGCGCTTTTGAAGAACATCTTCCAAGAGGGAGCGATGTCGATTGAGAACACTTCCTCATCTAGGAGGTCTTCTGATAGTTCCTATTCTGCTGAGAGAGGATATTCTGCCAGGAAGTCCACGAGAGCTTGCCCCTTGACCGCCTTTTATGGAACGAAGGTGATATCGAACTCAAGGAGGAGCAACGCACATTTGGCCAAATATCCGGAGAGCACTGGTCTTAACATAATATACTTAAGAGGGCGACTTTCGAGATGAGCCTGATGGTGTGAGTCAGCATGTAGTGGCGTAACTTCTTTATAGCGAAGATGAGCATCAGACAGACTTTCTCGATCGGGGAGTAGTTTAGCTCCACGCCGACGATGGTGCGACTCAAGTAGTAACATACTGTCTCCTTGCCTAGCTCGTTGTCTTGAGCCAAGAGTGCCCCCAAGAATTGCTCCTGGGCGCTAATGTAGAGGGTCAGTGGCTTTCCTTGAACTGATGCTGATAGAACTAGCAGCTTTAGCCGATATTCCCTGATGCTTTGGAGGGCTTCTTGGCAAGCTTCGTCTCACTTGAATGGCTTTCCTTTCTTCATGAGACGACTGAAGGGGCGGCACTTTCAGGCTAGGTTAGTGATGAATCTTCTGATATTTGCCAGGTGTCTTTGGAGATCTCTGAGATCTCGTACCGTCTTTGGTGCAGGCATGTTGAGGATAGCATCAATTTTGGATTGATCTATCTCAATGCCTCAATATCGTACCACGAAGCCGAGGAATTTGCCCGAGGAGACTCCGAATGTGTATTTGAGTGGGTTCATATGGAGTTGGTATCTTCGAAGCTGTTTGAAGATTAGCTCGAGGTCCTGAAGATGTATTGACTTCTTCTTGGACTTTACGATGAGGTCATCGATGTAGCACTCCACGTTTTGATGAATGATATCATCGAAGATTCTCTGCATGGCTCGTTGGTAGGTAGCTCCTGCATTTTTCAAGCCGAAGGGCATGACTTTGTAGCAGTAGATCCCTTTGGTGTACGGAACACCGTGAGATCCTTGTCTTTGGGCACCATCTGGATCTGGTTGTAGCCTGAAGATCCGTCCATGAAGGTTAGTATTTTGTGGCTTTTCATCACGTTCACCATTAGTTCCATGATTGGCAACGGGAAGTCGTGATTAGGGCATGCATTATTCAAGTCTCTGAAGTCCATGCACATCCTAATTTGACCGTTCTTTTTCTTGACTGAAACAACACTGGAGATCCAAGTTGGGTAATTGACCTCTTGGATGAAGCCAGCTTCGATGAGCGTGTTTACTTCGCTTACTATCTAGGGTACCAGTTCCGTCTGATAGTGTCTTTGTCCTTGCTTGATGGCGCTAGCTCCGTGTTTGACGTCGAGCTGGTGTACTGCGATCTTAGGATCGAGACATGGCATCTCCTTGTAGGACCATGCGAAGACATCTTTGTATTCTCGGAGCATTTTAATGTATACAGCTTCTTCTTCGGGAGTCAAGAGTGTGCTGATGAATATAGGTCGAGGCTCCTTTTCTGTACCCAGGTTGATTTCCTTTAAGTCGTCAACGGTGGACTGCCCCCCTTCTTCAAGAACTAGCTGGGCGTCTTGTAACTCGTCGTCCGAAGTAGAAGAATCACCATTTTTAGTTCCAATAACGAAGATATGATTGACGACCACCATGTATCTTGTCGAACATATCGACTTAGGTGGGTAGGTGGGAATCAAAACGACATCTCTAACTGGCCTCCCCAAACGGTTGAACATTGACTTCTTCTTTACTTGCTTGATTGGCCCGAGTCTTTCGAACACGGATGTAGACTTTGAATTTGACTGGCTTTGATTGCTTTTCTTTCACTTCTGGAGTATGGCCCAATATCGAGCTCATTGCCGTCTTTTTTTGGTATTGGGATGAATAGCGTAGGTGGAGCGTGCATCGGAGACTGATAATCCTTCATCTGCTTTATCTATTATCTTCACCTCAATATAGTTGGAGGTGAAGGTCATCTTTGTTGCAATCTTGATAGCCATCGGGGTTCGACTGGAGCTAATGCCTCACTCGCCACTTTGAAAAAGATGAGCTTGAGTCTTGGTCATCCCATGCGGTGTCGTAGTTGGAGGAAGCATGCACATATGCACGACGCTCTCTTTATTGTAGCCGACTTTGAATAACAGCTTGGTGACATTTTACCCCTAACTCCCGTTTGGCTTAAATGCGAGTTGACTGGAGTCGATGGATTCGATAGGCCTGATCAAACTCAAAGTTTGCATTAGACCAGATAGTGGCAATGTCATTTCTTGTAGGGTGATGATGTTGGCCTCCGATAGTGGTAGAACCGTCTTTTTTGCCGAAGCAAGAGATGATTGTTCGAGTTTGTGAAGCCACTGAGGCATGAGGCGCAGAACCGGCGCAGTTTGGACGGGCAAAGGAGTATGTTGCGTAGATTTCGTCTTGAAGCTGATGCGCATCCTTTGTCTTGGCATCGGTGCTTCCTTGACTTCGAGTATCACCTTGGGAGGTTGGACTGGATTTGGAGGTGGAGGAGTTTTATCTCATATCACGTCTTTAGCTTTTTGGGTTCGAAGAGCTTTAGCTGGAAGGACTTCTACAACAGGGTCTTTTGCCTAATAAAACTTAGCGTCAGCAAGGTGTGTTTCGGCCTCGTTGAACGGCTTGTCTTCTGCGACGATGCACTTCTCAACGCCTTCCTCGTAGTACTTGAGGCATTGGTGCCAAGTGGACACCATGACACCGTTTTCATGTAGCCATGGTCTTCCCAGCAAAATGCAATATGATGTCTAGCAGTCAATGATGTTGACGAGGACCGTTGTGTCGAGCTGGCTGATGGAAAGCTTCAGACAAATGATCCCGATGATGGACTGTCCGCCTCGGTTGAACCCTTGAATGACCAACTGACTTTGTGAGAGTTGGTCAGTGGTGATGCCAAGCTACATCATTGTTTAGATGGGCATGATATTGACAGCGGAGCTATAACCCAGCAAGATTCGATTTACCGGCTTCTCCTTGATGTATCCCGAGACATAGATGGGTTGGTTGTGCAATCGTGCTCCGAGTTGTAGATCTTCGTCTGAGAAGGTTATTGCTACGTCACAGGAGGCAACAGTTCTGCCCTTCTTACCATCTTTTCTTTTTCTCTTGTAACTATCTAGATCCACCAAGGCTGAGACCATTGCTAGGCGAGCCTTATTCGAAAGGTGCAATGCTTCTATGAGCGGTAAGTGCAAGATCACCTTGTCATGGGAAGCGGTGCCCTCCTTGTCGAAACCGTCCCCTTTATCGCCGGAGTCGCTTTCTTCAGAAGACTCGATCTTGTACTCCTCTCTCGGTATCTCATGAACTCCGACCATGCAATAGGAGACTCTGAGGTGCTAATTGGCTATGAGGAAGTGATCTGGAAAGAATTCTTACAGTATCGCCGGTTCTGGAGGGCTTTGCTGGAGGAGATCATCTGGATTTACCGGTGGTACTTTGAACGCCTTTCTTACTGGAGCTTTGCTTTTCTTTTTGTGGGTTCTTTATTCGGGGAGCTTTCTCGTCACCTGGTCTAGCTTGTGATGTCTTGCCCGTCGTGGCCTTCGCCTTCGAGATATCATGATTCATGTGTCTTCATCGGTGGATTCTTCCTTGCCAAGGTGAAGATTTGGAGTGGCAGCTGCAGGTTCCTCATCGACTGGAGAGACTTGCTTTTCTGGAGGCTCTACTGGTTCGCCATCTGATTCCCAGCAGGTGGGTTTGGTCTCTTCCACTGAAACAGCCGAAGGTTTGGAGTAGAGAATATAGTAGTCAAACTTTCCCGAGGGTTGGCCGAACAGACCGACTTCTGGATCTCCTCGCTCGTACCTTTCTTAGAGAGTTCGTTGAGATGTGGCTTTGCTCGGGAAAGGTACTGATGTGAGCGACGATTGCTCCCGGGGCATTGGTGTTTCATTCCTAGCAAGCACAGGAGTATGCCGTTGTCTTCTTGGAACCAACTATTTTGGCTGGGGAGTAGACTTCGTGATTGGGCTTTGATGGTTGAGGGTGCAACTTGGGCGTTCTCCGTTGTGCAGTAACGAGTATTGGAAGGAAGAAACCGAAGGTGATGGACGTCATGTTTGTCATAGCGACATCACCAGAGTTGATCCCGATCTTCCCTTGTTTTGTGAGCACCATGATCTTTTCTTTGAAAATGAAGCACTTCTCGATAGAATGGTTAACCACCCGATGGTACTTGCAGAAGAGTGGATCGTTGACACGATACATTTGCTCGGGCCTCTTTGAAAGAGGAAGTTCGATCATTTTCTCTTGCAGCAACTGGTCGAACATGGAGGAGACTTCCGAGTCCGGGAAGGGATACTCCTTAGCTTCAAGTTCCTCGAGAGTCATCCTTGGTTGCCTTTGAGGCTGAGGAGGCGGTATGGCAGCCCCTTTTCCTTGATCCGGTTTGCTACTGATTTTGAGTGGTTTGGAGGTTGAGGCGACGTCAGCAACATTAACTTGCTTTACTTTTGGTGCCGGAGACTTGTCCTTCTTCTCCACCTTCAAGAAGTCTTTGACCTTCAAGTCTCTATGATTTGTGAGTTCTTCGAAGGACCGAGGCTTGATCCCTTTGAGGATGTAGAGCAAGCCCCAATGCATGTCCTCGATGCATATCTCGATGGTCGAGTCTTCAAATAAGCGATCTTGCAAGTTTAGCGCAAGGTTCCTCTAATGATCGATATAGTCGATCACTAGCTCGATCTTCCTCTGCTTAACGATGGTAAGCATGGTCATGCTGACGATGCGCCAGGTACTTTAGAAGTGATTGAGGAACTCCCTTTCCATCTGGTCCCAGCTATCGATGGATCTTGGTAGAAGATCAATATACCAGTCAAAAGCATTACCTTTGAGGGTGCGAACGAATTGCTTCGCCATCTCGTCGCCGTATGTGCCAACATTGTTGCAAGTTTCACCGAAGTGGGCAATATACTGCCTTTGATTGCCCTTCCCGTCGAAGTGCTAGAACTTTGGTGGCTGGAACCCAGTAGGGAAGCATAGCTGCTGAATGCTTGAGGTGTAAGGCTTTGAGTATGCCGCCGTGATTGGAGGAAGACTGTCGTAGTGAGAGCGCACCATATTGGTATCCAATGATTGTATCTGCTGAACAGTCATCGTCGCTGCCGTCGGAGGTTGTGTGACCACCGAGACTGGTGCTAGAGAGATGACCTCTGCTGGGACGGGAGTCGAAGGATGGTGCTGGAGTGGCTACTGGAGAAGTAAGAGGTTGATTGACTGCTATAGCATCCCTCGTACTTAGCTTTTGTAGCAAGGTATTGATGTGATAGTCCTTCTCCTCCATCAGGCGAGAGATTTGCATCATGTGTTCACGCATTTGCATGACTTAAAGCTGAAGAGCGGACGGGAGATGATAACGCAAGACATCTTGATGTTGCATGCCTGTATCCTCAATATTATCGTCGGAGACGTAGTTGCGTCGACTCACTTCTGCTTGATAATGGATGTTTGCCCCCTGCAAAGGGGGTGCAAGGTCCATCGGAGAACCCGAACGGGCACGAGGTTGGGGCTGGTCCTCCCTAAATTTCTAGACATGTGTGTGGGTGCAAATTTTGGCATGTATCCACCACGGGACCCACCGGCCCTGCCTGGTGGGCCCACGAGGACTACCACGGGACCCACCGGTCCTGCCTGGTGGGCCCACGAGGACTACCACGGGACCCACCGGCCCTGCCTGGTGGGCCCACGAGGACTACCACGGGACCCACCGGTCCTGCCTGGAGGATCCCCAGATACGGCAGCAGAAACCGCCATTTACCTCGGAATTCCCCAACAGAGAATCCTATAAATAGCAGTGCCTTCGAATGTAAAAAGATCCGAAAATTCTGATTTCCACTCTGAGATCTGACCTTCAGAACCAGAGCTCTGGGATTTTCAACTTCTGATCTACCATCTCTCCTTGATCTTCTTTTCTCCTTAAAAGAGATCAGAGGGTTTTCAGTGACACTCGGCCTGTCGAGGTCACTTCAACTGAAGTGTTAGTGAATTCGGGTTGCTCCCTATAGCACGGAGACGTAGGCTTCGGCTGAACTCCGAGATCACATCTCGTGTCACAATTTCTCCAATTGCATTCCTCTGTTTGCATATCAAAAGATTTCAACTCCAATTGACAGATCAAATCAACGATCTTCAACTCGAACCTTCAATTGACTGGTGCTGCGAGAGTCTTCGGGTCGGCACGAAGATTTTCCCACACAGTTTGGCACCGTCTGTGGGATCACGAGCGAAAAGCTGTGTTCTCTCTCTCTACTTCGACTACCAGATCAATAGCCAAACTTCCTCGCCCCCTCGGTTGATCAGACAACTGATCGGACATCGGCAATCTCGTTGTACCCTTCGCACTCTGAATGGCGAGAACCAAACACCAGGGTCAACCAGAAGGAAGTAACACTCAACATCAACCTCGCCCTGAGACTCGTTCAATGAGTCAAAGGCTCAATTTCGGGCAGCCCCTTGCTGTCCCCGAGATGGGGATTCACTCAGGAAGCGGGAGATCAGTCGATCGACCGATCGCCCCTCATCCTCATCAATCAATTGGGCAGACTGTCCCTGCTCTTGCTGAAGATCCTCCATCAACTTACCAGATCTCTGCAATCGATTTCCAACTACTCCAACTGGCGAAACAAAACGCCACCCTCACAGCTGAGAGGGATGCTCTTAAGAGAGCAGCTTCCGAAGCTAGAATCGTTCTGCCTATCCCATCTGCAAGCGAGAGGATCAATCTTCCACAACGCTCAATCCACTCCGAGCAACGGAGATCAATGGGCACTGCTGCCCTCGAAAGGATTCGACGCGACCCAACTCCCTCTGCTGCTCCTTGGAAGCAAAGTGTTTGGGATCGCCTTGAAGACGAGTCCTCCCAATCGTCTTCCGGCCGCAACTGCGACAAGAAGGCTCCATCAAATCTCAATGCACCAATGAGGCACCAAATGAAAGGCGCTCCTTCAAAGAGCAGAGTCTCCCCTTCCATTCCACTCCAACGTGGACTTGGATCGGACCTTCGACACCGACTTCAACCGGCAAATACTTCAATGCCTGAGCAAGACCTTGCGATCTTGCCTCTTGACCCGCCTCTAGGTCGAGGACACGGTCGTAGGGACGGTTACTCCTCTGCCGGGCCTCTACATCGAAGTCTCTTCGAGACCACCTTTCCAAGAGGATGGAGAACTCCTATCCTCCCCAAATTCAACTGCATCAGAGGAGATCCAAGCCTCCATATACTTGCCTTCAAGCAAGCTTTAACGCCACACGAAGAGGAAAACAACGTGCTCTGCCGCACCTTCGCGGGAAGTCTCGATGAGCCTTCGCTCGACTGGTATCACAATCTCCGAGCTGGGTCCATCACCCAGTTCGGTGTTTTGGCTAACCTTTTTGTGCAGCACTATCAACTCAATCTAAAGCCAGAGAAGAAGCTCGACTCTCTCTACCGACTGAGGATGGGTGCAGATGAGACTCTCCGCAGCTTCACGAGGAGGTTTCGCAACGAGCATGCTGCTCTCTCTGGAAGACATCTGGATGATGAAGCCATCATGTTGGCTTTCCAGAACGCTCTCCGCTTCGATCTACACATCTACAACGACTTCATCCGCAATCCCTCTCCTTCTCTGGGTGCAATGTTTGACCGAATCCAGAGGGAGATTGAGGTAGAAGACGATCAAGTCGCTCGGAAAGGGCGAGAAACTAAGAGAAGGCCTGCTGAAAGAGAAGCTCCTAAGTATGCTGCAAAGGCTCACAACGCTGAAGCAGCAGCCCCTCCGGCCAACAAAAGATCAAAGAATGATGGGCGTCGATCTCCAACGAAGACCACTTTCACCGAGTGGAATATGCCGGTCGAACAGATACTCGACCGCATTCAACACGAAGAGTTCGTTCGGAGGCCTAATCCTCTTCAGCCGAATTCCAAATTCACAGCAGACAAGACAGTCTACTGCGACTTCCATCGAAGTCATGGCCATTCCACCGATCGGTGTTTTCGGCTGAAATTCCATCTTGAAGACCTATTGCGAGAAGGCCATCTTCAAGAGTTCGTTAGAGGCGGACACAATCAACATCGGACCTCTGCAAAGGGGAAAGAAGTGTGTTGGATACATCAAATCTCCTCTAACCGGAAAACTATCTCTGTGAATGCCAATATTTTTGGTATTCATGGAACATTGCACAATCAAAGTCTGACTGGGAAAGAGGTGGATCGCCAAGTTCGACGCATCTTCCACGTTCGTTCTACTGCGAGCAAATAAGATACCTGGATCGAGAAACCCATCGAAGGTCTTTCTTGGCCATCAATCGTCTTCAACGACACCGATCTTCAAGGAGTCCATACTCCACATCGAGACCCTCTGGTCTTGAAACTCATCATCGACGGAAGCACCGTCAATCGAATCCTCATCGACACCGGAAGCTCCATCGACATTATGTTCTCAGACTGTTTCAAACGTCTGGGACATAAGTATCAAAGCCTCGACGTCGTCCCGACTGTGATCACCGGCTTCAATGGTGAACAAAGCATCACAGTGGGCGAATCCAGATTTACCATCGACCTCAGCCGAGAGACTCGAGTCTCGGTGAGGTTTGCAATCGTCGAAGGAATGTCTAGCTACAATGCCATTCTCGGGCGACCATTCCTCCACCAGATCAATGCCATCTCCTCCTCTTACCATCAACTACTCAAGTTTGCAACTGGAGAAGGCATCGTCTGCATTCGAGGCGATCAGCAAGCTGGAAGATCTTGTGAAGCTGCTGCGGCAAAGACAGATCGAAAGATTAACATTGCTCCTCCAAAGCGGCCACGAGATGAAGCTGGTCCCTCTTCTAAATAGCAATCAAAGGAGATTCCGCTGACCGAACCTCCGCCATTCGAATGGGAAGCATCACCTTCAATTGAAGAAATCATCCCTATCAATATTGGCAGCGGAGATCTCCCTCGACAAACATTTATTGGTACCGGTCTTAGCGACGCAGAAGCGCAAGACATGGTATCCTTCCTCCAGTCCAATATCGACGTCTTCGCTTGGTGTTTCGAAGACATGCCTGGTATCAATCCAGATGACGCTTGTCACCGACTTGCGATCAAGGAAGAGGTGAAGCCTGTCAAGCAAAAGCCACGCACCATCTGCCCAGAGCTGCAAGTCACTGTTCAAGAAGAAATCACCAAGCTACTCGCCACAGGCTTCATCCGAGAAGTGGAGTATCCTACTTGGATCTCTAACATTGTGGCTGTTCCGAAGAAGAACGGAAAGGTTAGAGTCTGCATCGACTTTACCAATCTCAACAAGGCTTGTCCCAAGGACCCATTCCCCATGCCAAGGATTGATAGACTCGTCGATGCCACTGCTGGCCACGAGCTATTGTCTTTCATGGATGGGTATTCTGGATATAATCAAATTCCTCTTCACGCCGATGATCAAGAGAAGACATGTTTTGTGACTAGCCGAGGCCTTTATTGCTACAATGTCATGCCATTCGGCCTCAAAAATACTGGTTCCACCTATCAAAGGCTAGTCACCAAAATGTTCGAAGATCAGATCGGTCGCAACGTCGAAGTCTATGTCGATGATCTCCTCACCAAGAGTTCCGTTCGGAGCAAACATCTGTCTGATCTGGCTGAAACCTTCCAAGTCCTTCGAAAGTATCGAATGAAGCTCAATCCAGCCAAGTGCGCTTTCGGGGTTCAATCTGGCAAATTCCTGGGTCATCTTGTGACCAGGAGGGGTATCGAAGCTAATCCCGATCAAATTCGAGCCATCATCGATATGCCTTCACCTACAAATCGAAAAGAAGTTCAACGCCTCACTGGAAGGTTAGCAGCACTCAATCGATTCATTTCAAAATCTTCCGACAAATGCAAGCCCCTCTTCGACAAACTACGAAAGGCGGATACATCCGGCTGGAGTCCGATCTGTGAAGAGGCATTTCAAAGCATCAAGAAATATCTGATGCAAGCTCCCATCCTGACTGCTCCAATGCCAAAAGAAGACTTGTGGCTCTATCTGGCCGTGACCGATCAAGCAATCAGCGCGGTCTTAGTCAGTAGAAGAGAAGGCGTCGAACATCCAGTCTACTACATCAGCCATACTCTCCTTCCAGCTGAGACTCGCTACTCAAAAACTGAGAAGGTCATCTTAGCCTTGCTCACTGCATCGCGTCGTCTTCAACCGTACTTCGTCTCCCACCAGATTACTGTCATTTCAGAACACTCACTCAAAGATATCATTGACAAAGCTGGTCGAGCTGGTCGAATGACCAAATGGGTGATCGAAATGAGTGCTCTGGGGATTCAATTCGAATCTCGCACTTCTATCAAAGGTCAAGCAATTGCTGATTTTCTAGCTGACTTTCCAGTTGGAGACCCCATCACTTGGGAAGAGGATGTCGACATGCGCTTGGAAGATGAGGATAATCCTCCGATCAATCTTGCAACAAAAATTGATCCAAGTCTTGAAGTTATTGCTGCAACTCCTCCTTGGAAGCTTTATACTGATGGAGCATCAAGTTCGATCGGTTCGGGAACTGGGATAGTCTTAATATCCCCCGAACTTGATCATCTCCAGAAGGCCACTCTCCTTGGATTTAATGCCACCAACAACGAAGCTGAGTACGAAGCACTCATTTCCGGACTCGAAATGGCAGAATCCCTGGGGGTAGATCGAATCATCATCTACAGCGACTCCCAGTTGATCATAAGGCAAATCAATGGAGAGTACACAGCTCGTGAAGAAAGAATGCAACTCTACTTAGCCTTAGTACGACGTCTTCAACAACGTTTTACTACAATTGAGTTCGTTCAAATTCCAAGAGCAGAAAACCGAGAAGCAGATGCCTTAGCTAATGCTGCCTCAGTTCTGGGAGACTCGCTTGGAGGAAGGCAAATACAGATCAATTATCAAGAAGTGCCCAAGACCATCCCCGATCAACAGATCCTTACTACTACAAAAGGATCTAGGGGTGGAGATCAGCTTGAAGATTGGAGACGACCAATTCTTGACTTCTTCAAACATGGCAAAATGCTAGAAGATCCAAATCAAGCCCGAAGACTTCAAAGGAAGCTCCCATGCTACACTATTCAAGGAGAAGATCTGTACTTCAAATCTCACAATGGGATGTTGCTCAAGTGCCTTGGTCCAGAGCAAGCACAGTCAATCCTGATGGATATCCACTCTAGAGCTTGTGGAAATCATTCGGGAGGAAGATCCCTTGAAGCCAAGACGAAGCTACAAGGGTACTACTGGCCAACAATGGCAAGGGATGCTCAACAAGTCGTTCAAAGATGCGAGCCTTGCCAACGGCACGCTCGAGCTATCCATCTCCCTGCAGATGAACTTCATCAATTATCAAGCCCCTGGCCTTTCCATCAATGGGGGTTAGATTTCTTGGGTCCTTTCCCTCCAACTCCAAGCAAGAAGAAATATCTACTGCTGGCTACTGATTACTTCACCAAATGGGTTGAAGCTGTGCCCCTCTTTCGAGAGACTGACGACGAAGTGATCAAATTCATTCGGCACAACATCTTCTCAAGGTTCGGCACACCTCAAGTTCTTGTTGCTGACAATGGAGCTCAATTTGACTCAGACAAATTCCGAGAGTTCTGTCTGAACAACGGTATCAAGTTATTCTATTCAACTCCAAGGTATCCTCAATGCAATGGCCAAGCAGAAGCCTCCAACAGAGCTATTCTTGGTATACTCAAGAAGAAACTTGATGACAAGAAAGGATTATGGGAACAGGTCCTACCTGAAGTTCTTTGGGGGTATCGCACAACTCCAAGAAGATCAACAGGATTCTCACCCTTCCGTCTAACTTATGGATCGGAAGCAGTACTCCCAACAGAAAATATATCAAATACTTTGAAGACTAAGGCAGTTGAGGGAGGAATCAACAAAGAACTTCGAATCAATGATTTAGACTTCTCTGAAGAACTACGAGATCAAGCATCACTTCGTGTGGCCAAGTACCAACAAAAGATCAAAAGAGCCTACGATGAGAAAGTCTACAAGAGACAATTCCCAGTGGGTAGTTTAGTTCTCAGAGCAGTTTTCTACAACACCAAAGAACACAACAGTGGAAAGCTTGCTCCCAACTGGGAAGGTCCATATATCATTGAATCAGTGGGAGGCAAAGGTTCTTACAGATTGATCTCGCCAGAAGGTGATAGATTGCCTCGAGCTTGGAATTCTAGACATCTCAAGTTGTTCTATCCGTGATGTAAATTCTGTGATAAATAAAGTGCTCTTTCAAAGTGTTCAAATATGCAAGTGTTCAATTTTTCAATTCAAGTTCTGAAGCAGTTTCAAGTTATTCATATTCATATTCAAATTACCAGGTCTTTTAACAAGTTTGGGAGTTAGAGTTGCGACTCAACCCCTTACTAGCAAATGTTAAAAACTGACCACATTCAAGTTACCAAGTCTTTTAACAAGTTTGGGTGTTAGAGTTGCGACTCAACCCCTTACTGGCAAATGTTAAACTGACTTTCAAATTTCGATATTCAATTTCAATCAATTTCTACATCGTTTAACAGGTTTGGGTGCTTGAGTTGCGACTCAACCCCTCACATTCAAGTGTTAAACGAATTCAAGTCCAATTTTCAAAGTTACTATAAGTTCGGGTAATTGAGTTGCGACTCAACCCCTTACATTCAAAAGATTGTATCTATTCTAATGTTATTAAGATCATGATAGTCAAAGGCATTCAAATCAAGATACATCCAATTTTCAAACACCAAGAAGATCTTCTATTATCAAAATATGCCAGATACAAGAGTGCGCTGTTACATTTCAAAAATTTACAAGTACAACAACGAAGAAGGAGAAAAGTCTCAAGGCTTGGCCACACTCTTCGCATGCGACTTCTCCCCTTCAGATCCAGGACGAGCTTTGCTCGCCACTGATGCCTTAGAGGATCGGACACTGGAAACATGAGTCCTGAGCGCTTCTGCTGCCTTCTCTGCTGTTTCCTTGTAAACCTTGCATTCCGACAGCGCATGCTCCAGTGCCTTCTTAGAAGTCTCCTCTCTGGCAGTGAAGGCAGCGTGCTGAGTAGCAAGTTGTTGCTTCAGCTCTTGGATCTCGATAGTGCGACCACAGGACACTTCCTCGACCTTGGAGAGTCGAGTCTTCAAGGATGCGAGCTCGTGACTCTGTGCCTCACAACGATCCTGCAGCCCCTTGATCTCCAGCTTCCCCTTGCGAAGATCCTCAATCTTGGTTTTGAGAGAGGCTTTCTTCGAAGTCAGGAGCTCTCTCAGCTCATCTCTCTCAGTGGTTACAGCCTCCAATGCAGCAGTCAAGCGAGATATTTCAGCTAAGGCTTCTTTTGCTCCCGCCCTCATGGAGAGCTTGGTTGCGACATTCATAACTGCTGAGTTCTGCAAAAGAATAAAAGAGTTAGAATTATTATAAAGATACGACTCAGATGATTGATCGAGCAGATGCACCTACCAACAGATCAAGTCTCTCGAAAGCTTCATCCAGAGTAGCCCCCGGGAGGTTGATGAGTTTCCTGATCGCAGCAGTGGGGCGGTTGATGTCAACGTCACCCAAGCTTCTTATTGTTGGAGTCAATCCAGCAGGTGCACCTACAATCAACAAGAGATCAAAGTGTTAGATTATTTTCGAGCTTCAGAGACAAGACATTCAAAGCAAGTTGTTCAATTACCTGAGGTTTCGACCCTCGGCTCTTTGCCCTTCCAGCGATCAGAGCCACCCTGAGGGGTCGATTTCTCCTGAGTAGGAGTTGGCGCTGGTTGAGGTTGAGGAGCCCCATCACCCACTCGACTTCCCCTCTCCAATTGAGTAGGGGGGGAAGCATTCCTCGGAGGAGAGACTCTCTCTTCCTCTTGTGATCCGCCAGGCTGGATGAGTCCTACCACCATGGCTTCCACCTCGTTGAGCAGAGAGCGAGAGGGGGGTGGGGGTTGCTCAACCTCCACACCCCCACTCGTTGTTGCTCCTTCAATACGAGGAACGTCAGGGGGAATTTGATCGAGGGGCGTGGGGTTGCTTCCAACCCCACCACTCCTCGATAATTTTATTTTTAGGCGCATCGGCCTCTTCAACTCATCAAACTTGTAGGCGGGAACCACTCTTTGGCCATCGCCTTCCGCATCCATAACTCCTTCCATCTGACGAGCCTTAGCCTCGTCAATGGGAACAGGAATTGAATCTTCCCCTGTTGCACCAACAGTGGGGGTGGGAGGAATTTCTTCCTCACCACCCCCATTCTCGCCATCTCCACCAGAGGGAGTGGAAGACAGATCATCCTCGCCATCGCCGTCCTCATCCTCGTCATCGCCACTATTGTCGTGGCTGGCATTCTCAGTCCCTTCGCCTTCTTCGTCGCTCCCCTTCTTATCTCTTTCTTCTTCTTCTTCATTCTTCTTTTCTTCTTCATCTTCTTTCTTCTTACCTTGGTCTTCATCTCCCTTTTGCTTGCTAAGGGTTTTTCTCTTCTTTTTCGCTGGGCCTCTTTGTAACACTAGCTTCTCATCCACAGTGGGCAGTCGGCGCCTTGCAGCGTAGATTTTCTTCTCGGCCCGAATCTTTCGAATGATCCTACCCGACTGAGGGTCCTCCTCGTAGTCCGAGTATAGAACTTCGTTGTCCTCATATCTATCCTTTGATCGGTGGAGGAGATTGGCCTTGCCATATCTCACAGGACAGTTAGAAAACTGTTTCCACGACCTGGTTCCGCAAGTCAACTTGAGGAATAAGTTGTCTATGGCTCCAGCCCTCTCAGAAGTCCAAGCGAAGATGCCCCCCTCACTGTACATCTTCACTGCGTCATGCACGCTGTCTTGGGGGGTGTCGGGCACTGACATGGATGTCCATGCACCAGAAACGGAAATAGGCCAATCCGTATACAACTTGTCCGAAGGAACTGTATCAGTGAGCGGGCGCAGCGGAGATACGCCGGTCAAGTTGTAGAACGGGCTGTCCCTTCTATAAGCCCATCGGTAGTGGAAGAAAAAATATCCTAACTCAATCCTGGCAACTTCTCCTTCTGGAATGCTAGAGTAGTAAGCCTTCAAGTCTTCCTGGAAATCCGATTCCACACGGCAGAATGCGTAGATGATTCGCCAGGCGTTTCCTGTGACCTGCCCCGGGCAAAGGCCAGAAGTGTTCAGCAATCTTGCCGCAAAGGGTGGCAACGGTAAACGCAGACCGCAGTTCATTTGGCCGATGGTCACAATGGTTCCCATGACCTTCTCGTTGCTGGCGTAGCTGGTAAAGACGGTCTTCTTGTCAATACCAAAAGCAGCCTGGATGCTAGGGAGTGCAGGCTGCGCAGACTTCCCTTCGGTGAAGAAAGAGAGCAATGTTTGCCACTTCTTTCTTTTCGTATCCGTGAACTCACCGCCTGTATTGTACATATACTCTACCTCCTCTGTCAGAGGCATGAGCGGACCCAGAACAGACTGTACTTTAGGGATGAACTCTGGCCTTGATGGCGCTGAGGCAAACCCTACTCCTTGGTGCCTCTTGCCCAGTTGGCCAAGTTCAGCTAGAGCGGCCTTGCCTTTGCCACGGCCCCTCGGAGGAGATTGAACCTCGACAATTTCCTTCCCCTTTCTCTTCGAGGGAGCCGTACCAGACTTCTTCGAACTGCCAGAGGAAGCCATTCGACCGATCGAACAAGAACAAGAACAGATCAGAAATCAGGAGAACAAGAGTGGACTTCGAAAAATTTTGGAAGCGTGAGGCGAAATGACAGCCAGTGAAAACTTTTGTACCTAGGGTAAAACAGGTGCGCAAATCGAGAAGACACGTGTCTTCACCATATCAAATCGCGTGTTTTTGTAGGTACACGTGGCATCCATCCGTAGCTTGCGCAAAATCAGGCGAACCGTCAGACCAGACGAAACGTCGGACCTACTGGTCCACATGAACCAACGGTCCAAGCAAACCACCGGTCTGGGTAAACCGGACCGCCGGTTCAAAGCAACGATCAAGCCAACCAAGGATTCAAGACAAGAAGAATCAATCTCCATCAATGTTCAAAACTCTGCCAAAAGATCGAAGAGCAAAGCAGTAAACCTTCTCTGAAGTGCAGGTTTAAAACTTTAAATTCGATCGGTCAAATTTCTATTGGATCTGGCAAAAAACCAAGGTTTTTTGCCGATCACTCGAACCTTGACCGGATAATTTTTGACCGATCGGACAAACTTGTCCGATCGGCAAAAATTATTCGATCGGTCAAATTTCTATTGGATCTGGCAAAAAACCAAGGTTTTTTGCCGATCACTCGAACCTTGACCGGATAATTTTTGACCGATCGGACAAACTTGTCCGATCGGCAAAAATTATTCGATCGGTCAAATTTCTATTGGATCTGGCAAAAAACCAAGGTTTTTTGCCGATCACTCGAACCTTGACCGGATAATTTTTGACCGATCGGACAAACTTGTCCGATCGGCAAAAATTATTCGATCGGTCAAATTTCTATTGGATCTGGCAAAAAACCAAGGTTTTTTGCCGATCACTCGAACCTTGACCGGATAATTTTTGACCGATCGGACAAACTTGTCCGATCGGCAAAAATTATTCGATCGGTCAAATTTCTATTGGATCTGGCAAAAAACCAAGGTTTTTTGCCGATCACTCGAACCTTGACCGGATAATTTTTGACCGATCGGACAAACTTGTCCGATCGGCAAAAATTATTCGATCGGTCAAATTTCTATTGGATCTGGCAAAAAACCAAGGTTTTTTGCCGATCACTCGAACCTTGACCGGATAATTTTTGACCGATCGGACAAACTTGTCCGATCGGCAAAAATTATTCGATCGGTCAAATTTCTATTGGATCTGGCAAAAAACCAAGGTTTTTTGCCGATCACTCGAACCTTGACCGGATAATTTTTGACCGATCGGACAAACTTGTCCGATCGGCAAAAATTATTCGATCGGTCAAATTTCTATTGGATCTGGCAAAAAACCAAGGTTTTTTGCCGATCACTCGAACCTTGACCGGATAATTTTTGACCGATCGGACAAATTTGTCCGATCGGCAAAAATCATTCGATAGGTCAAATTTACTACTGGATCGGTCAAAAAACCATGTTTTTTGACCGATCACCCGATTCTTGACCGGTTGAATTTTGACCGATCGGCCAAAATTTGACCGATCGGTCAAAAATGACCGATTGGTCAAAATTTAACCGATCGGTCAAATTTCAGTCGATCGGTCAAATTTACTACTGGATCACCCGATTCTTGACCGGTTGAATTTTGACTTGACCGATCGGTCAAATTTGACCGATCGGTCCAAATTGACCGGTCAGTCCCTTTTTACACTAACACGCGACAAGTTTCTTCGTGTCCTTTTTTCAAAAGCAGGAAGTTGCTGTTCTTTGCACCAAATCCAAGCCAGCCAGAATGCACTCTAGCTAACTTGGAGGGGGTAACTGTGGGTGCAAATTTTGGCATGTATCCACCACGGGACCCACCGGCCCTGCCTGGTGGGCCCACGAGGACTACCACGGGACCCACCGGTCCTGCCTGGTGGGCCCACGAGGACTACCACGGGACCCACCGGCCCTGCCTGGTGGGCCCACGAGGACTACCACGGGACCCACCGGTCCTGCCTGGAGGATCCCCAGATACGGCAGCAGAAACCGCCATTTACCTCGGAATTCCACAACAGAGAATCCTATAAATAGCAGTGCCTTCGAATGTAAAAAGATCCGAAAATTCTGATTTCCACTCTGAGATCTGACCTTCAGAACCAGAGCTCTGGGATTTTCAACTTCTGATCTACCATCTCTCCTTGATCTTCTTTTCTCCTTAAAAGAGATCAGAGGGTTTTCAGTGACACTCGGCCTGTCGAGGTCACTTCAACTGAAGTGTTAGTGAATTCGGGTTGCTCCCTATAGCACGGAGACGTAGGCTTCGGCTGAACTCCGAGATCACATCTCGTGTCACAATTTCTCCGATTGCATTCCTCTGTTTGCATATCAAAAGATTTCAACTCCAATTGACAGATCAAATCAACGATCTTCAACTCGAACCTTCAATTGACTGGTGCTGCGAGAGTCTTCGGGTCGGCACGAAGATTTTCCCACACAATGTGTTCTAGGACCGAGGCTCATTTCTTCATGCACCAAGGCCTCATCGGCGCTTTGGCGAGCATCTTCGGCAGTAGTTTCTGGAGTGAAGACGTCCGCGAGAGTTCTAATACGCAGAGTGTAGACGCATACTACCAGGGGAATGTCATCCTCTGGGTTTTCTGAATCACCGTGTCAGAGTTATGGAGACTCGGCGATGGGTGATAGGCTTGTTGGAGCAAATATATCATTGTTTGTCCCGACCATGGCGAGACTTGAATCAAGTCCTTCTATGAAAGGAGAGGAGGTCCCACCGGGCATGCCAGAAATCTGTATACGCAAAAAAAGATTTGGGTCTTTTTTATTTCGTACACACAAAGATTACAAGGCCAGAACCCGGGAACTCGGGGGTGGTGAGCCAGGTGCGACAAAGATTTGATCAAAAGATTATGGGAGAGATCCTCTAGAGGGTCCCTTTGATCCACGTCTCCATGTTACCTTGTGCGAGAGCTCTGGAGGGGTTACCTAGGATAGAGATTTTTACAGGGTAAGGGTTTCTTGAGAGGCTAAGGAGTCTTCGCCGTTGCTTTTCTCCCTTTCGTGCTTCGTGTTTTCTCGGCTAGGGGGTTTTTGGCTTCGCTCCTCGGTCTTCGCATCTCCCTCGGTTCTTGTTAGATCTCGGCATCCTTGATCGTCAGTTCGCGGCGTCGATCATACTTCTGGCATCGGCTTTGGCTTTGGCATGGCTCTGGGTTTTGCTTTGCCTTGGCGCTTGTGCTTGAACGTAGACGAGTAGAGGCTTGCGATGATTTAGTTCTTTCGGACTTCGCGTCGTATCAGCTAGAACGGATGGTGCTTTGCTCGTGACCATCGTAGTTGCTTGGTTTTAGCACGTGCATTGCTTTGGCGCAGGCTTTACCGGTGCTTTTGCTTCGGCTTCTTACGTTGGATTTTGCTTTGGCATTGGCTTGATCTTCTTCTCAAACGGCGATGGAGACATCTTCCGATTCTTCTTTATTCTTCCAGCTTCCTCAACAGTTGTGGCATCGGCTTGACTTCTTCTCTTCTTCGGGTTTCTTTAGCATGATCGGAGTTTGAATGCTTCGTTTTGAAGACGACGGATGTAGCGCCACTTCGGATGTCCTTCTCTAAGCTTTTTTCCTCATGAATGAAGCGGACGTTGTTGAAGATGACGGGGTAATGCCACTTTGATCTTCTTCTCTGGGCTTTTGGGCTTGATCGGAGTAGAAGGTTTGATGAATATGATGGGGTGATGCCGCTTTGATCTTCTTCTTCGGGCTTTTGATCTTGATCAAAAGTTGAAGGCTTGATGGAGATGACGGGGTGATGTCACTTCGATCTTCTTCTTCGGCCTTTGCTTCTGGCGTCTTCAGAGTTGAAGGCTTGATGAAGACGACGGGGTGATGCCCCTTCGTTCTTCTTCTTCGGCCTTTGCTTATGGTGTCTTCGAAGTTGAAGGCTTGTTCTTCTCCGAGCTTTCTCCTTCGTGCATGGAGTCGAAGGGTTGATCTTCGTATGCAAGGGTCTTCACGTTGATGAGGATTTTCAATGGACTAAGTTGATCCCGAAGGGGTAGGCTTGCCCGAGCCTCGTGAAGCCTTGGATTGTTGAAGGCGAGTCTCCTCCTTTGCAGAGCTTTCTTGCTTCTGTCTTTGACCTTTTGAGACTTCCCCCTCCCCCTCTATTTATAGGTAAGTGAGGGGAGGGGGGAGAGAGATATGGGAAGGTTCATTTAAATCCCTTGAATACCTCTCCCATAACTACCCAAGATTCATTCCTTCATTGATGGGGGGGAATAAACCTTTATTTATTTTTCTTTTCTAGCGAAGTAGTTATGGCGACTCGGCTTCAATTCTTGTCCATCGAATCGAGGGATCGACATAGATCCACGCTTGTGTAGACGTCTACGCAACCTCCCCCCGCGCATGGCGGTTTACTTTCCTTTTTTTTCATTTTTTTTTCTTTTTCTTTCTTTATTTTCTTTCCTTTTTCTTTCTTTTGTGCTCTTTCTTTTCTTTCATTTTCTTTCTTTCTTTTCTTTCCTTTTTGCTTGGCCGGTCGCCCCCTTCCCGTGGGAAGGGGGGCACGATTTTCCAAGGAGGGCCAGGTGGGCCCCATTTGAGGATGGGTCCATCTGGCCTCTTCTTTGGCTCTGGTTAGGTCCGGTAGGCCCTGGTTTGTGTCGAGTTTGCCCTCGGGTTGACGCGTACAAGTCGGGTTTGGGTGCGATTAATTTTATATGTCTATGGCTATAAACCCCCTCTCAATGAGATCCTCTAGCTTGTGCAGCAGGGACTGACACAGGCGCGTGTCGTGTCCCTGACCTTGGTGATACTCTCATCGCTTGTTCTTCTCTCGTCCCCCAACTATCCCATGATGTGATGGTGTCGGCCAGCGTATATACCTCTCGTTTCAAATTCATTGTAGGACCTCATCCGGAGGGTACGTGAGGACAGTAAACTTTATGTTCCTCCCATTCGTCGGTCCAGACCATTACGAAAACTTACGCTTGGCCCCTTGGTTCATTGACTCATCGCGGTCAGTCGCCGTCTTGATCTAATACTGCTGAGGTGCAGCGGGCTTCATCGCTTGGGCGTCTTCCTCCATACGGATGTAGCGCTCCGCCCGGCTATATAGCTCACCCGTACTCAGGGTGGGCTTTTTAACTAGGGAGTTCCAAAAGGCGTGGCTAGGTCTCAGCCCGCTTTGGAACGCCAGGGACACCGTCGCTCCCTGGTCGATCAGATCATCGATGGCCAGGACCTTCATTTTAAATCGGAGGGTGTAGTCCTTCAAGGACTCGTGTGGTGTTATCCGAAGGTTGAACATGGAGTCAATCCCCTTATGCTGCCTCCGGTTATACCCATACTGGTCCAGGAACTGGCGGGCCAGGTCGGTGTAGTTGTCAACGCTGCCGACGGGCAACCGAGAGTACCACTCCAGTGCGGGTCCTTTGAGACTCCGCTGGAACATCCGACATAACTCGTCCATCGAGTCATACGGATTCATCTGGTTCTTGTACTCCAGCAGATGAGTACATGGATCAAAAGACCCATTGAGCCTATCGAATTATGGGGCTCGCCAATCATGAGAGAAATGGGTTGCTTGCACCCTCGTAGTGAGGGGGCTCTCTACCGCCCCTTTCATGGCATTTTGCGCCATTGTGTCAATCCGATGTCCAAGGCGCTAGACTACCAAGTTGACCAAATTCTCCTGCCGCAGACGTGTGTGCTCCTCTAGTACAGGCGTTAGCGTCGGGTGCTGAGGAGCACGGGCAGGGATCGTCGGGCGATGGGCCGGCCCTGCCTCACTATTCCCCTGGGGTCGAGGATGCCGATGACCCCCATTAGAGGATGAGGATTCTCCGGATGGTGCTGCGTCGGCCTGGCCTTCCGAGGCTAGCATGAACCTCCACTCCGCTGCTACGGTCTTAGGGCCGAGACGGTCCCAAAAGTTAGGACGTGACTCGTTGCGCTCTGGCTCGGGTGCCTGGGGAATGGCGATTCACCCCGCCATGCCCAGAAGAATGTGTTTGATTGATCCGTTATCATGGATGCTCGAAGGTTGCCTCTAGGGGTTCCTTTCCAGCGCGTGGTGATGCCGAAACGTCCTCTCTTGAGACCGGCTCCTTGCCGTCACCTTGGATCACCCCAGAGCTTCTTCGAGGTGATCCTGGAGATCCGTCTGTCAGTTGGCATGGTTCTCTACCACCAAGCCCTCCATCCTCTGGAACAGCTTCTCTTGGTTGGCCAAGAGAATTTCTAGTAGTTGCTACGAGGGAAGAAGGTTAGGAGGATTCTGATCCTCCAGATTCAGGCGAGCTCCTCCATTGGCGTGGAGGGAGGACGTCGGAACAATTGACTTATCCTTGCCCTGGTGAGTTGTCACCATCGTCACAGCTAGTTGGAGAAGAAGTCGAAGAGAAATCCCATAAACGGCGCCAAAGAATGTATGGGGGAAAAACCCGTCGGTCACACCTGATCGTCAGATGGAGCTAGACGCCCTCCACCGCCTTCTCGTGGTACCTGCAAAAAGACTGAGACTCACCTTCGAGCCAAGGCCCCTCCGATGCTCAAGTCAGGGAAGGGAGAGATGTGTAGTGTGGTAGTGGGTACGGAAGCGAATTGCCTCTCTCGGGTTTCAATTCCCTTGAGTGAGGATTGCTCATTGCTTTCCAAGAGTTTGAATTGCTTACCTACCCATGATGGGGCGGGGTTTCTTTCTTAGACTTACGTGCGCGCAATCACTGCGATCTATCCTTCGATGATATCGAGATAGTTATGGCGGATCCCCTCCGATCGGACATCATTCAAATCTTCGTTCTATGATCTAGTGGATTGTGGGTGTTATACCTCATCGCGGGTAACCCACGACCTCAACGGGCGAGATTTTCTCGGTATTACCCAGCCTGGCATGTATCCCGACCGTTACGGTATCTTCTGGTCTTTGCTCGCTTGATGGTGGTTCTTCGGAGCTGATCAGGTTGGGCCAGTCGTGTGGTCGGGTAGTCGAGCCAACACCATGACCTACCCTGCTCTTCATCCAACCTGGTTCCCATCGAGGAGCTCGGGTTCCTCTGATCTCCTCATCGAGCTCAATCTTCTGTTAATAGAGTAGCTCATGGGCCAGGTCTAGTAGACTTGGGCCAGGTTCATGCCATCGGGTCCCACGAATCTCCACGCTAGACCAGACCGGGTGGTCTAGCGGTACACGTGTTATTATCTGGTGGGCGTAGCAGAAAACCCCTTCTACAAGTAGGCCCTTTATTTTGCATGCTTTGCACTGTCTCGGCTTTTCTAGGAGATGGATTGATTGGGTTAAAGAATGTATTTATTCCCCCACTTTTTTGGTCCTCCTAAATGGGGCTCCCACCGGGTTCATCAGATCTACTAGAGGCATAAGACATGGGGATCCTCTTTCTCCCTATCTTTTTTCTATTGTGATGGAAGGCCTTACCTTGGTCCTTGAGGAAGGGATGGTGGAAAAGAGGTGGAGTAGCTATTGTGTTGGTTCCGCTCCTTGCGTTTCCCACTTAATATTTGCAGATGATCTTATGCTTTTCTCTTTGGCAACCAAACTTCTGTTCAAGGGTTAGCACACATTTTTGGAGAGTTTGGAAGAGATACAGGGCTTCATGTGAGCATAGAAAAAAGCATTATTTATGCTTCAAAGGCAATGACCAATGGTTCAGAGTTAGTCGAGGGAATGGGGATTTCTATAGGGACTCTTCCGGTTAGATATTTGGGGTTACCGTTGTTCCCCGGTGAGAAAGAAATTGAGCCACTTTTATTCCCTGGTGGAAAATTTTCAATTGAAAATTGCTTCTTGGGAGACAAGTAAACTTTCTTTTGTTTAACGCTAATCAAGTCGGTCTTGTATGCATATCTTTATTATTGGACGGCTATTTTTGTTATTCCATTGTGTATCCAGATCACTTTAGAAAGATGGATGTGTGGATTCCTATGGGGTACATCTTCTGTTCATGTCAAAATGGTCAGAGGTATGTAAACCTTTTCAGGAAGGAGGACTGGGGATCAGGACAATATCATATATCAACAAGGCTAGTTACATGAAGCTCGGTTGGACATTTTTTACAGACAAAGAGAACATTTGGTCCAGGTGGATGAGGGGTAGATATCTGGGCTTTTAATCGTTCTGGGAAGTGAATCCTACTTACTCATCCTCAAGTGTGTAGCGAGGCACTCTGTAGAGAAGGGAGGATTTAGCTCCGAATCTGAGTTATTGTATAGCTAATGTGTTGGAATTGGTAAGGTCTACAGCTCGTAAAAACCTATAGTTTAGCTTTATATGGTTAATAGCTTAGGATTGCTTCTTGGTACGTACCTTAGTATGTGTTCTGATTACAGAACAGAATGTCGTGGCTACATGGTAATCCACGTAAGAGGGAGACTCAATGGATTGGTCTCATGTAACCTAAATACGTTTGCAGCTCTGATTAGGATTGGTCGTTCTATCAGGATAAACTGTTAGGATGACAGAGTGTGGGTGCTCCACCATGGTTATTACCAGGCACAGTGTCTATGGCCGAACGGAACCAACACGGTGCACAGATCGGTGAGCAGACACCAGTACACTAAGCCATGTTTCTGCTTAGAGTAAAACGGTCCTAAATCCTGAGGAGCCACATCTGGTGGGCTAATCAGTTGTGTGGTGCTTTGGCGCACCAATGTGTGAGGGTCCAGTTACATGACCCAAAACCACGGTGTACTGGGTTACCCTGCTAGCGTCGCATCAGCGTGCCACTCTTGCAGGCTATCAACACCTCTAACGGGAGATGTGTTCCTTGGTCTGACCAACGTCGTATTAAACCTTGGCTAGATGGTCATCAGCTGGACTATTGACTGGATACGGTTACTCAGTAGAGTAATCGGAGGTATGATGTATGTAGTCAACCTGAAAGGAATCGAGTCATATGAGCACTCGAGTTTAACGGTATTTTCCACCTCTTGAGTTGTATCATAGCACCAAGTGGAGGGACAACGGGCTTACAATACTAAGCAGAGAGTAGGGGTATGCGAGAGAATATAGTAAGTTCAGGGGAATTAGAGTTTAGCCTGCGTTGCACTCTGGGTGGCTATGCAGGTTAACTCAGATTCAATGGATTGATGGTACACTTGAATAGTGTGTCGATCGAGTCCAAGTTGGAAGCCATGAACCCTGGTCCCTGATGGTTCTACCTTATCCACATGATGTATGGTACTTGAGCCATCTTCTCAATTCATGGAACGCAGTTAGAGGAAGTAAGTAGTTCAACCTTAATAACCCTACGCTCCGTGTGTGCATCGCACTAGTGCACGGTAGATGCGTAGGTACGTGTGTGTGATAGGGGAAATCCCAGAGTAGTACGAAGACACACGCAATCATCTCCTTACCTTAGAGGGCTTCACTACATGGGTGCGATGCATCGGTTCGTGTTGCGAGTTGACTGGTTAACTTCACTAGGGGCACCCTAGGTGTTTACTAAGGGCACCTCGGTAATACTGGAATCACTAGTCATAACCCACTTTGGTGCACCGTGCGAGTACCCAAATGAGAGGAGCGATTAACTAGAGGTATGAGGATATTTTAGAAAACCAAAATATCACCATGCGCTAGGTTGGCCACCCCTAGCACATGGGGAGTTATATAGATGAGGAAAGGGGGGGTCGGTCTCTCTTGATGATGCCCTAGCCGCCCCCCTCTTCTCTTCGTCTCATCTCTCGTCTCCCTCGCATGTGCGCAAGGTTTTTGGATGCGGTTGTTCTTCCTCGCATGAGGAGTCGAAAACGGAGAAGGCTCATCTCATGGAGGCACTCAGAGATCCATCGACGAGGGTCTATGCATCGTTCGAGATCGGGTGAACAAGAAGGTGTTCCACGCAAACTTATACTGTCCAGATTATGTACAGAAGATAAACGTTGTTTCTGCTATTCTCGGAGCTACAGAACTCCAAACGACGTGTAACTACTTGCAAAAGTTGCGTCTCAAAGTCTTCTACCTGCATTCAAAATTTCATTCCAATCAAATTTCGAGGTGAAAAGCTATGGTCGTTGCACCAAATCTATGTCGAGCAGATCCGAGGCCGTCTCCATCGACAGAAAAGAAATTTATCACGGTGAAAGAATCCGCACGAAGGTATCGATCATGTAGATCTAGCATAGATAAAACATGCATGCATGCTATATTGTTCTCTCACACTAGATTGTCGTTAGGGGATCGCTTTGTTGCCATGCTAGATTTATACATGCACATATAGATTGTTTCGATGAAAGTTTTGATATGTAACGCACACCGTTCACGGTCTTCGGACCTTCCCTTTGCTTCCTCTGCGGGCCTCTACCATAGGAATTATTTTCAACATAATGGGCACGTATCGATCGGTGGAGGGACCCTTGGGTAGATGGGTGGGGCCCGCTGAATATTGTGGGGATTCACTCAATACCGGACTTGCGGTATGGCTGGCCGGATTTGAGTGATTGGTTAGAAGACTAGTCTTGGCATCTCCCAAACCCGGCTAATAGAGTCATATCAGACTTTTTTCAATCTATTCGGGATATTCCGATAGATCAGGTCCTTCATAGTGATTCTATTCGGTGGAATAAAACCAGTAATGGTTTGTTTTCTCTTAAGTCAGCTTGGGAAGCTATTAGGAGCTCTGGGGCTATCAAAGGATGGGCTAAGGTGATTTGGAACTTGGCTTCTCCACTAAACCACAGTTTCTGCACTTGGCGGGCTGTCCGTGATCGATTGTCTACTATTCTGTGGGTTCAAAGACGAGGGGTTTCTCTTGCCAATAGATGTTTTCTTTGTGAACAAGCAGATGAAAATGTTAAAGCATCCATTTTTTAGATGTCCTTGGTCCTATGAGGTATGGGAAAGAACTTGTGCCAAAATGGAGTGGCATACGGAGGCTACATGTCTTTCCATTAAGAAAGCTTGTAAGTTTTTTTTCTGTTTATTTTTGTTGGGCCTCAGCGATTGATGGTGAAGATTATACTCACAGCAGTAGTGTTCTCACTTTGGGTAGAGCGTAACAGTCGGGTTCATGAGGCAAAGTTCTGTTCAGTCCATGAAATCTTCTCTAAAATTGCAACTCTGCTATGTGGAGATTCTTAAGAATATTAGTAGTAATGGAGCAATGCAAACAGCTACTACTCTTATTGACTCTTGGTCCTCATCTATTCACTCGGGATATTAGTAGTAATGGAGCGATGGAGAAGCGGTATGTCCCTTTTTACTACAGCTTTCTAGCTGTTGTAATTCTGACTAGGAGTATTTTCTGTGGACTGACGGTTCTTTCCATCCAAGGGAGAGGTTAGCGAGTGGGGCTTGGGTTCTATCTACTCGACAAGGGATGCTTTGTGCTGCTGTAGCTTTTCGATGTGCGGCAACGACGCCTCTACATGCGAAGATTCTGGCTATCCATGGTGCTCTTGAGGAAATCGGTAAGGGGTCGGATATCAAGGTATTGCTTCTGATTGATGTGAAGAAGGCTGGTGATGCTCTTGTTGCCGGGAAAGGATATTCGGGTGAGTTATGCCCGAGCATTATGGCCTGTTTGTGGTTTTGGGATTTGTTGCCGGGGGTTACGGTGCAGTGGATTCCAAAAGTGGCCAATAGTGCTGCTCACTGGCTGGCTTATGGTGCCCGAAGTTCCGAGGTGGAGGGTTACTGGGTAACTGATATCCCTACTCCTCTCTCGGACCTAGTGTCTAAGGACCTTAGGATCATGATGTAATGATCCACCCTTCTGAATGTACCAAAAAAAAAAACAAAGACTAGGAGTATTTTGGGGTCGATGTGGTTTTGCTTTGGGTTTCAGGGAGTAGAATCCTTAGGTGGCCTCGTCGGGAGGACTATCTTTGGGATCTGCTCTTCTGGTTTTGTACTGCTTTGGTTACTGGTATTTATCAATTGTTTCTTACCCCTCACAAAAATAAAAAAAAAAGGTGTGATGGCCACCCACTATAGGGATACACAAGGGATTTAGGGATGGTCTAGAAAGGGGAGAAGAGGTGCACGACCAAGGGGTTAGCCTCTTTGGGAATTTCGGCCATTACCTCGCCCTTCTTCTTCCTTGGTTTTTCTTTTTGTGAGAGCAAGCTCGCAAGGTTGATGCAGTCAGAGATTGGCTTGCGAGGATCCGGACTTCGTGTGTGATCGAGTGAACAAAAAGGGCGTCATCTTTGACGCTCAAGTCAGTCTCAATTCTCAAGAATGGTCAGGCAGAAGTTCCGAGAGAGGAGATTGCATAACTTGGGAGGGGATGATTGCTTTTCTCTTATAGGCCGGAGGCATCGCAATTTATGGGGATTGTTACAGGGATCCGTGCATATCTCTACATGGGAAGGTAGTTACCCTCCTTCCATATTTAAATCCGGGGCGTGGCGAAGGGTTCGAGCCCTTCCAAGTGAGGGTTGTGGCAGATTGGCTAGGCTCACGCGCATGGACCTCACGAGGTTGGTTGACAGGCCTAGGCCTAGGCCTAGGTAGGGTCCAGTTGGATTTAGGCACCTACACTAATAATATCATTTATGACTGTACCTGGTCAGTTTGTGATTTGGCATAGAAGACATCGCAGTCATTCGAAGAAGTGTGCAATCTAGAGTGCTCATCGAGGTGTGATTTACTTGTTAGAGAAAGAGAGAGAGAGAGAGAGAGAGAGAGAGAGAGAGAGAGAAAGAGAGAGAGAGAGATGTTCATTTTGGAAATAAATCCATGGTAGAGGCCCGTAGCGGAAGCAAAGTGAAGGTCCGAAGACCGAGAGCGGTGTGCGTTACATATCAAATTTTTCATCGAAACGATCTACACGTGCGTGTATGAATCTAGCATGGCAACTACGCGAACCCCTAACAACGATCTAACGCGAAAGAACAATCTAGCATGTATGCATGTTCTATCTATGCTAGATCTACATGTTAGAGATCATACCTGCGTGCGGATACTTTCACCGCGACAAATTTCTTCTTTGTCGATGGAGATGGGCTCGGATCTGCTCGACATAGCTTCGGTGCGACGGCCATAACTTGCTGCTCCGAACTCCGATTGGGCTGAAATTTGGACTGCAAGTAGCCAACTTCGAGACAAAACTTTTACAACAAAATTCACATCGTTTGGACTTCTGTAGCTCCCGGAATCACAGAAACAACGCTAATTTTCAGGGACCAGGGTTCATGGCTTCCAATTTAGACTCGATCGACACACTACCCGAGTGTACCATCGATCCTCTGAGTCCCAGTTAACCTGCGTAGCCACCCAGAGTGCGACGCAGGCTGCACTCCAATTCCCCTGGACTTACTATATTCTCCCTCATACCCCTGCTCTCCGCTTAGTATGGTAAACTCGCTGTCCCTCCATCTGGTGTCATGATGCAACTCGAGCGGTGGAGAATACCGTCAGACTCGAGTGCTCATATGACTCGGTTCCTTCCAGGTTGACCATATACATCGTACCTCTGATTACTCTTACGAGCAATCGAGTCCGTCACCAGTCCAACTGATGACCACCTGGCCAGGGTTTAATACGACGTAGGTCAGACCAATGAACGTACCTCCCGTTAGGGGTGTGGATAGCCTGCAGGAGTGACATGCTGATGCAACGCCAGCCGGGTAACCCAGTACACCGTGGTTTTGGATCACTGGATCTGGATCCTCACACATTGGTGCGCCAAAGCACCACACAACTGGTTAGTCCACCAGACATAGTTCCTCAAGGTTTAGGACCGTTTTACCCTAAGCAAAAACATAGTTTAGTGCACCGGTGTCTGCTCACCGATCTATGCACCGTGTTGGTTCCGTTTGGCCACAGACACTGTGCTTGGTAATGATCGTGGTGGAGACACTCACGCTCTGTCATCCCAACAGCTTATACTGATAGGGCGACCAACCCTAATCAGAGCTGTAAACGTATTTAGGTTACATGGGACCACTCCCTTGAGTCTCCCACTCAAGTGGATTACCATGTAGCCATGGCTCTCTGTTCTGTAATCAAAACACGTACTAAAGTACATACCAATATGCAATCCTATACTCTCAACCATACATAGCTAAACTATAGGTTTTTACGAGCTGTAGACCTCACCAATTCTAACAATCTCCCACTAGGTCTAACGAGGAATAACGGTGTTGAGCTCTGTAGCTTCTACATATTGCCCAAAAGCCTTTGCAGGAATTCCCTAAAGGAATTGGCAACATTGTCTGTAGATTCCACCTAAGTACCGCTACTTGCATTTCCTCCTATAACTGTCAGATCAAGTGGAGTTTATACTTGATGGGTTTCCCCTCACGGAGGTGCCTAGTCTCCTTGGACCTTACTTACCGCTCTTCTGTTGCAACAACAGATAACTGAGCCTCTGGTATGCGTCCCAAGTTCTCTAAGAACTTCCTAAGCCTTACCACCTGGTAGACTACCTCGCACGCAACAACGTGCTCAGTCTTTGTGGTAGAGTCTGTGATGCACTTGCTTCACACTCTACCAACTGCTGCTTCTAATCCCAAGATAAAAATAATCCCTGAAATCGATTCTCTGGAACACACATCTAACACCAAAGTCAGATCTTGTGTGTCCAATCGATATCAGGACCTGTGAAGTGCAACCTAACTCACAATCCTTACTTAATGAAGATTTCTGAGTATACCCTTCACTTTAGTCCAATGATTTGGACCCGGGTTCGACTGAAACCGACCCATGAATCCTGCTGCGTAATAGATATCTAGCCTCGTAAAACGAATCTGGCTAGAATCTTATCTTAATGCGTAGCCTGTGACAGTAAGAGAACCTTTCTCTGGTAATCTCAAGTTATCTTGATTCCCAGAACATAACTCGCCTCACTAGGGTCTATCACATCGAATTGTGATAACTACAAACTTTTACCGTAAACAATATTCTTACATCATTTTCAATCAGTAGAATATCGTTAACGTAAAGTACTAAATACACCCTTGTAGCTATTTCACCTTTCTTGTACCAACTTGGTTTATCCTCATTCTGATCAAATCCGTGTAAGCGGATTCCCTTGATCAAAATAGATATTCCAACCTAGATGCTTGCATCAGTCCATAAATGGACCGTTGCAACTTGCATTCCATATCTTCCTAACCTACTGACACAAAGCCTGAGGCTACATCATCCATATGTCCTTTTCAAATTTCCGTTAAGGAATAACTGTCTTGAAATCCATCAACCAGATCTCCCAACTATAATGGGCTGTGATGGATTTAAGAGGATCCAAAATAGACTTAGGCATAGCTACCAGTGAGATGGTTTTGACATAGTCAATCCCTTCTCCTTTGGTAACTAATCTAGCTACTTAAGTCTTAACCGGGTGCTCTTCTTATACACCTCCTACACCCCGAAGGGTGATAGTGCTATAATTGTCAAGACTGTTCCAAGAGACATTGATGCAAATTTGCCTTCATACTTTTTTGTCAGTCAGAGCGGTCGGAAGCTCCCACTACTTCTTCGTAGCTCTAGGGATCATCCTCCTGAAACTCTGGATTAACTATCGAAGTTTTTCCATAGTATCTATCAGGAGTTCTGATAGTCCCACAACGACGAGGTGGTGGTGGTACAAAAATGAATCGTTTCTACAATGTCTGGTATACTAGTTTCTTGTATCATCTACTCCCACTACGTTTTCAGATGCGCACTCTCTACCAGTACCCAGTAGTTCACCCAGAACTACCTTACCGGTAAACTTATGGTCTATAATATAATCCTGGTCTAGATAGATGGTATTCGTAGAAATGATTACCTTCCAAACCTCAAGATCATAGAATAGTCCACCTTATACCTCACTAGGGTAACCTATAAACAGATATACCTGGAACTACATCTCCATCTCATCCCTCTTGTCGTTTTGCACAAGTGCAGGACAATCCTATATCTCGAGACACTATAGTGTCAGCTTTCGCTTAGACCATAGCTCTCTATAGGTCTGAGGCACTGATCTAGATAAGAGATAGTTTCAGATATAAGCTACAGTTTTAAGGTACAGCCCCACCAAAGGTGGGTAGTACACTTGACGATATTCATCATACTACGGACCATGTCAAACAGAGTCCGATTCCTTTTCTCGGAGACTTCATTCTGACGTGTCATCCTTGGAGCATTTAACTGGGAGACAATGCCATACTCTCTCAGGATCCTATGGAACCCATCCGATAAGTTCTCGTTCCTTCGACTAAATCGAAGAGACTCCTATTGTCTGGACGCTCTTGGAACCATAGACGTCAAAAATAACTAACACCAATACCTTAGCGGCCCTTTTAGTTATTCTGTCT
This sequence comes from Chamaelirium japonicum, assembly GCA_947650365.1. Taxonomy (NCBI): domain Eukaryota; kingdom Viridiplantae; phylum Streptophyta; class Magnoliopsida; order Liliales; family Melanthiaceae; genus Chamaelirium; species Chamaelirium japonicum. Next base: position 16,154,047 of record OX393552.1, read on the forward strand.
TCCAGATAATACTCATAGGTTAGAAGGATCTCCGATGAATCTATGAACAGAAACTCGGCCTTCTTTTATCTCTGAATTTATCTAAGGCAGAATATCTAAATCAGAGGGGTCACAAATGGGATAGCTTCTCCGAAGGATTTAGATGAATTTCAATTAGATGCTGCAGCTGTCATGAAATCTATTTCCGAATTAGGATTAAATACAAAGAGATTTTTCTGATCTATTCCTCTAACTATGAAGCTATCAATTCAGTTTAAGATACACATCTATGGTGCTGTCTAAAACTAAAAAACGTCATTTACAGAAGAGGAAACATAATGAAATCTCTAAAGAGCAAAATCCTTATTTCGTAAAGACTAAGATAACATATCTGACAGCATCCACAGCGGCTTATAGCATCAGTACCTATGTTAGGATCACTTTACTATAAAGTATCTTTTCTGCTTTCCTGAATCTCTATAGATCCGAAGTCTACATTCGAAGAAGCAGAAGAATTGCTATTAGATAGCGACTTTACCCCTAACACCCTGAAACTATACTCACTCTTCAAATACCCCCTATTCTTGCCACAACGGAAACACTTCCGTCCTTGGCGTCATTAGACTTAGGAGTCCACACCATTTTCTGCACTAGAATAGTTCTCAGTCTCTGATAAGTTACTCCTTTAGGTTCTTCTAAGAAAGACCTAGGTTAAGCACTAAAGGCTTTGCCTTTAATCTTGATCCCATCCTTTGTCTTTTGGAAATCTCCTTAGAAGTTCTGCTTTTATCATCTCTAACTTGTTAAAGCTAAAGTCTCTGATAACGCCTTCGAAGGTTCCAAACAAGGATGCAAGACAGACGTCTTCCACCATCTCGTCATCTAGCATCATGTCTTTGGAATCTAGTTCGATCTGGAACTCAAAGATGTGTTCCCGAACAAGCATACCCACTGACATCTCGGTACCGACAAGTATCTTGGTAGATAAGCGATGAGTCTACTGACTTCGTCTAGCAGACATCTAATGCAAGTAAAACTTTATTTGAGAAGACCCGACATATCTCTGACTTGCTTTTATGGATTTTTAAAATAAACTAATTATATCCAAATGTCAGCGCTACCCTCACAGCGAAGACACCTCTATGGATTAATTTAACCATGTATGTAAAATCTCGGAATCGGCTACATCTGTCCGAGGGGGCAGTGTGCAGGTCTTCCGCTTACACGGGTCTTTCCCTTGACCCTATCCAAATCTGTCAACTAAGGGCTTTGATGAACCATGATTATCTTTTGGCCAGTACCACGTGATCACCATTGTCTTCGCAATGAATACCTCACGTGTACTTCGGATGCTTAACCACGAGCCTAGGCAATTATGGAACATAAGTTCTAACGGCCCCCACGAGGGTGAGTAAAAGCCTGAACCCTTGGCGCCGTAATCGCCATATCCTGAGGGAGATCACTAAGTTGCTTGGCATGAAAAAAACACAGCTCTCACCCGAGGGGGTTGTTTAGTTATGCCCTCCCACCCGAGTACGAAGTGATTGGCCGTGGAGGCCAGAGGATCTCTAAAAGTCCTCTCTTACATCCCTTATCAAATTTGAGGGTTATTTATGCAAGTATGAGTGTACGTACACTAAGGTCACGATAACCTATATACTAGACCCTGGTCATTCCGTGCTCCCACAAGTGTTTCAAGCCTTTCGCGAAGCATTAATCGATCTCGGAATATCATAGTCCCTGCTTCGAGTGGATTTCTCCACTCAAGAGTCACATTACATATCCCAAGAACATCGATGTTTTGCAAACCTAGCTATCACGCTAATGCTCTGGAGCCTAGCCTAAGGTCAGACTGACAGGAAAGGTCTTCCACTACCATGGCGCCTCCCTTATAAATTTGACGAATAATATCATAGTAGAATTCCAACTCATTCTAGGTTTCGATGCTGGCCAAATAGGCACACCCAACTAATCGAGTGTTGACCTAATGGTGGCATAACCAAATATGAGGAATTCATGCTATCATCATGGGTCAATTAAATAATAGGCATCACTAGTGGAATCCTATCCTAATAAGGTCACTAGGACGCAAGGGGAAAGGGCATCCCTCTAACATAGATAATTAAATTATCGCATTGGGGTTCTCTACAGAAACATAAAGAACAGAAGAAAGAAACAATCCACACGACTGAATCAAGTTCAGGGTCCGACTCCTGAACCTGACTGGCACAATGCAGGCTCTCAGTCTCCTTCGCAAGGTTTCTCGATCCGGTGCAAGCCTCTGTATACGATCTCCTAACGCTTTATACCCTTTGCCGTCATCGTGTACGCTTCACCGGATCGCCATTGTCCTCCAAGGTTCCGCTCGTCCTTCCGGTGGTGGATCTCCACGGTAAGTCCTCTTCTTCAATCTGTAACCGAAAAAGATCTAGTACGCTTCGAGCAAGTGCTCGCTCGTACACAATTTCCTAGAAAGAAAAGGAAAGCAAACCTAACAAAAAGTCAGGGAATCAAGGGTGGTGAACCTCCACCACTTGCCCAACTACGGCTCTAAAACATATCCACACATAGAATAAAACATATCCAGATAATATTTGCTAACACGGGGTCCGACCCCCGGTAGCAAGCAATCACATATCCAGAATAATTTTAAAAGCGGTGCCCTGCAAGAACGATTTATAGAACATACAATATATAATATACATGATATACTCGTAGAACCCCGATGGCGGCACATACTATTCATGCGCGCACATGACGGTTTCATGAAAAACATAAAACGCACACCACTAGCGTGCTCTGATACCAATTGTTGGAAATAAATCCATGGTAGAGGCCCGCAGCGGAAGCAAAGTGAAGTCCGAAGACCGAGAGCAGTATGCATTACATATCAAAATTTTCATCGAAACGATCTACACGTGCGTGTATGAATCTAGCATGGCAACTACGCGAATCCCTAACGACGATCTAACGCGAAAGAACAATCTACCATGTATGCATATTCTATCTATGCTAGATCTACATGTTAGATATCATACCTGCGTGCGGATTCTTTCACCGCGACAAATTTCTTCTTTGTCGATGGAGACGGGCTCGGATCTGCTCAACATAGCTTCGGTGCGACGGCCATAACTTTCTGCTCTGACCTCCGATTGGGCTGAAATTTGGACTGTGGGTAGCCAACTTCGAGACGCAACTTTTGCAACACGTTTCACATCGTTTGGACTTTTGTAACTCCCAGAATCACGCTGATTTTCTGTGCAGATTCTGGACAGCAAAAGGTTGCGGGAGATGCCTTCTAGTTCACCCGATCTCACACGATGCACGGCACCTCGTCGATGGATCTCTGAGTGCCTCCATACGACGAGCCTTCTCCTTCTACGAAACACCACGCGAGGAAGACAAGTCGTCATCCAATGGCGCAAGCGAGAGAGATAGAGTTGAGAGAGGAGATGAGAAGAGACGAGAGGGGGGCGGCTAGGGTTTCCCTATAGCTTGGCCGGCCCCTTAGGGCTTGCAATATGCATGGCCGGTCCCCCCTCTCCCCTATCCCTTATATAGGGCCGGCCCTAGGCTTATGGATAAGCCTAGTGCAGATAGGATTGACTGATTCAAACCTCTCCCTATATATCTCTTCTTTTATCTCTATCTTTTCCTTGTTTTTGAAAACGATCAAAACTAGCCCGTTTTCTACACCTCATGACCGGCCCTTTCATCGGAGGCAACAACCTCCTGAAACCAATAGGGCCGGCCTTGACCAGTCTCTCAACACTTAGGGTCGGCCCCCCTAGTACATAGTGATGCATGGTTTGACCAAAACGCCCTTATGTCACTAGTTGGCCATTCCTTGTGTACGAGACTTTGTAAGGCACACATAAGTGAAGTGCACCAGTGATTTCACTATTCTCTGAGGTTCCCGTAGGGTGCCCCTAGTGAAGTCAACTAGTCAACTCGCAACATGTCCTGGTGCATCGCACCCATGTGGCAAAGTCCACTTATGACAAGGAATTGCTACATGCGTCTCTGCACTAACCTAGGGTTTCCCTTTAGTGCACACACGTAGTTACGCATCTACCGTGCACTAGTGCGAAGCACTCACGGAGTGTAGGCTTGGACTTCTCGCTTCCTCTAACTACGTTCTGTGTTCCGAGGAAATGGTATAAGAACCGTACATAATGTCGATAAGGTGGAACCTTCAGGGACCAGGGTTCATGGCTTCCAACTTAGACTTGATAGACACACTACCCGAGTGTACCATCGATCCTATGAGTCCGAGTTAACCTGCGTAGACACCCAGAGTGTGACGCAGGCTGCACTCCAATTCCCCCGAACTTACTATGTTCTCCCTCATACCCCTGCTCTTCGCTTAGTATGGTAAACTCGCTGTCCCTCCATCTGATGCCATGATGCAACTCGAGCGATGGAGAATACCGTCAGACTCGAGTGCTCATATGACTCGGTTCCTTCCAGGTTGACCACATACATCATACCTCTGATTACTCTTACGAGCAACCGAATCCATCACCAGTCCAACTGATGACCACCTGGCAAGGGTTTAATACGACGTAGCTCAGACCAAGGAACGCACCTCCCGTTAGGGGTGTGGATAGCCTGCAGGAGTGACATGCTGATGCAACGCCAGCCGGGTAACCCAGTACATCGTGGTTTTGGATCACTGCATCCGGATCCTCACACATTGGTGCGCCAAAGCACCACACAACTAGTTAGTCCACCACACATGGTTCCTCAGGGTTTAGAACCGTTTTACCCTACTCAGAAACACAGTTTAGTGCACCGGTGTCTGCTCACCGATCTATGCACCGTGTTGGTTCCGTTCGGCCACAGACACTGTGCCTGGTAATGACCGTGGTGGAGACACCCACGCTCTGTCATCCCAACAGCTTATCCTGATTGGACGACCAACCCTAATCAGAGTTGCGAACGTATTTAGGTTACATGGGACCAGCCCCTTGAGTCTCCCACTCAAGTGGATTACCATGTAGCCATGGCTCTCTGTTCTGTAATCAGAACACGTACTAACGTACATACCAATATGCAATCCTATACTATCAACTATACATAGCTAAACTATAGGTTTTTACGAGCTGTAGACCTCACCAATTCTAACAGTTCACACACGGGAGAAGGATTCTGGCTTTTCAAAAGAGATCAACGTGTCACAACACGGGAGAGAGGGCTCCATTTAGTATTAGATACTAGGGTGTTTTTTTTTCAACACATTTTTTTTAAAAAAAAATTATTTTAATAGCCATCTATCAAAAATAATTTCAAAAATGGCCATTTATCCTCAACGTGTCCACCACAGCAACTCTTTGGTGAATTTTCTATCCAATAAAACCGATAAGTGAGATACCGGTTTTAAAATTGATATTTTATTCACTGATTTACACATGTCATATGTGAATGTGATAGCACTCCTTTTAAAACCAAACTATAAAATTGAAAGAGGTATTGGAAACCGGTATTCCACATACCAGTCTTATTGGACAGAGAAATTTCAGGACATAACTAACATGGCGGCCACGTGGTGGGCTACTTTTGAAATTATTTTTGACAGGTGACTAATGAAATAATTATTTTTTTATAAAAACATTGTTTTGAAAAAAAACCCTAGATACTATTAGACCCATGCTTAGTAGGAGAATTGGGTATGGATTTTGGATCCAACCTGCGAGTCAAGTTTGGATTTTGGGTCTAGAGTGTTGTTTTTTTTCCCTTGGCATGTTAGGCCTTGGAAAAACAAATTGGTCTTCCTGAACAGCACTATCACCGTGGTTCGGGGTCCGCTCATGAACACCTGTCTCGCCCCATTCGGATCACCCGTCCCTTATGATGTGACCCCCCCTAGGGTTCACCTGGTGGTGTATAGAGCGCTCAATCCAGAACCGTCAGTCAATAGTGGAGCGGAAGACAACTGTTTGTGGGTGGACCTAGAACCACGCTGATGACTATAGTAGGGGCTTTAGTTCGAAACTAGCCAACTAGTTCAGATATCTCTACAGGTTTAACCATTTCTACTATTCCAGTCAGACCATCTGGTTGAACCTCCTGTACACTTCACTCTGTTGACCTCTCTGGTGACCTCTCCTTACGACCTAGGGTTTGAGGTGTGAGGGTATCAACATGGTATTAGAGCTGGATTCACCATCTCTTACTTCGGATGCTCCCAACCGATCATGCCTTGCTCCGCCTGGGAGATCTTTGCCATATGTGCTCCACGTGAGCTGGATTCACCGTCTCCTGCTCTGTGTCCCTCAGCCCAGTTTGCAATAAGGTAGAAAGTTTCTTGGAATCTCTTGAAGACACTCGGTGTGCGTTTCAAGTGATTATTGGAGGAGGAACCAGATTCTTGTCAAGGGGGCATACCCTTGGACAATTTGAATGCAAGCTTCAAGCAAATCAATCTCCAAGGAGGAACTGGATCCTTGGATATTCTCGATACGAGTTTCAAGTAAAATCAATTTTGGAAAATGATCGATTCTTGCGAACCCTTTTGGATACACCTAGAGGTTCCTGGATTTATTGATTTTTGGTGAGGAAGATCATATTGCCATAGATAGCACATCTACTAAATATCGATACATTTAAAAACTTCTAGGGCCATCAAATGTTAAAAGCTTTGTCATCCATACATTTTAACCGTTAATTGGAATATCATATTTGATACATCTAGAGATTTTCGAATTTGTTGATTTTTGGTAAGGATGATCACCTTTCCATAAATAACAAAAAACAACAAATTCCGAAACCTCTATGTAGGTTAAAGTCCATAAGCAATTATATGAGTAAGCGTAACATAAATTGATGTATCTCTAGGTAACAATAAAACCCACAACCTCTTCATCCAAGCATCAGTTGCTTTACCAACTCCCCTATTTCCTTGTGAGTTGATCATCTATATTATCATATATAGTGGAGGGGGAGAGAGAAGGCGCTCTACGTGTCACTTCACTCCGTCCAGATAATTATGAACATTTTTTTCCCCAATGTAGCGCAGATCGGGAATAGCTAGAGCTGTGATTTCCACTGGTCACTTGGATAAGGGGTCCTGGCATCAGAGGTGCCTGGTAGGGTACAATACGATCCTCCAGAGCTGTGATGCTGTCAGGCGCTGAACCAAACTCCTAAGTCTACCCGGTTGTGAGTGTAAATGCGAATTACAGCCTTGGGGACCGAGTCGATCACACAGCATCGAGCGGGCTTGCCACGAGAAATGGCCCAACTTCTTATAGATGATGTATGAAAGCTAAGTAAATGAGTGACATGAATACACAGAGTGAAGATGAGGCACAGAGGACTCTCAAAATGGCCATCACCAAAAATGTCAAGTTCAGGTGTACATCCATCACTTTTGCCCCCCTTGGAGGAAAAACAAAAAGATGAGGGCAAGGGACAATACAAGAAGGGACACATACACAAACCTGATCGAACCGGAATTTTGCTTGGTTATATAAGAGGAAATATGAAGTATTCTGCATAGAAGAGGTTCCAAATAAAGCGATAGAAGTCCGAAATTGCTTCCTGCAAAGATAAAATTGATATCATTAGTCAAATACATAGTGTATAAGACATGTTAAGCTATGAATCATACATCTGTACTGCATAGTAGAGCTAGTCTCTCTCCTTCTCCTTCCTCTATTCTCTTATTTACTTCTCTCTTCTCTTCTTCAATCTTCTTCCTCTCCTCTCCTCTTCTTCTCTCCTCTCTTATTCACTTCCTCTTGTGTCCTCTCTTCTGCACTTCTTCACTATACTCCCTTCTTTCCCTTTGCGGGGATTTTTATTTTCATTTTATTTTTTTTGGGGGGCAGGGGATTCAAATCATATTAATTGTATTAGGAACTGGCTTATGTGGTTCTAACTTCTAAGTAGGGAGGGAATATAATACATAGACTAAAAAATTCCTTTCAGAAGTCACTGAACGAGAAGGTGACAAGGGGGTAAATCTAGGAGGAAACATTCACCCAAAACAAGAACAAGGATTATTAGAGAACTACCAGGAGATCAACATAAACCAAAGTTAGAGAAGCCTTGAAGAGAATGCAGAAGAGTAAGACAGTCGCATCAGATGACATTCCAATTGAGCTGTGCAAAGTCATGGAAGATGTGTGTACTGAAAATATCGTCAAGAGAATAGCCAATTGAAAACATGCACGTGGAGGCAGGACTGTATGAGCAGCCGAACCTTGGTACGATTCACGACCAAATTTTGGTGAGAAAATCCGGTTGTGAATCGGTATGATCCTCAACTGGTTCTTTATGTGATGCACTTATCGTACACAATGCTACAAGGAGATAGGTTCAATTCGTTGATAACACATGACTTGAAAGGCAGTATATGTGATTCGCCGATTGACCAAATGAAAGAATAGTCGATCGGTCAATAACTGGTCGATCAAGCATTTGGAACGACATGAACCAATCGGGTGTTGACCGGTCGACATTAACCGGTCGGCAAAATTAGATGGCCCTAAATTGAGGGTGGCATTAACAAAGGGGTGTTTGACCGGTCGACATGAACCAACCGGGTGTTGACCGGTCGACATTAACCGGTCGGACAATCAAGTGGCAATCATCAATCAGTTAACCGGTCGGCCAAATTAGATGGCCCTTAATTGAGGGTGGCATTAACGGAGTGGCTTTAACCGATCAACCGTTGACATATTTGACGGACGATCGACCAAGCATCTATTTCGACCGACCATGCGATTGCGAGTAGATGCGCGACCGACTGGGAGATGGGAGGAGATGCACAACCGACCGGGAGAATAGGGGGCATCGCGCGGCTAGGGAGGCAAGACTTTTGTGTACCTCAGCAAATGAAGAAAGAAGAGCAGACCAAGAGGAGTCGACCGCGCAACTCAGCAGGAGTCAACCATGCAACTCAGTGGGAGTCGACCGGCCAGTCGACTATAAGGAGTTGGCCGACCGGGCAACTCACAAGAGTCGACCGACCGTGCAACTGTTGATCGACCAAGATGCAAATAAATCAAAGGGGAACCCCGCTCTTTCCACCCCAAGATAGCTCCAATATTTACGTGAAGATTTAGCTCAAGAATCACGCATCAAGATCCTTCAGTAGTTATTCCCGAGAATCTCGGTTGGGCGACAATTACGGGAAGACAACCCACGCTCCCGAGATTTCCGGTCGACCAGTATGGCAAGAAGCATCCCCGGCCATAACTACCAAGTGCTGGCCAGGTGACACGACGCTCACTCACGAGGTAGTTACACAGATCGCGGGGCACGTTAACAATCCTGCTCCGCTCGGAGCGCTCGAACCATTACCACAGGCCACTATAAAATGGAACCTACCCCTTCAGAGAAAGGATCCGAATTCTGGAAGAGGAGGTGATGCCCAATTCTTTCCGGAGTTTTCAGAGCTTGAGAGAGAAAGAGAGACTTGAGAGGTCGGCATTTGGGGAGGCCGGTCCTCTCTAGGTGTAAGCGAGTCAGGGTGAAAGTTTGTAACCTGTTTGGCTTATTAGTGCATTCTCACCCCACCCCGTGGTTTTTTCCCCTTCGACGTTGAGAAGGGGTTTTCCACGTAAATCCGGTCTGGTCCATTTTGTTCTGTGAATTGTTAGATTGTGCTTTCCAGTTGAACCGCCCCACAACCAGAAAAACCCTCCACAGAAGATATTGGACTAGCTAGGTCAGGTAAACTTAAATGTATTGAAAATAGGAAAGATGATCCATGATTGGAAGTGAAGTGTAATAGTTTTGGTTCATATGTATCGAAACAACATACACAAACTACTCCGAATCAACATCGTGAAATTATAGGAAAGGCCGAAAGAGAAGAGGTTTAAATGGGCAACAAACATTGATCGGGTATGTTCTTGGAAGGAAACCATACTTCATCAAATTCAAAGATATCATAAAGAAAGTGTCGAAGACTAAAGGAATGCGGGATTTGTTCTCACATGAGAATGGACATTTTCTTTTCGAGTTCAAGACGGAGGAGGATTCCTTAAAGGTGCTTGAAGGAAGGCTAGGTACTTTGTGGGGCACCTCGTGGTGCTATATCGTTGGCATAGTGGGATGAAATGTGAACGTGATGTGTTCGACAAAATCCCCGTGTGGGTTTGAATGCTGGACTTCCCAATGGAGTGTTGGTCTAGACACTTCATTAACCGTGGGGAAACCACTTTATGTTGATCGTCCAATAGCGGCCCGAAGTCTCTCTTTCGCGCGTTGCTGTGTAGAGATCAGGGTGGATGACATTCTCCTAGATATCGCACAGGTTCATGTTACGAAACGTAGAGCAGATGGAATGATAGAGATAGTGATGATCACTCAACCCTCAAGTATGAATGGAAGCCGCCAAAATGTGAATCTTGCAAGGTGTTTGGGCACTCAACAAAAGATTGCCCAGCTAATGCTTCGACCCTACTCTCGAAGTCTTCGATCATCCCTAAGACTAACTAGGTGCCAAAGCCCTCTGCCAAGCATTCCAAAGAGGTCCCATCTAAACTTAGAACATGCAAGACGAGTACAAGCAGGGCTAGATTGCCCGGGTCTCAATTTGCAACTCTTGCAGGTGTAGGGGAGACATATGCGAGGTCTACCCAGCCCATGGATTTTAGACTTGTTGTAGGCCCTGAATGAGCCACTCTGGGAGGTGCCATTGGTAACCAGTGCCATAGACAGTTTGATGGCGACATTAGGGATGGTGACTTCAATGTCTCCAGCTCTCCCCCTCCCCCCGAGTAGCTGGTATTGAATAGATTTTCCTATATTACTTATCCTTTAATGTACATAGTAGATTCTTTAGTGACGAATTGGGAGTAGAAGAGTTAGTGTGCATTCCACGCCTCCCATTCCATCACCTGATAGGTGCACTACAAAATCAGACACTCATGCTTCTTCCATCTATTTATGGGCTCGCAAGCTTACTCTTCTAGTTTTGCTACTTTTGCAGTTTCCGATAATCATTGACGTAGTTGTGCATGTACAAATATCAACTATTGCAAGCGATAAAAGAAGATTACATTTAAAAGTAATGGAGGAACATATATGATTTCTTGGCTACGAAAAATGAAATTACCTTGGTATAATTAGCCTGTTCCAAAGCCCATGCCTGAAACCAGATGGACCCAAAGGATTAGTTGAATGATAATTATGATCCAATGATAGTAAAATAAATCAGCCCATATAACAAGAAAAAAGAGAGAAATGTTGCCGCGTTAACCACAATCTTAATGCCTTCCAATGTGTCACACAATCTTACAGACACTAATGCTACAATGTAAAATTGAGTCAATAAAACTATTTGAAAGCCAATTGGTTATCCATACCTCATTATCTCAATCAGTGCTCTTATCTTCTATTATTTACACCCCTTTCCCCACCCACGCCATTATGGCTTCGACTGCTTATTAGACTTGTTACATAACTAGCCACAAAACTTTACTTATATTGTTTCTGCAATTTTCAGAGTTTGTTCCAGGATTTTACAGATTTTGACCACCTCATTCCGTACATACCCTTTGACCAGTTCCCCCAAACAATTATCCTTTTCTTCTCAGAGCTCCTTGTTTTAGGATTTCCTTGACTAAGGCAACATCTTGCATTCTTTGACCACTTAAGCATCTTTCTTTCAGCCAGGCCCTATTGACACATCCCAGTGTTAGCTTTATAGGATTTTCTAGACTTTTTAAGTCACTCTCTGTGACATATTTTGTCTTTTGAGTGATTATATTGCCTCTCACCATTTGAATGGTGAACTCGATTTCACCAAACCCTTTCCCTTCTTATATTTCATGCCACTATATGTGTCACACACTCAACACTGCATCAGACAATCAGCCTTTGTCCGTCTTTGCAATCTTAGCCTTCCCCAAAAACTGTGACCAGATTTAGTTTCTTCCGCACAATCCATTACACTTCTTGATTTTTTTTTTAAAGTCTAAATCATAATTCTGGATGAAGTCTAAGCAACCTAATTTTCCAACCATGGTTTCCAACTTTGACATCTTCTACTTTAGGCATCCCATTGTCGCCAGTGAAGATGAAGGTGAAAGATGGAAGGGTAGGACTTTGCACCAACCTAGGTGGCAATACTGCGGTGGAGGTGTAAAGCTCTAGATGGAGCTATTTCCTATTTGTGCTTATTAGACAAAAAAGGGAAAACATAAGAGAAGGATCATGGAGCAAAACCATACTTTACTCATTGGGGCAAAGGCCTTATATATGTGACTGTACAAAGGATGGGATCACCAAAGGATGAGCATACCCAAAAAAGACTAAAGAGCCTATACAAGAACTAATAATGTATCTATATACTCTAACACCCCCCCTCAAACTCAAGGTATATCATACACCAAGAGTTTGCTTAGAAGATATCAAAAGCACTGAATAGTGTGGGTCTTCGTAAAGAAGTCTGCAGGCTGTTCTGTAGAAGACACATGTGGAAGCGAGATCGTGCCATCCATGTAACGATGTCAAACATAATGACAATCCATCTCAATGTGCTTCGTGCGCTAGTGACATACCGGATTGCTAGCAATTTGAATAGCACTCCAGTTATCACAATGGAGGGGAGTCAAGAGGTCAGCTGAACACTCATGTCCTCAAGTAAACGACACAACCAGACGACCTCACACGACGTGTGCCATAGCACGATACTCAGCCTCGGTACTAGAGAGCGACACAATCTCCTACTTCTTACTTTTCCATGAGATAACTGAACCACCTAAGAAAATACAGAAGCCAGTGGTGGATCGTCGATCAGTGGGATCGCCCGTCCAGTCTGCATCGGAGAAGGCACGAAGTTCCAAGGAAGAAGAGAACGAAAACAACAAGGAGCGAGTGACTGAGCTCTGAGGATAGCGAAGAATCCGCAGCAATGCGACATAGTGAGCCGAGCGAGGAGCGTTGACAAACTAACTAAGAAGTCGAATGGCATGTGCAAGATCCGGGAGAGTGATCGTCAAATAGATAAGAGCACCAACAAGATGGCGGTAGCATATGGGATCCGAAAGTAGCTCGTTATCAGTGGGACAAAACTTCACATTAAGCTCCATCGGTGTATCCACGGTCCGTGAATCAGTAAGTGTAGTACAACTCAGTATATCAGAAATGAACTTCTGCTGAGAGACCAAGTATCTCGAAGCAATCTCAAGATCAAGGAAGTAGCGAAGCAGTCCAAGTTCTTTAATCTCGAACTGCTGCTATCGATGCTTCTTCAGGGAATAAATAGTAGCAGTATCATCACCAATGATCATGTCATTAACATATAGGAGCAAGATTGCACGACCATGAGTAGAGGTGTGAGTGAACATAGTATAATCATTCATACTCTCTGTAAATCTGACTGCAAGCACCGAGAATCAGAAGCGCTCAAACCAAGCCCAAGGAGCTTGCTTCAGCCCATAAATGGCTCAACGAAGACGGCAACAATGCTGGGGATGAGTCAAAAAACCAGGAGGGGACTCATGTAGACTTCCTTGAAAAGATCGTCGTGAAGAAAAGCGTTTCTTTACATCCATCTAGAAGAGTGGCCAGTGATGAGCAGAAGCAACTACTAACAGAGTCCAGACAGAAGTCATCTTCTCAACAGGGGCGAATGTCTTCTCGTAGTCAATGTCATGCTCCTGAGTGAAACCACAAGCAACTAGGCTGGCCTTGTACCTCTCAACCAAACCATCTGAGCGAGTCTTGATCCTATAGACCCAGCAACAGCTGATCGGATCCTTCCTAGAGGAAGGGGAGTAAACTCCTAAGTACCAGTCTTCTGAAGAGCCCGCAACTCCTCAGACATAGCCTGCTGCTAATGGGGTACCTGAACTGTCTCACGATAAGTCTGTGGCTCCTGAAGGGAATGGATAGCTGCAAGAAAGTCCTGAAATCGTGAAGAGTAAGAGGCAATGTGAGAGAAACCATAGCGATCCGGTGGAAGATGGTCATGCACAGGGTAGCACCGGGAAGAGGCAGGAGCGGAAGATCCATCTTCAGGACTATACGAGACTGGCAACGAGGGTAGGGGGACAGAGGAGTCAAATAGAATAGGGGGAGCGACTGGATCGCCCTGAACATCCTAACGGTGAGTATAACTAGAGATAACCGGTGGACGAGGGAGCTCAAGTATGTTAGAAGAAGCAACATGATCGTTCTGAACAACTGGTGAGTTAGCAGAGGGAGAAGGTACTGAGATCCCAGAGGAGGAGGTTACTGGAGGGGTAGGTGATTCAGAAGGGTGAAGAAATGATAAATCTTGGTCCATGGAGACTCCTGAGTAGAAAGGAGTATCCTCAAAGAATGTCATGTCACGAGAGATACGTATACGACGAGTAGATGGGTCATAGCAATGCCAACCTTTGTACTCATAGTTGTACCCTAAGAAGAGACACTTAACTGATCGAGGAGTGAGTTTTGTCCGCTCACCAGGAGGAAGCAGTACGAAACAGGTGCAGCCAAAAGTTCTCAAGACACGATACTGAGGGACAACGGAGTGTAGAATCTGAAAGGGTGATTGACCTGAGTGATTATAAGATGGAGTGCGGTTGATGAGATGGACTAAGGTGAGGACTGCCTCTACCCAGAACCGACGAGGAATAAAGGTGGAGACAAGAGAGAGCGAGTAGTTTCAAGAATGCTTTCTCTTAGCTACTCCATTTTGGGCAGGCGTGTAGGGACATGACTGATGTGGTAGAGTACCCTGAGAGAAGGATGTCACGAAATTCAGAGGAAAGATACTCGCAAGCACCATCAGAGTGAAAATTTTTAATTCGTTTGCCAAATTGAGTGTGAACCATGCTAGTAAAGTCGTGATATGCTTGACAAACATCAGATCAACGTCGTAAGAGGAACACCAAAGTGAAATGTGAGAAATTATCAATAAAACTAACATAACGCGATAAACCAGAAAAGGGATACAATGGGTGCAGGTCCCCAGATGTTCGAATGCACTAAATCAAATACCGAAGACGACATAGACTTATGCACGGTAAATGGCTGAGTAGGATGCTTGGCCAAGCTACAACTGACACATGGAGATAGTGGAGTAAAGGAGATATCACCAAGGGCTCCGAACTGAAAGATAGTACGGAGACGTGCAGCTGAAGAGTGGCCCAAGCGGCGATGCCAGAATTCCGAAACAACATAGGTGGTAGTAACAATAGAGGTGGTGAGTGGTACATGGAGATGTCCCAAGTTGTAGAGACCACCCACCCTATGCCCAGGCTTAATTATCTTGCCTGTCCGAGGATCCCGCACAATACAAGACGAGGATGAGAAGGTGGTGAGATAGCCCAAATCAGCAAGCCTACTAACAGAAATCAAATTAATGGACAATGAAGGGGCAAGAAGCACGCCATGTAGAGAAAGATGACCACTAGGGTCAGAGGAGGTGGTGATGGTCCGCTGGCAAGAGATCTGTTGTAGCCCAGGAGGAATACGACCACGTGCAGTAAGAGTGAAAGCGTCAGAAGTCAAGTGGTGTGAGGCACCTGAGTCCAAGATCTAGGCGGCGGAGGTAGTACCGGTGGTAGGAGAGATCTGTTGTAGAGTAATAGCTTGCTGAAGTTACTGAACCTAGGTAGCAAACTGAGAAAGATCAGAGATGGATGTGGTAGGAGCTGTAGTCTGTAGTATCTGACCAAGCTTCCTCAAACGCCGATAGCAAGTTTCTTTTACGTGCCCCTCTTTCTTGCAATACACATATCAAAGTTCACCAGTATAATGTCATTCACCAGTAAGAGCACGTGGTGTGAAAGAAGGTGGAGTAGCAAGAACGGCAGGGTCTGAGGCTGGAGCTCGATATACATCAAGAGTGGTCAAGCGCGTCTCCTCAGTAATCAGGTCAGACAGAGCCTCATTGAGGCTAGGGAATGGATCCCGGTACAATAGTTGCCCTCGGATCGGCTCAAATTTTGGACGAAGCTCTATCAGAAATTCAAAGGCGTATTGCTCCTCGCGGTGGCGACGACGAATGGAGACTGCATCACTCACGAATGGTGTGGGAGCCTTGAGCTCACACCGAAGCTGAAAAGCCCTTGCACCACCAGTCTGAACAAACTACTTTGAAAGGTAGCACCACATTTTCCGAGAAGTGGAGAATTGAAGAGCCTCCACACAGAGTTCGTGAGAGAGAGATGCCCCGATGTACGAGCGAACAATGGAAACAACATCATTCCATTCCTCGGATTCGACGGAATCTATAGCCATACTAGCGGTGGAGGAAATCTCAGAGATAGTCGTAGGTTTTGTGCCATTTACATACTTCTAAAGTTTGTGAGCACCAAGATGCTTGAGTAAAATGGATGCCCATAATCAAAAGTTTGAAGCTCCAATAAGAACGACGTCCATTTTAGAAAGTTTGTCGGGTTTCAAAATCATGGTGGATATCTCGAGGGAAGGAGACACAGGACCTGATGAACTATCACAAAGGTTCTACTAGAAGATCCGCGAGGACAAGAGTAGATCAATGGAACAAAAACAATGATGATCGGATATGATTTGATCCTTCAGAAGAAAGAAAAGGTACTCACTGTTTTATTGAAAAAAAAAAAATTCTGCTCACAAAATTTTAGCCTCTGTTTCAATCACAACAGACCTGAATTGAACCGGGCACTGCTGAGGAGAACTGGAAGCTGGACCATGCACTGCTAAGAGCTTAACCGTGCACTGCTAAGAGCTGAACCGAACTGAAAGCTGAACAGGAAGTTGCACTGTTGAGAGCTGAACCGGAAGCTGCACTGCTGAGCCAAACTAGAAGCTGAACCAGAAGTTGGACCACAAAAGAGCTGACCCAAACCGATGAGCTGGCTGAGAGTTTTAAGTTGAGTAGATCTGACCGTAGGTGAACTGAACAGCCAGGATACATGCTGAGATCATTTTATATTTAGGGTTTGTGTCCATCTCAACGCCGCCGCTGTTGGGGGTAGCTGAAATCCGTCCAGGAGTTGGAACCCTTATCCGTATGAGCTCGATCGAACGGCTATCAGGAGCGAGATCCGCATTGGGCTGTACGGGCACCTTGTATCTGAGTGCATTACATCTACAGCTCGGTGAATCGCAAGGAGCTCGCCCAGATCGCAAGGAGCTCGCCCCAGCTCGCAAGGAGCTCGTCTCCCAGCTCGCAAGGAGCTCGTCTTCCAGCTCGCAAGGAGCTCGCCCCCTAGCTCGCAAGGAGCTCGCCCCCCTACCTCGCCAGGAGCTCGCCCCCAGCCCCTAGAGCTCGCCTTCTAGCTCGCAAAGAGCTCGCCCCAAGCTCTTCGCGTTCGCCACCAGTTCGCCCTTGTATGTGGATCTCATAGACCCCAGGATTCCAAGGGATGGGGAACTCGCGCAGGAGCACGCCCTCGTCCCCCAGCTCAAGAAGGAGCTCGCCCTCCCCCCCTTCTCACACTGGAGCTCGCCCCAAGGCTCGTACGGGAGTTTTGACCAAGGAGAAAGCAAACACCGGTAGAGCGCTCAAAGGTCCGCCAGGCCACTCCCGCTGTCGAAGAGGTCGCCCTCTCCGGAGCCCGACTCTTGACAAAGGCTGCCAGGTGTCGAAACCCCTCCGAAGCTACGTGGACGATTGAAGTCCACGGAAGCCGCCCGAGTCGGTTTGAGACCCCCCAGACTTGAACATTCCAGAAAATCCACCTGGCAGCGACAGAACAGTAACTATTCCCCACTACATCGCCAGGCGAGCTAGATGACAAAGGCTGTCAGGAGCACATGTGCCCGAGGCTGTCAGAGGCCCATGTGGGACGGAACATGGGGGTCTAGAAGGTGCCCGAAAGAACTGCCACGCGTCGCACCCCGATAGGTCGCAGACGGCTATAAATGCCCACCCCCAGGCTCCAAAGTACAGGTTCGAAACCCTCACCACTACCATTTTTGCTTACGTCCACACTCCATCAATCACCTGAGACTGACTTGAGCGTCGGAGGGTCTGCGCTCCTAAGGGAGCCAGCCGTTCTTACGTTTTTCTTTGTCTTGTAGGGAGACCGCACGGGCCAGCGAAAAATATCCCCAAACAGCCGCCATCCTCTTAGATTTCTCCGGCAAACCGCAGAGATACAGAGAAGATTGGATGCAGATTGGCTGGCAAACCTTCGATGCAGAGAAGACTGAATGGAGAGAAGACTTCGATGTAAATCTATCTCGAGTCTCGACGGCTTCGATGTAGAACGAAGACGGGATCTTAGTCTTCTTTGATTTCTCCGACGAAGCTTCGATGCAGTAAGGATTGTTCCTAGATCTCGAAGCTTTGATTCAGTGAAGACTACTTCTGGATCTCGCTAGCTTCGATGCAGAGTGAAGATAGGATCTCGGTGGCTTCGATGCCATGAAGATTTCGATGCGAGCAAATGCTACAATGCAGAACTGGAAGCAAGAAGCAAATCCGATGCAAGAGCCTGAAGCAGACTTCGCCTAAGGTTGTGATGAAGCTTCAATGAAGATTGCTACTTGGATTCAATAGAGCTCAACTCTACCAGAGACCCATTAGGGCTTTGATACCATGTTAAACAAAAAAAGAAAAACAGAAGAGAAGGATCATGGGAGCAAAACCATACTTTACTCATTGGGGCAAAGGCCCTATATATGTGACTGTACAAAGGATGGGGTCACCAAAGGGTGAGCATACCCAAAAGAGACCAAAGAGCCTATACAAGAACTAATTATGTATCTTTACACTCTAACAGTGCTAAAGAGTGCTGTTAGGAAATCAACGAAGGGCAAACCAGTTCATATGAAAGACTCATTTAAAGTTGATATTATTGGAAGCATACTTCCTTAATATTTCCTTGAATTGGAAGCTATAAACTCAAGGGGTTAATATGAACAGCTAAATATATTAGAGGGGTTCCTAACATGCTAAACTCTAGGATTACATAAACTATAAAAATTTAAATGGTTTAGCTGCACGATAATTTGGTTCACTAACTTAGAACAAAGGGCTCCCACTTTCCATCCTGTTAGAGGATGACGGCTAGGGTTTGGAGAGAATGGAGTAGTTCTCATTGAGGGGCTAAAGCCCAATATATAAGTACATGTATACACATAGAATCCGACCCGACTGTACATAGAACCCGACCCGGTATATACATTAACACTCCCCCTCAAACTCACGGTGGATCATGTACCGAGAGTTTGCTTATAAAATGACGAAATCTAGCAATCGTCAGGGGCTTGGTGAGAAAATCAGCAGTCTGCTCTGTCGAGGGAATGAACGGCAAGGAGATAATGTTGGCAAGAAACTCCTGCCCAACATAATGACAGTCGACCTCGATGTGTTTGGTCCGTTCATGAAAAACCGGATTGCTAGCAATTTGAATGGCACTCCGGTTGTCACAGAATAGAGGTGTGGCCCCAGAAATTCGGACTCCCAAGTCGAGTAGAAGACGTCGAAGCCAGACAATCTCTGCAGTGGTGGAAGCCATAGCTCGGTATTCGGCTTCGGTGCTGGAGCGTGCAACAGACTCCTGTTTCTTGCTGCGCCAAGAAATGAGGGAATCACCAAGGAACACGCAGTAGCCGGTGGTGGATCGACGAGTAGCAATATCTCCAGCCCAATCTGCATCGGAGTAAGCACACAGAACCAGTGGAGATGTGGAGGGAAACAACAGCGATCGAGTGATAGTGCCACGGAGATACCGAATAATCCGAAGGACTGCTGCATAGTGAACCGAGCGAGGAGACTGAACGAACTGACTGACAATACCAACGGCATGGGCAATGTCAGGCCTCGTCATGGTGAGATAAACGAGCATCCCAACCAGCCGCTGATAACGAGAGATATCCTGGAGAGGCTCACCATCGGTAGAGAGAAGCTTCAAGTTGAGCTCCATAGGCGTGTCAGCAGTACGAGAATCAGTAAGAGCAGCCTCGGCAAAAATATCAGAGATGTACTTCTGCTGGGAGATCAACAATCCTCGAGCTGACCGGGCAATTTCAAGGCCAAGAAAGTACCGGAGAGGGCCTAGTTCCTTCATCTCAAACTGGCTCTGAAGGTGACGCTGAAGGGAAGCTATGGTAGCACTGTCATCCCCGGTGATGATCATATCATCCACATACAGAAGTAGCACAGCAATACCCTGACTGGAGGAGCGGGTGAACAGAGCGTAGTCAGAGTATCTCTCGACAAACCCAGCTGCCAGAACTGCACTGCGGAAACGCTCAAACCATGCCCGAGGTGCTTGTTTGAGCCCGTAGATAGCACGGCGTAAACGACAAACGTGTCCTGGAGAAACTGAAATGCCCGGAGGAGGAGCCATATATACTTCCTCGGAGAGGTCACCGTGAAGGAACGCATTGGTGACATCCATCTGATGGAGAGGCCACCCTCGAGCAGCTGCCACAGCTAAGAGGGTGCGCACAGTAGTCATCCGAGCAACTGGAGCAAATGCCTCCTCATAATCAATCCCATACTCCTGGGAGAAGCCACGAGCAACGAGACGGGCCTTGTGTCGCTCAATGGATCCGTCAGGGCGAGTCTTGACCTTGAAGATCC
Source organism: Chamaelirium japonicum (assembly GCA_947650365.1). Lineage (NCBI taxonomy): Eukaryota > Viridiplantae > Streptophyta > Magnoliopsida > Liliales > Melanthiaceae > Chamaelirium > Chamaelirium japonicum. Next base: position 16,174,496 of record OX393552.1, read on the forward strand.
ACTTGCAGCTAACAGGCACCACGCCTGAGGGACAAGGCACCAAATCCCATGTCTGGGTCCGCTGAAAAGCCTCAAGCTCTACTGACATGGCCTGCCGCCACTCTGGGTGTAAAGCTGCCTCACGGTACGACTGGGGCTCCCGGTGGGTGTGAAGTGCGGTAAGAAAAACCTGATAAGCTGGAGAATAGGAGGCAATGGCAGAGTAGCCAGAGGAGTCAGGAGAGTCAGAGGTAAAGGCAGAGTAGCCAAACCTGTCCGGAGAGTAGTCATATCTGTCAGGAGGGTGATGTTCGCGCGCCGGGTAGCACCGAACAGGAGCAGGATCCGCGACCGGTGAGGAGGGAGCAACAGCATCAGGCGAGGGAGTACCAGTGTGAACCGACTCTGGAGGAGGAGCTGCAGACCGACGAACATAGACACGAGTAATAGGTGGTGGTGGTGGAGGTGACGGGGGAAAGGAAGGTGGCGGGGGAGGTGGTGGAGACGAGGGAGGTGGAGGTGGTGGAGGCTCAACCGGGAAGGTAGGCGTAGGAGCAGGATACGGAAGTAGGAAGGGGATGTTGAGAGGGGGTGACGACATAGAAGATGACGTAAGTGGTGAGGGAAGATCCCGGGACTCAGTGGAAAAGTACGGGACATCCTCTACAAAGGAGACGTGGCGAGAGACACGGATCCGGCGAGCCAAGGGATCGTAGCACCGATAGCCCTTGTGCTCCCGACTGAGTCCTAAGTGAACACACCTAACAGACCTAGCAGAGAGTTTGGTGCGCTCATGGGGAGGGAGGAGGACGAAACACGTGCACCCAAAGGTACGAAAAAGAGAGTAGTCAGGAGATGTGGAGTAAAGCCGCTCGTACGGGTAAACACCAGAGAGGGATGAGGACGGAGTGATGTTGATGAGGTGAACAGTGATCAATACAGCTTCAGCCCAGTAGGAATGTGGAACAGAAGCAGACAGAAGTAGAGCTCGTGCTGTCTCGAGGACATGACGATGTTTGCGCTCGGCGACTCCGTTTTGTTCATGGGTGTGGGGACACAACTGTTGGTGAAGAGTGTCGTGAGTCTGAAGGATCTCGCGCATCTCAGAGGAGAGATACTCCTGGGCACAATCAGACCGAAAAGTCTTAATGCGCCGACCAAACTGGGTGTGAAGCATAGTAGTGAAGGTCCTGTAAATATGAAGAATCTCGGAGCGGCGACGCATGAGATAGACCCAGGTGCAGCGGGAGTAATCATCTATGAAGCTCACATAATACAAAAAACCAGTAAAAGATGCAACTGGAGCAGGACCCCACACATCAGAGTGCACGAGATCAAAAGGGGCGCTGGAACGGGAAACACTAGTAGAAAAAGGAAGAGCAAGGTGCTTTGCTAATCGACACCCAGTGCAGACAGAGAGAGGGGAGGACACCCGACCCAAAGCGCCAGAGCGAAAAACGCTTTGGAGTCGATCACTGGATATGTGACCTAACCTTCTGTGCCACAAATCGACATCAGAGGTAACAGACAGAGCCGACGGAGTGAAAGTGGGAACCTGAAGGTGATCCAACTGATATAGTCCCCCTGCTCGACGACCCGGCCCAACTCTCTGACCCGTTCGCGGATCCTGCACAGAACAAGAAGAAGAAGTAAATGTAACGATCAGGCCCGAGTCACAAAGAGAACTAACATATATTAAGTTAATGTTTAAGCGGAGAGCAAGGTGAACACGAGGTAAGGTTAGGCGACCAGTGGGATCGGAGGCAGGGGTGATGGATCCACACTGCGAAATGGGTAGACGAGTCCCGTCAGCAGTGTGGATCCCCATGTGGGTAGGATCAGGGCTACAGTCCGTGAGGGCAGAAGGATCGGAGGTAAGGTGGCAGGAGGCACCCGAGTCGAAGATCCATGGAGCAGTAGTACCCGGAGTGGCAGAGAGACTGTGAGCTGTCGAAGAGCTGGTGGAGGCGAGGTATCGAAACAGTACCTCCTCAAAGCGCTGGAGGCGGTCGGAGTAGGACCAAGACTGAGCAGAAGTACCCGGAGTGGCAGAGAGACTGTGATCTGTCGAAGAGCTGGTGGAGGCGAGGTATCGCAACAGTAACTCCTCAAAGCGCTGGAGGCGGTCGGAGTAAGACCGAGACGGAGCAGGAGTGGTGGCAGGCGGTGCTGGAGTAGGGAGATCAGCAGCAGCAGCAGTCTCGCCATCATGGCGGAGGGGATCCTGACGACGTCCACAGTCGACTGACGTGGTGGAGGGACGTGGCCCGATAATACCATCAAAACGAGGAGACGGAGGGACTCGACAAGCAGCGACTGTGTGCAGGCAGTATGGGAGCCGAGAGATGCTGTAGGAAGCCATACCCCTGAAGTACGGTGGGAGCCGGCACAAGGGAGGTCCCGGGCAGTCCGGTATAGAGGAGACGGACCGGAGGAGGAGGGTCAGGGGAGGAGCGGTGGGGCGATGGCAGGAGGGGGGTGATGTGGGCTGCAGGAGGTGCAGAAGGGGGGCGGCGGGGCATCAGGGGGTGCAGGAGGGGGCGGTTGGTGCTTCAGGGGATGGCGGGGGGGTCGGAGGGGCTGCAGGGGGGGTTCTGTTGGAAGAGGAGGGGCGCGTGGTGCTGCAGGAGGTGCAGAAGGGGGGCGGCGGGGCTTCCGGAGTGCTGGAGGGGCTGCCGGAGGGAGGAATCGGGTGTAGGAGGGTGCTGGAGGGGCTGCCGGAGGGAGAATCGGGTGCAGGAGGGGGTTGGAGGGGCTGCCGGAGTGCTGAAGGGGCTGCCGGAGTGCTGAAGGGGCTGCCGGAGTGGGGAATTGGGTGCTGGAGGGGCGGCGGGGGATGCAGGAGGTGCAGGAGAAGGCGACGGGGGCTTCCGGAGTGCTAGAGGGGCTGCCGGAAGGGGGAATCGGGTACAGGAGGGTGCTGGAGGGGGTAATCGGGTGCTGGAGGGGCTGCCGGAGGGGATAATCGGGTGCTGGAGGGGCTGCCGAGTGCTGGAGGGGCTGCCGGAGGGGGGAATCGAGTGTAGGAGGGTGCTGGAGGGGCTGCCGGAGGAGTCGCCTTCACCGCGGAGAAACCCTAGAGCTCTGATACCATGTTAGAGGATGACGGCTAGCATTTGGAGAGAATGGAGTAGTTCTCATTGAGGGACTAAAGCCCAATATATAAGTACATGTATACACATAGAATCCGACTCGACTGTACATAGAACCCGACCCGGTATATACATTAACACATCCATTCATTTCTTTCCTCAATTAACTTGATTAAAAGAGAGTAACCAAGATTCATTAGATTCTATACTATATACCCCTCTTAGGTAACCCAAAACCACGAGCTAGTCTTTCCATTTACTTCATCCTGATCAATAAAATGATACATTTAATAGATAGGGCTAAAAGAATTACACATAGGTCTAAAGAAGTAATGCTTCTCTTCGTGGGGGGGGGGGGGGGGACGTAGAAGTTACACAAAGAAGGCATGCAAGTAAAAAATATAGGAAACGTGCGATGTCTTGCTATGTCCATAATGGCAAAAGCATATTCCATTGAGAACCCAACCAGTGACATCCACCCTAATTTTTTGGTTCAGATATCCCTACCCTAGCCCATCTAACCTAGCTCGGCACAAGCTGAAACTTAAATCTTCTGAAATTTATCTTACCTTATTAGCATGATGGTTGACCCAGAAGTAAAATTCAAGGTCAAATTTTAACATTATAACTTATAAATTGGCGTTGGTCATCTATGGGTAAATTCACGACGAAATCCTTCCACAAATTCATCAACACTGGAGGTACTATATGCCCAGTAGCCACTCCGTTGTGGAAGACAAGTTCCCCTAAAAATTCATATATTCATGTGGTTAGTGATCAAGAAGAAGCTTTTGACCTGAATTAATCTACAGAAACGGCATAATAGCAACATTACTGACACTTCTTGTGTGCTTTGCGGCCATGGAAACGAAGATGTTAATCATCTCTTTCTCCACTGTCCTTATTCGAAAGTGATCTGGACACATCTACAGCGTGGTCTCAATATCAGAGGTAGTCCTGGTACGCTTTTCTCCTTGTGGACAGTCTGGCGGACAAAAAGGATCAAAGGTCACCTACGCAAGACCTGGGATTTTGTGGTCATGGCGGTGTGTTGGAGTTTATGGAAAGAGAGAAATAACAGAATTTTCCAAAAGAAGGTTGTGGGTAGAGAAGCAGTTCTAAAGCTTATTAAAAGCAGATTGGATCAGTGGAAAATAGTTCTTCAGGGCAAGGAGCTAGAGAAGCTAGATAATATCATCTGTAATCTTTTTTGAGTTTCCTTTCTTTTTGGTAAGGCTAGTAGGCCTCTGTATTCGCTCGTTATTTTTAATATACTGGTAGGGGTCTAGGCCGAACCCCCCCTCATTCACTGAGAGGGATTTCTCAAAAAAAAAATTAACATTATAAGGCCAGACGTATGCCAGATTTAAAGCCGAGAGACTTGTTTGAACCATAAACACGCCAAGTCCCGATGCCTCCCATCTACATCTCATTTAAGAGAAAGAGATGGGGCAATGACCATTTAAATATATTGCAAGTGATAGGTTCACCTGGTTTTTGAAAGTGAAACTTAAAATCCATCAGCTTTAAATAGCTATGATTTGGTCAACTAAAATATAACTCAAACACAAAGAGAAATCACACTGATAGTCTCTTTATATTTTACAAGAACACTAAAGGTTAGTAGAAACCATTGAAGTCAACATCATACTGGTGACTATCTCGGGAGTTATAAATAGATAATAAATTCTTTTAGTATGCAGGCTTTAGGTTTTCTGTCATAACAAAGTTGTTATACACCCAAAGAATAAACATCATGAGAAATATATATGAAAATAAGAGAGATGATGATTTTCTAAATATGTGAAGCATATATAATCAGTTTCATCCTTTCAGTACCCTGCATCTCAAGTTCACTTTCACCATAAAGAATATAACGATGGTTATTTTTTTATAAAAAATACCGATAAGTGGCTCATGATTATTGTCATATGTTAATCATTCCAACGACATTATGATATAATAGTGTGCAATAATCAGCAAAAATTGCTGGAAGTAATCAATCATGCAGATCCATAGACAGCGGCTTAAGCAGAACTACATTCAAGAGAACAGAGTTAAGAGAGGAAACAACAAACCTGGAAAACCAACCCCAATGCCAAGATGGCGTGTGCAGGTATCATTAAGCTGCGCCTGAAAGCCTGCAGAGTAAGACAGCGTTCAGCCCTTCAAAAATAAAAGATGCATCAATTTATTTTGCATGTTAAGTGAAGTAGAATTTCCATTAAGAGTTGGGCTACAAGAATTAGACCCAAGCCAATCTAAAATCAAAAGTAAGAGAACCACTTATGTTAATTCTTTCAGTAACTTCTAGTGACACAGGCATAAAGCACAAAGATTCAAGGCCAGCTGAACTAAGAGCCATTACAGATTCAGGTGAAGAGAAAATCAAATCCTCAAGACACAGTTCAAGAAATTAACTCTTCACCTGAGGCATGAAAATTGCCACCAGAATAGCACTAAGATAGTTTGCTAGCAAAAGCCCAGAACCAAGAAATGCAATATTCCTGACACCAAGCCTTGTAGCCAAGGTTGATATCTGAAACCTACAAGAAAAATGTTACGGCATGAATACAAAGAGAAATATTGAAATCGGTACAACCATGAAACACATCTACATAATTCAAATTTTAGATATTGTACACTCAATATTCTGATAGCTCATATAAAACGAACAAAAAACATTCTACAATAGACGTACCATTCACCATCAATTCCCTCTACAAGCAACTTAATGGGGTCGGTAGGCAATCCCCGTCAGCTCGGACGGTATAGAATTGCAGCGTTCCCATCAAGGTGAGAATATTTATGGCCCTAGCTATCCAAAACAAGATTCTTATGAAGGAGAACTTAATGAAGAAAAAACATCCAAATGTGTTGGACAATCGATGCACCAAATGCGACAATTTCCCAGAGACATGGCATAACTTGTTCTTATCCTACTCCTATGACCCATTTGGGATCACTTCAAAGATAAGTGTTGCACGCTGTAGGGTACACCACTCATCCTAGAGGGGGTGTTTGTAGCAGTGTTCTAAAAAGCGGCCCAGGCGGTCGCCTAGGCGCTAGGCGGCCCCCCACCGCCCAGCCTATCCCCTAGGCCCTCCAAAAAAGCGGCCAAGCTCCCAGGCGGAGCTAGGCGACCGCCTAGGCGGGCTCAGGTTGGCCAGGCGGGCTTGCGGACTAGGCGAGCTGGGCGGGCTCAGGCGGACTGGGGGTTGAGCTGGCCTACCTCAACGACAGTCATTCTCTTTAATTAATATCAAAATAATAATTAAAATAATTAATAAAAAACCAAAACGCCTAGGCACCACCTATGTGGTAGGCGACCCCCCACCACTCGACTAGCGCCTAACGCTTTTTAGAACCGTGGTTTGTAGGCACCGAAAGTCCTTAATTCAAAAGAGCAATTTATAAGCCTAATGACTATGAGAAAGGACCCAGCACAAAGACAAGACCCAACTCGAACTAGCCTCTAAAATAAGGGACGATCAGGCGCACCAACAAGCTGGGCCCACCGGCCTCTACACTGGATCGTGGGGGGAAGAGGGCCATGACAGTCCGACTCCTCCCTCTCTTATCGGGGGCTGGCAGGCAATCGGCTCGTTGGACTTCAAGTCTGCGATGGCCGGTGTCGTGTTACTGCAGGTGGCAGCAATCAGAGATTACGGTACTCGTAACACAATTAGTCTAGGGTGGTCCGTGAGGCACCGACCCTAGAGCGCTCTTACTTGGGGCATACATCGCCAAATAAGCAACCCAGGGCCGCTAGTGGGGCATCGATCCTAGGGTTACATTTTGCTCATGAGGGCATCTACAACCCCCTACACTGGACCAGGGCTGCCTGCAGGGCTTCAACCCTCGAATCATTTTACTGTTCGGGGCTTCACTCGCCCGAATGACATCTGAACAGGGCCAACAGTGGGGCACCGACCTTGGGAGGAGCGATCCACTAAGTAGGAGCCCCCGACTGACCATTTGTCGGCTTTGCCAATGAGTGGCATGACTCAAACCCTTGTCTTTGGCATTTTGTTCGAGATTATACTATATAATTTGATATACATCTATAAAAGATAAACATCTTTGTCTTATGCTCCTGAACACTTTTAGAACTCATTTTGAATTTTCCATATTTTTCTTGGACTCCAGATTTTGTCCCCTCACCAAATTATTTCCATACACCGAATTTGTTATATGCTTCTTGCCCAATTTCTCCACCTGGCAGTTTATTGATTTTACAAAGTAATATACTAAATCATTATCATGTAGAGCTGGGAGTTTGAAGAGAGTGTTAGTGTACATGATGCCGGATAAGTTGGGGGAAGTTGATTTTGGGTTTATACGATTTTAGGCTTGGTACAAGTAAAGCGTTCTTACAGGTTAGTCTAGGAACTTGAGTAATTTCTAGTTAGTAATCAAAGGTATAAGTTGCAGAATTTTCTCAAAGACATTTAATTTCATCAAAATGAAACTGAAGGTTTGAATAATATTTGAAAAACTATAGGGAAGACTAGGGGTGGATTCCATTTCGGACACCTACCACACTTGCAGATCAAGATGGTGCCCATACATAGGCTCCATCTATTGACCAACAAGAACCAACAAAACATGAAAATCCTAGAATGTTTTGAGTCAACACCTCAATAGACAGTTAAATTCTTGACATTGCGGCCCAAAATATTTGTCAGTCTATGAGACGAAATCTGTGATTGCCAATACTATTTGTCAATGCAGAATCACTATTCTAATGGATTGAGGCAAACCCTTCTAGGGACCTAAGATTCTCGACTACAATGGAAACCGTACAAGTAAAGTTTCAACCTTCACTCACCACCCTGCAATTTCAGCCATTAAATACTGGCTGACCAATCCTCCTATGAGAGCCCAAAGCTTGACAATTGTCTACTACAACATAACATGGAGGAGCTTTCAAAATCATGTCAACCAAACAATAAGGCATGCCTATAATACATAATGCTAAACAAAAATAATGCCACTATATAATTTCCAGATCACCAATTAATTGGACGATTTCAGACCATTATAGAACACAATTTTATTAATAGCAGATATGAAACAAAAAAAGAAAAAAGTGGAAGATAATAAACAGTGAAGAAAGAGAATATGAATCTAAATTCATCTGATACCATGTTGATGCTTAAATCCTCTAACAATGGTATATATGTATATGCACAGATTGTCATGGCTCAAGATCTCAAACAAATCATAGTCAATGGATCCAATGTTCAAGAGGGTTGATTTCCACATGTAAAAGATTAAGAGAGAAAACTGATGCGACACGCTTCCATGTGTTTGCGAGGTCCACTTTTCAACACAAATACGTAGGCAAAAAGTCTATGTTCCTCCCATATGATGCCAGCCCTTAAAATAAATACAATTTTTTACTTAAAGCTTTAGAGATCATATTAAATACGTGGCCCAAATGCAATGATGGATCCAGATATAACATATCACACCAATAGGTACATTTTGCGCCATAACTACTAACAAGTAACAAGAAAAGAAACTGAAAAAATTACCATACAAAGTAAATTACAGATTAGGCACTGCCTACAATAAATATTTCCTTCACATTTGTGTTCTAGTGTGAATTTGGTGAAAATCTACCTAATGATCAATCCGGTGACTAGTAAACAACTGCTCTAGAAAAGCAATTTCAGATACCTACATAAGGTGTAACTAATGAAACAAATAAGATTAAGTTTGTAGGATAAGGATAATTCATCGTTTACTACTTTCAATATATTACGTGAATGTCTTCTAGAAAACTGTGCTGAGGGGAAAGGTATGTAAAACAAAGTTTTAAAAGGAATAATTTTTTTTGCATCTCATGCTTCCCTAGTTAGAGGGCGGTTCACTTTACTTACTTGCGGTCTCCCTCTACATCTGGAAGATCTTTTGTTATAGCGATGACCAAAGCAAATATTGTCACAAAGGCTGTGATGAAAGCAACAGGTGAGCTGCAGATAGAAAGATGTTACATGGCGTTAGACATCACCATCATCTCTGCATGCGTCTGCAATGAGATGCACAAACAATTTCACCCATTTGCTCAAATCTGAATATGAATATGGATCATACATAACGAATAATTGTTCACCTCCATTGAAATGTAAGACCCAATGCAGCTCTAGTGGCATAATATACACCAAAATTAAGAAGAAAACCTCGTACCTAAGGAAATCAAAATCATTTATTAGAGAAACATGGTCAGTAACAGACTATAATTTAGTCAATTCTATTTAAATCAAGGTCAAAAATATGAACTTGAAAAGTAATATGTAGCACACATCCAAGAAAAAGTGAATGAATATACAGTGGGTTTGACCCCAAAATTCCAGGATATTACTTCAATTTCACCATGCATTGCAACAAAAAAAAAAAAGTTATGTGTGATTTCCCTAGCATATTAAATGTCAATTTCCTCAAAATGATTGATTATTCACCACATTATCTAGAGTGTCCTTGGGGTTGACAAAGTATCAATACACCAAGCCAAGCTTAGTGGAACAATATTTACCAAATTCGGGAAGAAAAGCATGTCCTACAAGTGCAATTTAACAAAGCAATTGATAAAGTTCTTGGGAATGTTAATTCATTTCTGTTCTTTGGCTTAGAAACGAATACAATGCCCTGTATCAAATCTCGCTTTCTGTCCTCTTAAGGTAGACTCATTCCTAGATGGAATCTAAGAGGATAGCTCCTCGGTTACATAAGATTTATAAGCAATAACGAGATATCTCTACCCACCAACTGGCCATTTAAGTTTCCTGGCATGCCCCACTCCTGCCAAGTTGTCTCAGTCAGGTTTTCAACACCAATCTTACTTGGTTGACGTAAGATTGACCGTTGGTCGGAAATTTCTTGACAATCTTCCTATAGTGAACCCCATCTTGATGCGATAAAACTTGGCTCCATCTTGATGGGATTAGACTTGGAGGATGAAGAAATGATGATGAATCAATAAAGACCTCCCTCTCAATTTTAAAAATTTACATAATTAAAAAATCAATTCCTAAATAATTACGAAAAGTCGAAAAACATCTATATAAGGAGTGAGCAAAGGCATAGGTCTATATGATTCATATGTGTTAGGAGATGACGGCGTTAACGGATAGTCCCACATCGGTAAGGGAGGCACCCATCACCCGCTTAATATGCTCGCTGTGGACCTCCCCTTACAACCCGGGTTTTGGGGCGTGAGGGTATCTAACATGGTATCAGAGCTAGCCCGTCTCCTGCTCCTGCTCCGGGTGCTCCCCACCGATCGTGCCTTGCCATGCGTGCTCCGCGTGGGAGGATTCTTGCCACGCGTGTTCCGCGTGAGGGGGAGTGTTAACGGATAGTCCCACATCGGTAAGGGAGGCACCCATCACCCGCTTAATATGTCCACTGTGGACCTCCCCTTACAACCCGGGTCGGGTTGTATGTACAGTCGGGTCGGGTTGTGTGTGTATACATGTATATATATATTGGGCTTTAGTCCCTCAATGAGATGGATTCTATTCTCTCCAAACCCTAGCCGTCATCTCCTAACATGGTATCAGAGCTCTAGGGTTTCTCGTGCGACGACGGCAGCCACCCCCTCCGGCCTCTCCTCCACCACGCAGCCCCCCCCTCCGGCCTCTCCTCCGCCCGGCAGCCCCCCCTCCACCCGGCAGCCACCTCCGGCCTCTCCTCCACCGGCAGCCCCCCCCCCCCCTTCGGCCTCTCCTCCGCTCGGCAGCCCCCCCTCCACCCGGTAGCCACCTCCGGCCTCTCCTCTACCCGGCAGCCCCCCCTCCGGCCCCCCCTCCACTCGGCAGCCCCCCCTCCGGCATCTCCTCCACCCGGCAGCCCCCCTCTGGCCTCCCCTTCGCCCGGCAGCCCCCCTCCGGCCTTTCCTCCACCCGGCAGCCACCCCTCCGGCCTCTCCTCCGCCTGGCAGCCCCTCCCTCCACCCGGCAGCCACCTCCGGCCTCTCCTCCACCCGGCAGCCCCCCCTCCGCTCGGCAGCCCCCCCTTCGGCATCTCCTCCACCCGGCAGTCCCCCCTCCGGCCTCCCCTCCGCTCGGTAGCCCCCCCTCCGGCCTCTCCTCCACCCGGCAGCCCACCTCCGGCTTCCCTTCCGCCCGAGAAACCCCACAGGCCCCCTCCTTCCACCCCGCAGGCCACCCCCCCATCCTCCTCTGTACCCCGCAGGCCCCCATCCACCCTCCCCTGCACCCCCGCCCCCTTTTGCACCCCCTGAAGCCCCACCGCCCCCTTCTCCTCTGTACCGAACTGTTCGTCTCTTCTGTACGGACTGTTTTAGACCTTCCTTGTGCCGGTTCGCCCCCGTACTTCAGGGGTATGGCTTCCTACAGTATCTCTCGGCTCCCATACTGCCTGCACACAGTCGCTGATCGTCGAGTCCCTCCGTCTTCTCGTTTTGATGGTATTCTCGGACCACGTCCCTCTACCACGTCAGTTGACTGTGGACGTCGTCAGGGTCCCCTCCGCCATGATGGCGAGACTGCTGCTGCTGCTGATCTCCCTACTCCAGTACCGCCTACCACCACTCCTGCTTCGTCTCGGTCTTACTCCGACCGCCTCCAGCGCTTTGAGGAGTTACTATTGCGATACCTCGCCTCCACCAGCTCTTCGACAGATCACAGTCTCTCTGCCACTCCGGGTACTTCTGCTCAGTCTCGGTCTTACTCCGACCGCCTCCAGCGCTTTGAGGAGTTACTGTTTCGATACCTCGCCTCCACCAGCTCTTCGACAACTCACAGTCTCTCTGCTATTCCGGGTACTACTGCTCCATGGATCTTCGACTCGAGTGCCTCCTGCCACCTTACCTCCGATCTTTCTCTCCTCACGGACTGTAGCCCTGCTCCTACCCACATGGGGATCCACACTGCTGACGGGACTCGTGTACCCCTTTCGTAGTGTAGATCCATCACCCCTGCCTCCGATCCCACTGGTCGCCTAACCTTACCTCGTGTTCACCTTGCTCCCCGCTTAAACATTAACTTAATATCTGTTAGTTCTCTTTGTGACTCGGGCCTGATCGTTACATTTACTTCTTCTTCTTGTTATGTGCGGGATCCGCGAATGGGTCAGAGAGTTGGGCTGGGTCGTCGAGCAGGAGGACTCTATCAGTTGGATCACCTTCAGGTTCGCACTCCACTCCATTGGCTCTGTCTGTTACCTCTGATGCCGATTTGTAGCACAGAAGATTAGGTCACATATCCAGTGATCGACTCCAACGCGTTTTTCGCTCTGGCGCTTTGGGTCGGGTGTCATCCTCCCCTCTCTCTGTCTGCACTGGGTGTCGATTAGCAAAGCACCTTGCTCTTCCTTTTTATACTAGTGTTTCCCGTTCCAGTGCCCCTTTTGATCTCGTGCACTCTGACGTGTGGGGTCCTGCTCCAGCTGCCTCTTTTACTGGTTTTTTTATTATGTGAGCTTTATAAATGATTACTCCCGCTGCACCTGGGTCTATCCCATGCGTCGCCGCTCCGAGATTCCTCATATTTACAAGACCTTCTGTGATGATCAATATCCAAGAGCCAAGAGCCAAGACTCCTGAGGCGGGAATGCCAGGATGGATGAGGTGAGGTGAGGTGAGGTGAGGTGTACAAGGCCATGAGTTAGCCCCACATCGCTTGGAGAGAACCTCCCTGGGAAGTTCTCGTGCGGGCACGGGCAAAGCGGACAATATCTTGTGTGTTTGGGGCGGATGTTACAAAATGGTATCAGAGCCGGTTCTCCTCGGGATGGGAGGGTCTAACCCTACACGAGGACGTGTAGCCCTAAGGGGGGTGGATTGTGACGACCAAGATCCAAGAGCCAAGAGCCAAGACTCCTGAGGCGGGAATGCCAGGATGGATGAGGTGAGGTGAGGTGAGGTGAGGTGTACAAGGCCATGAGTTATCCCTACATCGCTTGGAGAGAAGGAGATCCTGAGCTGCTTATATAATTTCCCCTTCCAAACATAGAAGACGCGTTCTAGGTGGTTCGATGGTAACCATGCTAGTGCAAAACCTTGAGGTTGAGGGTTCGAGTACCCAAGAGACCAATAGAGGACAATATCTTGTGTTTGGGGGCTCACCACCTTCCCTGCCAAGATGCGTTTTAAAACCGTGCGCCGCTACGGATTTCGTAAGAACTCCGTAGTTAAGCGTGCTCGGACGAGAGTAGTACTAGGATGGGTGACCTCCCTGGGAAGTTCTCGTGCGGGCACGGGCAAAGCGGACAATATCTTGTGTGTTTGGGGCGGATGTTACACCTTCACTACTATGCTTCACACCCAGTTTGGTCGGCGCATTAAAGACTTTTCGGTCTGATTGTGCCCAAGAGTATCTCTCCTCTGAGATGCGCGAGATCCTTCAGACTCACGACACTCTTCACCAACAGTCGTGTCCCTACACCCATGAATAAAACGGAGTCGCCGAGCACAAACATCGCCATGTCTTCGAGACAGCACGAGTTCTACTTCTGTCTGCTTCCGTTCCACATTCCTACTGGGCTGAAGCTGTCTTGACCGCTGTTCACCTCATCAACATCACTCCGTCCTCATCCCTCTCTGGTGTTTTCCTGTACGAGCGGCTTTACTCCACATCTCCTTACTACTCTCTTCTTCGTACCTTTGGGTGCACGTGTTTCGTCCTCCTCCCTCCCCATGAGCGCACCAAACTCTCTGCTAGGTCTGTTAGATGTGTTCACTTAGGACTCAGTCGGGAGCACAAGGGCTATCGGTGCTACGATCCCTTGGCTCGCTGGATCCGTGTCTCTCGCCACGTCTCATTTGTAGAGGATGTCCCGTACTTTTCCACTGAGTCCCGGGATCTTCTCTCACCACTTACGTCATCTTCTACTCGTCACTCCCTCTCACCATCCCCTTCCTACCTCCGTATCCTGCTCCCACGCCTACCTTCCCGGTTGAGCCTCCTCTACCTTCCTCGCTTCCCCTGTCTCCACCACCTCCACCTCCACCTCTACCTCCACCTCCATCTCCCTCGTCTCCACCACCTCCCCCGCCACCTCGCTCTCCCCCGTCACCTCCACCACCACCATCTATCACACGTGTCTACGTTCGTCGCTCCACAGTTCCTCCCACTGAGATTGTCTCCACTGGTACTACTTTGCCTACAGCTGCTCCCACCTCTCCGATCGCAGATCCTGGTCCTGTTCGGCGCTACCCTTCGCGCGAACATCACCCTCCTGACAGATATGACTACTCCCTTGACAGGTTTGGTTACTCTGTGTTTACTCCTGTTTCTCCTGACACTTCTGGACACTCTGTTGTTGCCTCCTACTCTCCGTCCTATCAGGCCTTTCTTACAGCTCTTCACACCCACCGGGAGGCCCAGTCGTACTGTGAGACAGTTGTACACCCAGAGTGGCGACATGCCATGACAGTCGAACTTGAGGCCTTTCAGCCAATGTTATCAGAACCGGACCGGAGGACGAACCGGTTTGTGTACCGGTCCGGTTCGGCCGGCCGGTCCGGTCCGGTTCACCGGCCCAACAAACAGTCAAACCTAGAGAAACATAGAGAGAGAGAGCATTTGTGCACCAAAAAAAAACCGGTTCGTTTATACCTAAAACCGCCCGGTCCGGTCCGGTTTATACCTAAAACCGCCCGGCCCGACGGTTCGATACCGGTTCGTTTTCCAACACCGGTTCATATCCGAACCGGACCGGTTTCACTACCGGTTCCCGATCCGGACCGGCCGGTCCGGTCCGGTTTTAATAACATTGCTTTCAGCGGACTCAGGCGTGGGATTTGGTTCCTTGTCCCACTGGCGTGGTTCCTGTTAGCTGCAAATGGATCTTCAAGATCAATACTCGACCTGATGGGTCCATTGAGCGGCATAAGGTGCGCCTTGTTGCTCGTGGTTTCTCCCAGGAGTATGGGATTGACTACGAGAAGACGTTTGCTCCAGTGGCTCGGATGACTATCGTTCGCACCCTCTTAGTTGTGGCAGCTGCTCGAGGGTGGCCTCTACATCAGATGGATGTGACCAACGCATTTCTCCACGGTGATCTCTCAGAGGAGGTATACATGGCTCTTCCACCGGGCATCCCTGCTCCTTCAAGTCATGTATGTCGTTTGCGCCGAGCCATCTATGGGCTCAAGCAGGCCTCTCGTGCCTGGTTTGAGCGATTCCGCAGTGCAGTCCTGGCCGCCAGGTCTGTTGAGCGCCACTCTGACTATGCCCTGTTCACTCGCTCCTCCAGTCAGGGTATTGCAGTTCTTCTCTATGTGGATGATATGATCATCACCGGGGATGACAGTGCCACCATAGCATCCCTTCAGCACCACCTCCAGAGTCAGTTTGAGATGAAAGATCTGGGCCCTCTTCGCTACATTTTGGGCCTCGAGATTGCCCGGTTAACTCGTGGTCTGTTAGTCTCCCAGCAAAAGTACATCTCTGATATCTTTGCTGATGCTGCTCTTACTGACTCTCGCACTGCTGACACACCCATGGAGCTTAATTTGAAGCTTTTTTCTATAGATGGTGAGCCACTCCAGGATGTCTCCCACTACCAGAGGCTGGTTGGGATGCTTGTCTACCTCACTATGACCCAGCCAAACATTGCCCATGCTGTTGGCATTGTCAGTCAGTTCGTTCAGGCTCCCCGTTCGGTTCACTATGCAGCAGTCCTCCGGATTATCCGCTACCTCCGAGGCACCATCACCCGCTCACTACTTTTTCCCTCTACCTCTCCGTTGGTATTGTGTGCCTACTCTGATGCAGATTGGGCAGGAGATGTAGCCACTCGCAGTTCTACTACCGGATACTGTGTGTTCCTTGGTGATTCTCTCATTTCTTGGCGAATCAAGAAACAGGAGTCTGTTGCTCGCTCAAGCACCGAAGCCGAATATAGGGCTATAGCTTCCACCACCGCAGAGATTGTCTGGCTTCGCCGCCTTCTACTAGACCTGGGAGTTGTGATATCCGGGCCCACGCTTCTCTTCTGTGACAACCGGAGTGCTATTCAGATTGCTAGCAACCCGGTATTCCATGAGCGGACAAAACATAGGGGTTGATTGTCACTATGTTCGCCAGGAGTTTCTCGATCACACCATCTCCTTGCCATTCTTTTCATCATTGGAGCAGACTGCTGATTTTCTGACGAAGCTCTTACGATTGCTCACTTCCGGCATTTTATCGGCAAACTCTCGGTACATGATCCACCGTGAGTTTGAGGGGGAGTGTTAATGTATAGAGATGGGTCGGGTTATATGTACAGTCGGATCGGGTTGTGTGTGTATACATGTACATATATATTGGGCTTTAGTCCCTCAATGAGATGGATTCTATTCTCTCCAAACTGTCATCATGGCCTCAATAACCACCAAACAATATAAGTATCCTCATGCTTTTCTAGGAACTGAAGATATTCTTAACTGGTATTACCGGATGAACGATAGTTAAATTTACTTAATATGCTAAATTTCCTACCGAACTCTATCATACACATTTAAAGGATTTAATAGATTTATAACTCTAACCATCGGTGACGATAGCGTTGCAGTATAAAAATAAGAATCAAGATGCAACTCTGGCAGCATAGTAGACACGCGAGAGAGGAACAAAAACAACTGTGAAGCTTGGGTATTACAGTATGACAAGTAGGTTGATTAGACGTACATGGAGCATTCTCTTCAATGACTCTCTTCATCTCCAATCCTTTATTGCATAGGTCACATGTTGCTGTTCCATGTTAATCCTCCTAACAACAATTGTTCCTCTCCACTCCTATCTTTGAGGCACCTAATCAAGTAGGATTTGGGCCACAACTTTCCAATCTTAACCCACCTTTCCTAAATTAAACCATATATCTTTCAGGTTTGTCTTCTTCTGCTTCCCTCTTTGATTTTCTTTCTTGTTCCTTAAGTGTCTTATATGACAATGTTTAATTATTCGATAAAGATTGCTTTCCTATGTATGTAACCAAAGTAAACTTCAATTCAGGGTCATTTAGGTAAAAAAATTCAAGAGTACATGGAAAGCACAATATACCGTGGCAATAATAAGAAATGCTGCAACTGGGTATCTCTTCAATCTAAATGGAGGAACAGAATAGATAGTGCCAAGAAAAAGTCCCAGGCAGTAAAGAGAAGTAATGAATGAACCGAAGTTCAATCCAACAATCAGAAGGCCAGCAGCTGCAAAAAATAACACCAAAAACCATGCTGACTGAACTGAGAGGTCCCCTGCAGCTATAGGTAAATACGGTTTGTTCACCCTGCACTCAGAAAAATCAAACATATACATGAATGTAAGGTGAGTAGTGGTTAGGGTTTCGACAAGAAATTGGAGAAAGATGGTAATTATGTGAGAGATGGTAAAAACCAAGCAGATTTTAATGATTTATGAATCATGATGAGTATAGTTCAACATACTTGTCGATTCCTACATCATAAATCTGATTAATCCCAACTATATAGCCGTTGCCACATATTAGAGCAATAAGTCCGTATAATGCCTTGATTGTCAACCACCAATT
The DNA here is from genome assembly GCA_947650365.1 of Chamaelirium japonicum. Taxonomy (NCBI): domain Eukaryota; kingdom Viridiplantae; phylum Streptophyta; class Magnoliopsida; order Liliales; family Melanthiaceae; genus Chamaelirium; species Chamaelirium japonicum. Next base: position 16,192,072 of record OX393552.1, read on the forward strand.
TATCAGATTAGGGTTCTCTGTCAGAGCTCTTGCAACCAAAGCTCTGTCATCAGAATAAAGACATGTACAAGAAAAAAATGATGCAACAATCAGAACTACAAAAAGTTGTGGCAAGCTTGATGTCTAATAAGATAATCATTAGTTAAGGATCTGCTTAGTCAAGGACTTAAATACTTACACGGATCCCAAAGTAGTCCCACGAATGGTATGAGGCCTTAAAAATCTCCAGAATGAATCTTTGAAGTCTGAAATTTTTTTCGGTAATGGATTGGACGCGGCAGCATCAACTTGAGAACATGCCTGCCATGTATCCAAATATGATTTGAGACTTTGCTTGAGTTAATAATTTTAAGTACATAGCTACCAAATAAATGATTGTGGAGATATAAGGGAAAGCCAAAATTATGTGCAGCAGAAAAGCGACACAATAAATTTGTTCCTGTAGGGTTGAAGATTCACTGTTTGCCGTGCAAAGAATTGAGATAGAAAGTTGTGATTCAGTCAATGCCCATTCAGTAAATTTCTCAAAAAAATCCTGCCTTATAATTGCTTTTGCTTGCTTAAAAATATCCTTGATTAATTGAATAATCAAATATTGCAAATAGAAAACATGATTCATTAGATTAAGTAATAATGAAATGAAACTTCCTACTCACTTCCGTTGAGAGCATATTCGAGGTACCATGTCACGTGAACTAATGTTCTTCTTTTTCTACTCACTTCCTTTGAGAGCATATTCTGATATTGATTGGATCGCTCTCTCACTGGCTATTATATGTTTCTCGGTTCCTCTTTGATCTCTTGGCGATCGAGTCAAGAAACAGAATATTATTTCACAATCTCCAAATGAAACTGGGCCATGGCAGATTCTACTTCTGAGATAGTGTGGTCATGACGTCTTCGAGAAATGAGGGTCATCTTAGCCATCCCACTTCTCTCAACCGTGATAATCGGAGTGCTATCTCGATAGCCAGCAATCCGACATTTCATGAGCATACCAAGTATGTAGAGATCGAGTGTTTTCCACTTGATTTGACATCACCTTGTCGCCGAGACGATCTCCATTCCACATGTCTCTTCCAAGCCCAGCTTGCTAACTTCTTCACGAATTCTCATACCACTCAACGCTGCTTCTTCTGACACAACAAACTGAGTCTATGGCCCACCTTGAGTTTGAAGAGGAGGTCTTAGATGTACATTAGTATCTTCTCATTCTTTGTGTGGTATTCACACCCATGGTGACCACACCTTTCTATAGGCCTATATATTTGGCCTAAAGGCACAATGCAAGCTAAGATTTTCCCTGCTCCCAAGTTACAAGACCAAATCAAATTTCAAAACTAAAATGGTCATTTTAATGTATAGATGGATCGGGTTCTATGTACAGTCGGGTCAGGTTCTATATTATACATATATATTGGGCTTAGTGCCTCAATGAAGATCATTTCATTCTCTCCAAACCCTAGCTGTTATCTCCTAACATGGTATCAGAGCTGAGTTCACTGTCTCCCTCCAGGTGCGACCCCTTCCAATTGTACCTCGCTCTGCGTGCTCCACTTGAGCGGGGGTGTTGAGGAAGTTCATTGGTTTATCCCATATCGGTAGAGGGGGCACCTAACGCCCGCTTTATATACCCTTTGTGGACCTCCCCTTATGACCCGGGTTTTGAGGTGTGAGGGTATCTAACAGGGTACCAAAGCTCTAGGGTTTCTCCTGGGGCGAAGGCGAAGGCGACGACGACGACACCTCCTCCAGCACCGGCGTCTCCTCCAGTTACCTCACTTCCTCCGACCTCCCCTCTCCATCCCAACCACCATCCGGCTTCCCCCCTCCCCACTCGGCCCTCCTCCACCCGACCCCCACCAGGCCCCCCTCTCCACCCGACCCCCCTCTCCACCCGGCCCCCCTTCCACCCGAACCCCACCCAGCCCCCTCCCATTTTCACCCGACCCCCCTCTCCACCCCCCCCCCCCCCCCCCCGCCCCCCCCTCCATCCAACTCCACCCCACATTACCCCCTCGGCCTTCTTCCCTTCGATCTTCCGATCCCCAACCTCTCCCGACCCCGATCTGATTGATCATCCATCTCCATGGCCTTTGCTACTGTGCCTTTTGTCGTCGCGATCTCCCCGCCGCTGAAGGCAGTTCCTTTTCAGTTGACTTCGGCCAGCGACTAGCCTGATTGGTTGCTCACTGTCGAGGTCGCGCTCTCTAGTCGCGATCTCTAAGGTCACATCACCGGTGAGGACCCACCTCCGGCTGACTCTTCCGACTCTTCCTCAGTCACCAGTAGCATCGTTGCCAATAGTGTGTCGCCTATTGCGGCTACTGTCACGGCTACCCTTACGTGGCGTCGTCACAACCAGGCCATCCGGACATATTTTCTGGATTATGTTGCTCGTCCATTCCTTGCACCCATCGGTCGCCTTCCCACGGCGTGCGCGATGTATCTCCGGGACCGATTCCTTTCGCGCGGTGGTGCATGCCAGCATTAGCTTATTTGTGACTCCCAGGCCGCTCGTCAAAGGGAGCGTACGATTCAGGACTTCTTCAGTCTAATGAATGCCTATTGGCATGAGTTGGACTCTCTGATCCCCGAGCGGTGTGCTTGCCCGCGCTCTAGGGACTTCCAGCGCTACCTTGACGAAGGCCACCTCCACCAGTTCCTGACCACGCTTAGGCCGAAGTTCGCTCTCATTGCTAATCAGCTCCTTCATCGTGAACCTCTCCCTTGACTAAAGGATGCCTTGCTAGCCTTGGTCGACGAGGAAACTCACCTCTAGACTAAGGGTCCTCGTCCTCCTCCACCTGCTCTTGGACCAGACAGCGCCCGCTGACGGGCCTATCTTCTGTCATTACTGTAAGGAGCACAGTCATATGAAGCATGAATGTCCCAAAGGCCCTCCTTGCAACCTCTCGCTGAGGACCGGACGAGCGGGAATCATGTTGGGCTACAGGTTCTCGTGACGACCGACGTGGCAGTCGAGGTGGACGGAGTCGTGGACGTGGTCTGTCCTCCTACCGTCAGTTCGATGGTACTGCAGATACTGCTACAGCGACTCCGGCTTATCTTGTCGCTACCATTGCACTGTCTCCACTTGAGCCAGATCGTCTTCAGCGATTCGAAGAGCTACTTCTTTGCCACCTCCTTCGCTGGATCCTCGCCTACTCACGGCTTGTCGTTACCTCTGGTACTGCTGTCCCATGGATTTTCGATTCGGGTACATTCTGTCACCTCACATATGACTGTATTGTGCTCACCGCCTGTCCTGCTCTCGCCCACCTGGAGGTCCGCATTGCGGTCCTGTGGCACAGAAGGTTTGGTCATTTATCTAGTGATCGACTTAAAAGCATTTTTTGTTCGGACGTTTTGGGTCATGTGTCCTCCCCCCTCTCTGTCTGTAGGGGTTGCAGATTGGCAAAGCATCTAGCTCTTACATTTTCTGCTAGTACTCCCGATCTGTCACCCTCTTTGATTTAGTGCATTCTGACATTTGGAGTCGTGAGCCTATTACCTCAATTTCTGGTTTTATACACTATGTCTGTTTTATAGATAACTACTCTCAGTGCACTCAGGTTTATCTTATATGTCACCGGTCTGAGATCCCTCATATTTATCGGATATTCACCACTATGATTCATACTCAATTTGGTCGGTGCATCAAGACCTTTCGGCCTGATTATGCCAAGGAGTATCTCTCCTCAGAGATATGTGTGATTCTTCAATCTCACGACACTCTTCACCAGCAATCTTGTCTCCACACCTATGAGCAGAACGGAGTTGCCAAACACAAGCATTGTCATGTCTTCGAGACAAGACAAGCTTTACTTCTCTCTAATTCTGTTCCTCACTCCTTCTGGGTTGAAGCTGTTATGACAGCTATTCACCTCATCAACATCACTCCGTCCTATGCTCTTTCTGGTGCCACTTCATACGAGCGTCTCTACTCCAGTCCACCTGACTATTCTCTTCTTCCCATGTTTGAGTGTACATGTTTCGTACTTTTACCTCCCCATAAATATAACAAACTTTCTGCCAAGTCTGTCAAATTTGTTCACTTGGATCTTAGTCGGGAGCATAAAGGGTATCAGTGCTATGATCCCTTAGCTCATCGGATTCGTGTTTCCCGCCATGTTTCCTTTGTTGAGGATGTCATGTTCTTCTCCACTGAATCGCAAGGTCTTTCCCCACCTCTTCTATCCCCGTCTCCGTCACCACCACTCCTTTCCATTTCGTTACTCTCTCCATATTCTCCTACTAGGCTCTCCCCTTCGTCTCCTCGTCTCACCCACTTTTCCCACCTTCCTTGTCTCCATCATCTTCTTCACCTCCACCGCCACCGCCACCTCCCCCGCCACCTCCACCTCCCCCTCGCCACCTCCACCTCCCCCGCTTGTCATGCGTGTCTACGCTCGTTGCTCCATAGTCCCTCCCACCGAGAATGTTTACACTGGTATTCCTTTGCCTGCAGCTGCTCCCTCCTCTACGGTCAAGGATCCTGGCCCTGTTAGGTGTTATCCTGCGTAAACATCACATTCCTAACAGATATGACTACTGTCTTGACAGATTTGGCTACTCTGCTTTTACCTCTATCTCTTCAAACACCTCTGGACACTCTGATGTTGCTTCCTATTCTCTATCCTACCAAGCCTTTCTCACTGCTCTCTACACCCACCATGAGCTTCAATCATACTGTGAGGTAGTTTTGCACCCAAAGTGGAGACATGCCATGACAGCGGAGCTTGAAGCATTTTAACGAACTCAGACGTGGGACTTGATTCCTTGTCCCTCAAGCGTGGGGCCTGTCAGCTGCAAATGGATCTTCAAGGTCAAGACTCGACTTGATGGTTCCATTGAACGACATAAGGTTCGCCTTGTTGCTCATGGCTTCTCCCAGGAGTATGGGATTGACTACGAGGAGACATTTGCCCCAGTTACTCGGATGACCACTATTCGCACCCTCTTAGCTATGGCAACTGCTCGAGGATGGTCTCTCCATCAGTGGACGTCACTAATGGCTTTCTTCATGGTGACCTCTCAGAGAAGGTGTATATGGCTCCTCTGCCGGGTGTCTGCTTTTTCCGGCCACGTCTTTGGTCTGCGTTGGGCCATCTATGGGCTTAAGCAGGCCCCTCATGCTTGGTTTGAGCGATATTACAGTGCAGTTCTGGTAGCTGGGTTTGTATAGTGACACTCTTATTATGTCCTATTCACCTGCTCCTCCAGTTAGGGTATTGTTGTTCTGCTTTTGTATATAGATGATATGATCATCACCGGGGACAATAGTGCCACCATAGGGTCACCTCCAGAGTCAGTTTGAGATGAAGGATTTGGGTTCTCTTCGCTACTTTCTTAGTCTTGAGATTGTTTGGTCAGCTCGTGGATTGTTAATCTCCCAGCAGAAGTACATCTCTGACATCTTTGCCGATGTTGCTCTCATTGACTCTTGCACTGCTAACACACCCATGGAGCTCAACTTGAAGCTTCTTTGTACAGATGGTGAGCCTCTCCAGGATGTCTCCCGTTACTAGAGGCTGGTTGGAATGCTAGTTTATCTCACCATGACTAGATCGGACATTGTTCATGCTATTGGTATTGTCAGCTAGTTCGTTCAGGCTCCTCGCTCAGTTCACTATGCAGCGGTCATTCGGATCATCCGTTATCTACCGGGCACCATCACCCGCTCGCTGTTTTTCCCCTCCACCTTTCCGCTGGTGCTGTATGCTTACTCTGATACAGATTGGGCATGAGATGTTGCTACTCACCGTTCTACTACCAGCTACTGTGTGTTCCTTAGTGACTCCCTCATTTCTTGGCATAGTAAGAAACAAAAATCTGTCGCTCGCTCCAGCACCAAAGCCGAATACAAGGCTATGCCTTCCACAACCGCGAAGATTGTCTGGCTACACCGTCTCCTTCTAGACTTTGGTGTTGTGATCTCAGAGCATACTCCTCTCTTTTGTGATAACCGGATGCTATGCAGATTGCTAGCAATCCGGTCTTTCATGAGTGCACCAAACATATTGAGGTTGACCGTCACTATGTTCGCCAGGAGTTTTTCACCTACACCATCTCCTTTCCATTCATTCACTCGATGGAGCAGACTGCTGACTTCCTCTCGAAGCCCCTGACTATTGCTCACTTCCAGCATTTTATCAACAAACTCTCGGTACATGATCCACCGTGAGTTTGAGGGGGAGTGCTAATGTATAGATGGGTCGGGTTCTATGTACAGTCGGGTTGGGTTCAATATTATACATATATATTAGGCTTAGTCCCTCAATGAAGATCATTTCATTCTCTCCAAACCCTAGCCGCCATCTCCTAACAGGTCATCAGTAGTAAGGTCTCCCACTATAGTACCTGATGCAGGCCTAATCAGCACCATCAGATCATCGCCGCATCTTAAGTTTGATGCCAGAGACTCTTATTCAGTCATTTTTATTTTATGCATAGAGAATATTTATCACATCGGGACTTGAAGTTATTTACTTCAGTTTTTGGCCTATTATCTATGTTTTTGGCTTATTTTCTGAATTTTGTGTTCATGTTCTTGCCTAATTTATGGGGAATATCCATAATCTCATCCGAGGGCTTTTCGGATTGAATCCGGACCTTTTCGGGTGAGTTTTCTACATTATACTAATAAAATCTGGGTATGTGTGTTTGCGGGGTACCGACGGACGAGATTAAGTCTCGAAACCGATGGTTAGATGACAAATAACTTAAAAATAGATGACATGGAACTTGTTGGGCTTCACTTAGGGATAATTGGGCTTATCTTAAGCCCTATAGGGCTTCACAATGGTTGTCGCTCCCCTCCCTCTCACCCGTGCGCTAACCCCCACCCGTCCACCCCTTTCCGCAAGGAAACCGAGGCAGCCCATCCCCCCTGCTGTCCCCTCTCTTCCCTCCCTCTATCTCTCTTGTTTCTCTCTCTTTTCCCTTCATTTCTTGGCCAAACAAATCCCCACCACTCCTCTCTTGCTTTCCTTTGATCCAAACCATCCATTGGAAACCCTAGTTCAACAAAAAAGGAAAAGAAAGAAGAAATTGCAGACCTTTTATTGCTGAAATTGTGCCTCCGTGTGAGAGCTTCTAGAAGAGACGCGTGTCCCCGACCTCCGCCGCTTCCTCGACTTCATCTCGAGAAAATCCACGATTTCGCCTCACGTAGATTTGGTTTGTTTTCCGAAGAATTCGACTTCGCTCGACGTCCGGCCTTGCTCCGTGAGCGAGATCATCGACGCATCCTCGTAACGACCCACGGCGGAAACCCCAGGCATTATCTATTTTTTGTTTATCTTTTCTCCGCTTCCGCATCGATTCCATCAATTTTTTTTTTCATCGCCTCCGCTCCGCATCGCAGCCGTGTCCACCTCCGTTTCATCCCTAGTTGATGCCCAATATATGCCTAATCATTATACTTGCCATATTTAGTCTATCGGTAACCCTAGCAAGCACCTATAGCCCTATTTTCACTTAAAATCTGATGCATGCCACACTTTTAAATTTGATATCTACTGGTGCGAATCAAATTATTATATGCTGAATTTTGTTTTCGTTATATAATTGTATCTTGACTTGTTAGGTTTAATCCGTGCATGATGTTGAATGCGTAGATCTTTAGAACTATGTGAAATAACTTATGTTTGTTGTCTTTTTGAGTTATACGGTGCCATATTGATAACTAAATCCTAGTTTGTTGACCAAAGGGAAATCTTAAGGACTTAAGATTGTACTGCACCTTATCAGAGCCTACATCAGTACCACTCCCCCATCCGTAGACCCTTCTTACCAATCAAAAGTGGTTCTTTGCGCATAAATAAAGAAAATTGAAAATGATCCCAAAGAAGGAAATCAGTAGCTAGGTGGAGCAAAAAGGGTGAAACAGAACAAAATTGATCAAAATGTGAGCATTTGGTGAGAAAGGCGACGTACCCGGATGGCGAGACGCGCTGAACGTCGCCCTGGCGTGGCTCCTGAATGGCCTCTGGTGCAGGAAGCGGGGGCCCAAAGAGTGAGAGCAGGGGAGAGTGGGGAGGGGAGAGGGGATTTGGGATTGATGGGAAGTCGCGGGGGATGGAAGCTGGTGGAATAGGGTGGCGCTGAGAAGCGTCCGTTGAAGGAGTGAGAGCAGCGGGGGGAAGAAAGGGGGGAGGAGGAGGAGTAGGTGGAGAGAGCCATGGGAAGGCGGAGAGAAGCTCACAACTACGGGCACACTTCGCGCGTTCCCTAATCTCCGGACAGTGATCGGTACTTGAGGACCAGGTGCAACTTGGGTCGGGTAAAACCGAGAACCGACCCAACCCGACCTAAATGGGTTGGTTCGGTTCTAAGTTTTGTGGACCCGACTAAATACGGGTCGGTTCCGGATTGAGGCTCGGGTAGACCCGACCCAACCCGATAACCGAACTCATATATATTAGTCCACATTTATATGTCACGGGTTTGGACTTTTGGGCTCCATCACACTAGCACCCGAGTAAACGTTATTTGTTTGCTAATATTGAACCAACTATCAAGAGAACTCAACGGGTGGCTAAAGCCTAAAACTCAGTATAAACCTTTAGTTTGCTAGTAAATAGCCATTGAACATTATTTTTTTAAACCAACTCCCAACCCGAGAACCGACTCGAATCAACCCTACCTTGGTGTGGGTTGGGTTGGTTCGGGTCTATACCCAAGTCGGGTTGGTTCGGATTTCAATATGGTAGAACCGAACTAGTTCGGTTCGGTTCCGGGTTGGCTCAAACCCGAACGAACCCGACCCGAGTTGCACCCCTACTTTTTTTTTTTGAAAGGTAAAAAACTAATCTATTACTGAAAAATAAAAGCAGTTACAGGACACGACTTGTCTCTGAGTGAGCAAGCAGCCTACACGACCTAAGAGGCCATAGCAACAAGAAGACCCTATCTCATCGCACGGAGAGCATACCGAGTTGCACCCCTACTTGAGGTCCTGATAAGAGACCTATGGGTTATCTAGGCTGGGTGGAGGGAGTTGGACGGGTAAACCCAGGTCCAGGCCCAACCCGAGGGGTTGGACTAGGGGCATAAAAATAGCCCTTGATCCGGCCCGGTCTTGGAGACTCGTGAGCCATGTGGGCCTAGGCCACTATCCTCAGCCCGGGGCTTGGCTAGAATGTAGGCCAACTAACCGGGCCTGGCCTGAGGCCAGTATAAATCATAGATAATATTATATATAGAGGCCCCCTCAAGTGCGATCATGTTACGATCCACTTGGTGAGATCCGGTCTCACAACACGACAAAATTTATAAACCCTAAGTTAATTTTGAAATCCTAAACCTAACCCTAATTCCTAAACCCCAACTGTAATAAAAGTTATTCTAGAAGTTATTGTAGCTACAATAACAAATCCTAAAATCTGAATCATAACCGAAACCCTAAACCTAGAACCTAAACCCTAACCCTAATTCTAATTCTCAAACACTAACCCTAACCCTAATAATAGTTATTGTATCCAGGGGCGGACCTACATTGGGTCCGGGGGGGCTCAAGTCCCCCTCTCACCTTGGAAAAAAATTAAAGGTTTTATAAATACTTTACAAAATTATATGTTGGTGTTGCTTTTATTTTTTTTACTCGACTCTGGACGATACCTCGAAATCATTGAAATCCGATGAAAAACGAAGAGTACACGAAGCGCCAAATTAGCCTCTTATTCTCATTTCTTCTTCTCTTTTTCACTGTTGATACATGGAAAAAAAATTTAGCATTTAATGTTAGGTCCCTAGCAATAGATCAATTATGTGAAAAAGACAGTCAATAAGATGTTTTGCACTAGGTCCCTCTATAAAATATGCATTTACAACAAGTCCTTCCGTTAACTTTTTACCCCCTTTTAATGACAAAATTGTCCCTATTGTTAAAATCACAAATGTTACTCTTCACTACAACAAAGAGTAACAATCTACATTGTAGCAAATGTTACTCTATTATCAAAATTTTACTTTTTGCTATAGTGAAATCGCTATAGATATTTTCTTTTGTTTATAAAAAATCCATATTTTTGTTACAATGATATCACTGTAGCAAAATGTTACTCTTTTGTACCAAAATGTTACTCTTTGCAAAGAGTAACATTTCGGTGATAAATAGTAACATTAGCTACAAAGAAATCACTGTAGTTTTTTTTTTTTCTATAATTATTGTTGTAAAAAAATTTGCATCAGTGAAATCACTATAGCAAATGTTATTCTTCATGTGATTTTCTTGTACAGCTGCATGTAGGGGTAAAATAGATATTTTTCCAAACGAAAGGATCTACCACTAAAGTATCTCTTTACCGCTTTATGTTATAAGGACCTGCCACCAATTTGCCCAATTTTTATTTTGTAGCGGACTGTTTTTTGCTTTTGATGCTAAGTGAGCCAACTCAACCATTCATGGAAGAATAGAGAGCCGTCCAATTATATTAGGGAACGACCCATGCATCGTACTCATACCCTTTTTATATATCATCAGACTCCTCCCTTTTTTTCTGTATATTAGGGAACGGCCCAGATCTCCCATGTAACATCCGTAGGAAAAACCATCCTAGCAAAAATCGTCCTTCTGTCCGCCACTTAATTAAGTGAATGTTTGTGGGCAGTTAGATAGAGATTTTGATCCAACGACCTTCGACTCTCCAAGGGTTCATACCATGTCTTTTAGTGTGAGTTTCGGTATGGGGGGAAAAAAAATAGAAGGAGTTGCAGTGCAAAGACAAGCACAGCTACATGTTTTCCTTATTATCCTTAATATTCTTTTGGACGAGTCGGCCAGTTATAGCCCCAGATTTTTTAAGGACAAAGAAGGGTAGTGACGTTGTCATGCCGCCGGCTGAAGTTTTCGACTCAAGACATCAATATCAATTACTTTTTAATATTTATGCCCGCCTGAGAAAAAATCCTGGGTCCGCCATTGATTGTATCTACTACAGTGATTTCATTGTCGCAGCTATAGTCATTGCTACAGTGATAGCTATAGTAATGCCTAAACCCTGACCCTAATCATAAAGCACAATTCCTAAATCCTAAATTCTAACAAATAATATAAGATCGCGCCAAGTGAATCGCACTTGAGGGTTTCAATATTGATATATAAATCATGTGTATATTACCAAAAAAATAAAAAACAGTGGGTAGATGTAAAAGGTGGGTTATTGATTTGAATCTTTCCCAATTATAGAATTTTCTTACTAAAAACCCATCCGTACCAGGCCTGAGTCGAGCCAAATAGTTTCGAACTTGGCCCGATCTGACCTGGCAGCCCAGGCTAAACACGCGGGTTTTGCCCGGTGTATGTGCAGAAAAATATTCGGGTCATCTTTATTGCACAAAACGAGATTATAGAGGTCGGGACTCGGGGGTGTTGAGCCGGGTGCGGCGAAGATTTGATCAGGAGATTGTGGGAGAGATCCTCTGGAGGGTCCCTTTGATCTGCGTCTCCACGTTACTTTGTGCAAGAGCTCTGAAGGGTTTTCCAAGGACAGAGATCTGTACAGGGTGAGGGTTGCTTGAGAGGCTAAGGATTTGTTGCCGTTGCTTTTGTCCTTTCCTTACTTTGCGCTTTCTCGGCTAGGGGGTTTTTGGATTTGCTCCTTGGTCTTCGCATCTCCCTCGGCTCTGGCTAGATCTCGGCGTCCTTGATCGTCGGTTCGCGGCGTCGATCGTGTTTTTGGTGTCGGCTTCGGCTTTAGCTTTCGGCTTTGGCGTGGCTGTGGCTTTTACTTTGCTTTGGCGCTTGTGTTTGAACATAGACAGGTAGAGGCTTGCAGTACTTTAGTTCTTCCAGACTTCGCGTCGTATCGGTTAGAACGTGCGGTGCTTTGCTCGTGACCGTCGTAGTTGCTTGGCTTTGGCACGTACGTTATTTAATTTGGCGCGGGCTTTACCAATGCTTTTGCTTCGGCTTCTTACATTGACTTTTACTCTGGTGTTGGCTTGATCTTCTTCCGTTCGATCTTTTTCTCGAACGGCGATGGCGAGGTCTTCAAGGATTCTTTATTCTTCCTCGACGGTCATGGTGTTGGCTTGACTTCTCCTCTTCTCTAGGCTTCTTTGGCGTGATCGAAGTTGAAGGCTTAGTTTTGAAGACGACGGGTGTAGCGTAGCTTCGAGTATCCTTCTCCAAGTTTTTTTCTTCGTGAATAAAGTGGATGTTGTTGAAGACGACAGGGTGATACCGCTTCGATCTTCTTCTCCAGCCTTTTGGGCTTGATCGGAGTCGAAGGCTTGTTGAAGACGATAGAGTGATGCCGCTCCGATCTTCTTCTCTGGGCTTGCCCCCGGGTCGGTGCACACAAGTCGGGTTTGGGCCCGATATAATTTATGTGTCTACAAATGCCCCCTCACGGACGAGTGCGCCGACGAAAAACACGTAGCACTTGTGTACGCAGAAAACGAACAATGCTTGTCCTTGATTCCTTTTGGGAACGGGGTGGAGGCTTATTTAAGGATTCCTACCCCCTTTGCTTCTTTCATCCAACGTCTGTACTTGCGGAGGGCTGAAGCTTGGAGACCGCCGTCGGAAGGGGCTGCCTAGGGTTGCACAGGACTTGCTTCGTATTCCTAGTTGTCACCTCTTTCATCGTCATCGGCGGCTGTTGCGGAGGATCGACTATGGTGCATGAGTTGAAGATCGTCACGAAGGTGGTCTTGAAGTGGAGGGGGGAAGATGATCGAGGTGATGAGGACGGGGTACCGTGGTTGATGATGCAGGCGCACGTCATCCAAGCGCGGTTGATGAAGGCGATGTAATCTCTTTTTTTTTGTATTTTATTCGTAAAAGGATAACTAGTGATATTGAATCACCAAGAGAAAGTGGCGGAAGGGGTAAGAACCGTGACAGAGAAGAAAAGACTAGAATCTTAGATGAGAGGGGGCCTGAAGTCCATCAGGATACAAAGTGGGGACTCAAATCCATGAGCCAACGAAGGCATCCGCCATCAATTTTCATTCATAATAATCTGTCCTCCAATGGTTACAATGGGGCCTTTAAATAGGCTAAAAGAAAAGACAAAGATGGCAAAAAATTTAATAAAAGCCAATAAGTATCCTAACAACTTGCCTAAAATAAAGATCTTAAATAAAAAAAGATTCTAAAAGATATCATAAGAGATATCCTGCCTGATCCATCCATGGCAGGTTAGGATGGGCCTTCGGGTGGGCCAACGGGCTTGGGCCCAAGTCGGATCACATCATTCGCTTCCGCTGCGAAGAACTCGCCCTCGAGTTCATACGGTAAAGCACAATCATCATCGAGGTTTTCACCGATGTGATATCTGTCGTCAGGAGCTGATGGTGGAGGCCCAACAAATGGTGTCTCACTATACCGAAGTCACCACCGGGGTCCCATGAGAAGGTATCACTGCCGTCGATCAAAAAACATACGTCAAAGTAGTGCTGGGGTAGACGACAGAGTCAGATCGTAATATCAGACCACTGCGATAGCTCGAACATCGGCTCGCCTGAACGGAGGTAGAGCGGAATAAACACTGTAGGCACCAATAGTCGGTCTAGCCCAAGAAAATCAATCTGTTGAAGCTCGGCTAGAGAGACATCCTTGAAAGAATCCGCGGTAGGTGGTAGCATGGCGGGTGGCAGAAGATCCTCTGGAATGGGAAGCTCGTCTGCTGGTGGTAGTACTGGAGATGATGGATCCACCAAAGATACAACTGGAGGAAGCTCGGTCGGTGGTGGAGGCTCTACTGGAAGTGCTGGAGGTGGAGACTCATCCATGGAGGCCGCTAGAGGTGAGGCCATTTGTTGTAACTTCTATTCAATCTCACAAGCTATCTCATAGACTTCGTCCAGATCCCTCCAAGATCTAGATAAAAACTGGCCCTTTATGTCGGAGCGGAGTCCTCTAACGTACAGTACCACTGCCAAGAAATCTTTCTCTGAAAAATCATAGTGGATCATGCGCCGATAGAATACTGAAGTGTACTCATAGACGGAGTTGTTCCCTTGATGACAACGAATCAAACCTTGCATCTTGGCATCCATGTCACAATAGTGAAAATGTGGTCCAGGGGTAAATCTAGAAATCTGTAATTACTGGTTCACTAAAAATTTCTGCTGATGGTATGGATGCGTAGATCTCGAAAAACGCTTCGATTTGGTAGGTCGCACGCCAAAAACGGACTAGAATTGAAAGAGATATGCCCAATTGAAGTTGGCGGGTCTGTTTTGCCTATTCGGGTCGGATCCGAATTCAACTCTGGTTCAGCACTTAAGTGCAAAATAGCAACTATAAAGGTTGGGGATTTGAGGACTGTTGGATGGGGATCTAAGGGTTGTGAGGGAGGAGTGAATTGGGGAAAAGAAAAGGGGCTAAAGGGTAAAAAAAAAGTTAGGGCTTTAGTTTTGTTTGCTTGTTGGCAGATATGGAAGGAAGAAAAGGGGCGGCTGCTGTAGCTGAGAGCAAAAGGGTCGGCTGCTGTAGCTGGTAGCAAAAAAATGGGGCGGCTACAGCTGGGAGCAAGCAAGGTACGTTTCCTCTTTCCTTTCTCTCTTCTTTCCTTCTTCTTTTCTTTCCTTTTCTTCTCTTTCTTTCCTTTTCTTTTTCTTCTTCTTTCCTTTTTCTGCTGCTATCACAGATCTGATAGCAGATCTGGTTTTTTTTTTGGCTGCGGGGTGCGCGGGAGCACGGGACAGAGGGTGGTGGTTCAGCGGGTGGAGCGAGAGGAAGGGCCGGCTTGCGGTGGACGGGCGGGCGGCAAAGGAGAGGGGTTCGGTTGAAGGAGGTTTCCTTTCTCTTCTCTTTTCTTTTCTCTCAACAGATCTGATCTCTCTCTCTCTCTTTTTTTTTCAAGATCTGATCTCTCTTCTTCTTTTATTTTTTTGTTGGGATTGTAGGGTGATGTACCAGAAGAAGATGACGACGAATCGACGAGGATGGTGACGATGGAACGACGACGATGACGATCGAAGCGAAGATCATTCGTGGTACGAAAACGCCACGAAGCCCGGAGCTCTGATACCAACTTGATGCAGGCGCACGTCGTCCAAGAGCGATTGATGAAGGCGACGTAATCTCTTTTTTTGTATTTTCTTCGTAAAAGGATAACTAGTGATATTGAATCACCGAGAGGAAGTGGCGGAGGGGGTAAGAACCGTGGCAGAGAAGAAAAGACTAGAAGCTTAGATGAGAGGGGGCCTGAAGTCCATCAGGATACAAGGTGGGGACTCAAATCCATGAGCCAACGAAGACATCCGCCATCAATTTTCATTCATAATAATCTGTCCTCCAATAGTTACAATGGGGCCTTTAAATAGGCTAAAAGAAAAGACAAAGATGGAAACAAATTTAATAAAAGCCAATAAGTATCCTAACAACTTATCTAAAATAAAGATCTCAAATAAAAAAAGATTCTAAAAGATATCATAAGAGATATCCTGCCTGATCCATCCATGGTAGGTTAGGATGGGCCTTCGGGTGGGCCAACGGGCTTGGGCCCAAGTCGGATCACATCAGTTGAGGTGCTTACCTTTCTCCTCCTCCTTCTTCTTCTTTCTTTTTATTCTTTCTTCTTCTTTTCTGGCTCGCGGAGGCAGCAGCAGCAGGCGGCAACGGCGGCGTGCGGCGCGGGATGCAATGACGGTGGCCTATAGCGCAGGTGCGGGGTACAACTGCAGCGGCCTACGGCGCGGGCACGGGGCGTAGCGGGGCACGGGAGCAGGCGGCGGCGGCCTGCGGCTCCGAGTTGGGCAGGTCCCGACCGGGTCGGAGAATGGGCGCGGAGGCCGGGGCGAAGGCTGCTGCGGCTCCGATTTGGGCGGGCCCTGATCGGGTCGGAGAAGAGGGGGGCTACGCCCCCCCCCCCTCCTCTTGTGGGTTCGTGGCGTGTGGTCCTGATGGGAGAGAGGGGCTGTGGGGCCCCTTAGTACCCTTTTTTATTTGACTCTCCTTCCCTGGTCTTGATTGGCTTCTATTCGTCGGATTTAGCTAGTCTCTACTGTAGTTGACTTATTTTTCCTTGTGTTCTTTCAGGGCTCGAGCTTTCGAGAGTTTGGTTTCATCAGGTTGGATTACTGAGGACTTCTCCGATGGGGGTAAGTACCTTCACTTCCCACTTACTCGGGTTTATCGCTACCACACTTCGAGGAGAGATGATCGTCTGTCGATGCTCCAGATTCCTATCTATGAGCACTTCACAGATGATGGAGTTGCTGATACGAATTGCGGGATGCCGAAGCTAAGTGAGAAGGTTTATACTGATGAGTCGATCTCCATTAAGCTTCTTCGTCCGAGCTTGACTCTGCCCTTCCATCACTGCGCCGAAGATTTTGTGCCTATGCCGATAGTGGCTTCGAAGATCTGCTCTCGTTTGACTCGATGGGGTGTTGACTCCTGGCCTCATGGGGACGTTCAGTACCTCTGTGGCTTTCACGAGTGGATGGGCGAGCTTTCAGAAGTTTTCAGGGCGGAGTCTGAGATAAAACCGTTGGCGAAGTTCCTAGCGCCAACTCATCGAGAGTACAGTCGTCCTGAGGGGATGTACCGAGCTCTCTGTGAACTCTGGTGCCCGGATACCAACACATTTCTTATTAGAGCGGGAGAAATAGGGATTTCTCTCCGCGATGTTCACATTGTCACCGGATGCCCCGAGGTACGGAACTACTATCAAGAGGAGGTGCCGGCTCTGAAGGATCTGATGGATACCAGTTTCTCCCTAAGTTCTTGTCTTCTTCTGTTCAAGGCGTATGCCATCATTGCGGCGTGAGATCAATCGGATCGAGTGCGTCATTCATCTTGGGTAGACTTTTGGTTCAGGGATGAGTATCGGTCTCCTACCCCTTCTGCTCACCCGATATGGAGAATTGCCCAGATAAAGAGGCCTCCACTGCGATCCTTCGTGATGCCGATTGAGTCTTTAGCCCGGGTGAAGCATTCGATGGAGAGGAAACGGAGTCCGTGGGAGGTTTTTGGTTTGGAGCGCGACAACGAGGAGTGGCGAGCAGTTTATCGGGCTGTCGGGTTGGCCATTTTCCTTTGTCGATTCGTGCTTCCTTGTACCAGCGAAGCCATCCGTCCTGGGACTTTTCTTGTGGCATCCTGGATGGCGAGGGGAGAGCTCTTCAACTTGGCACCAATGATCTTATGCGCCTTATACCCGGGGTTTAGTGCATGTATTAGAGCTTGTCTAATTCGGACAATGCCAAAGGGGAAGTTGGCCGGTCTAACTCCTTTGGCTCTCTGCACTATTTGTACGGTTAGATGGCCCTTCACTTTCCGAAAGGGATCTTTGCCAAACGTGGGCATCCAGCAGACTTGTCGTTCTTGCCAGGCATAGGGGGGATCCTGAATGCCTTTATCAGCTGGGAACGCCTGAAGGAGTGCGCCTGAACGCTTTTAAGGAAGATGGGAGGCACGGACTTCGAGTTTACGTCGGAGCACTCAGTGTTCTCCCTAGGACGTCGACGGTTTATGACAATGAGGAGCTCTATGATGGCTTGTACTGAAAAATGGTCAGCTGCCGCCCTGGCTACTTGGTTTGGCATTGAGGATATACAGTGGAGGTAAAGCAGTATTTCCCTCATAGTTTTGCTCACCAACAGGGATTTCGGCAAGAGGTACCTGGCATGCCTCAACGATTGCAGGGGCGCATTAGCCTGCAGGAAGACTATCACCTCTAAGCTTCTCTTTACGCTCGACTGACTGGATACAACTTCTTTCCTGGGACCAAGTCGGGATCAAGGGATGACGTGACTCCAAGTTACTGCAAATGGATCGAAGAGCGAGTATCCCCACTACTTGTTAGCTTTCCGATTGATGTCCTGGTGGGTAGCGGGTTCAAGGACTTTAGTTTTGATCCTTTGGCGGGATCGGAGGATCACCGCCTCCGGTTGGGAGTTCAGAGGACCGGGAATACTTGTAGTCATCTTTCCAGTACCCGTCGGGTTTCTACTTTGGCTCCTATGTCGAGAGTCGGCCCTGTGAATGCCCCAGGGCCGTTTATTCTTTAGCAGACAGTCGTCGACAGTGCCCCGCCTAAGAGACGGAAGTTGTGCATTCCACGTAGGCTGATTTCGTGGGTGCCCTACCCGGTAGAGAATATTGAGGAGCCCGGCCTTTTAGGGGATGAGGTGATCCCCCCGTCCGGGATAGCTCTGTCTGACTTTGCAGGTACGCATAAAGTTTCTTCTTTTGCTCCTTCTTCGATTTCTGGGGACTTCATCATGCTGAGTAGCACGTTTCTTTTTTCTTTAGACAGACTCCGTCGTAGTTGTGGAGTGGGAGCCAGCTTCTTTAAAAGCGTGCCAAGGGTGTTCGCTTACTACGGCTGCGCATGAAGCGTCCGGGAAGTATGGGCTAGACATTCCCGTGGATGACCTAGCCCTCCTCGGGCTTTGTGGGGAGAACTTTCCTAGTGGCGACGTAGATCTGGATGACATAGATGTCGATGCCTTGTCCTTTCATGAGAAGACCGAGGTTTCGAGTGTCGGCAGGCGGCATACCTCGTTTGCCACCTTCTAAGGCTTGGTGGAGGGAGACGGTTGGTGCGGCAGCGGCGACAGTTCCCCCAATTTTGCCGACCTTGTTAGTGAAGATGGCTCCTGGGCGGCCGCAACAGTGGGTAAAGCTTTGCCCATGTACTCTGAAGTGCCTCGCCAGATTTTGAGACCGAGGAGCAAAGTTTCAGAGTTCCTTCTCGATAGTTGTTGGTAGAACATCAGGTCGACGCTTGAGTCATTCTAGGACGAGGGTTTTGGTACTCTCCAAGAATGGTGGTCTGCTAATGGTATCGAGTTTTGTGCGAGCTTGGCAAAGTTCAAGGTGGATAGTTCTTCTTTTGCCGCGCAGATGAACTTGCTCGTGACTGACAACGAGGCTTATCGTTCCCGGCAGGCTCTATTAGAGGGGAGTACTCCTTTTGAGTTAGCGACAGCCGAGGAGAGTTTGTATCAGTCGGAGTTTCAGCTTGCGGAGGCTACTTCTAGTTTGATGAAGCCGTAGAAGAAGGTGGAATCAGTACGAGCTACTCTCAAGAAAACAAAATCTTGTTTGGAGTGAGTCGAGGCTGCAGAAGGGATTTTGAAGCGAGCTTCTTGAAGCAGCAAATGGACTTGTCAGCTCGTCGCGAGCTTATGGTCACTCGTCCTTTAGAGTTGCAATAGGTGGAGGCCACAAGAGAAGAGTTGTTGCGACGTCTTCAAGCGTTAGATACCCTTTACTAGTTGTTTCTTGTTTTGACATTTATCACTGTAGTCTCCTTTTTCAGACTTACGCCATGTACTGCTTTCCTTTGAGTATCGAATAATATCATCATATTTTTTAGATCATTCGTATGGACTGTTGTTGGGTTTCTTTTTTGTCGGACTAAACTTAAAGTAACTTCTCAGGCTGCCTACGTACCCTCCTGGGGGGGATTAAGTCACAGGTAGTTCACGGTGTTTTTTTTTTTTAAAGTGCGGCCTTGCCTTAGGCATAGTACCTTTTGAGGTACTTGCCGTTGATAGGGCCGAGTGTGAGCCCTTCTGGCATTGTGAGGAAGTATGCGCCGCTGGGGTAGACCTCTTTGACGGCATGTGGTCCATCCCATCTAGCGTCAAACTTCTTTCCTCCTTGATGCGAGAGAATGATGGGACGTTTGACTGCCAGCACCAGCTCTCCTGTTTGGAAGGATCGAGGACGAATCTTCTTGTTGAAGATGTAAGTCAATCTGGCTTGATAGTACTCCAAGCGTTGTTGAGCTTCGAGATGCCTCGCATCTAGTGTCTCCAATTCTGCCAAGCGGAGCTGGGCGTTGTCGTCGCTGGTGAGGCCTTCTTGGATTGCTATCCTGAGTAATGGATTTGAAGCTCGAGTGGTAGAACAGTTTCTACCCCGTAGACGAGGGAGTACGGAGTTGCTTGTGTTGGAGTACGAAAGGATGTGCGATAGGCCTATAGTGCTTCTTCGCCGATGTGTTCATACCAGTCCTTTTTCGACTTTGAGACGACCTTCTCCAAGAGCTTGCAGAGAGTCTTATTGAAGGCTTTTGCCAGACCATTGGCTGGGGCATTGTACATTGTTGAGCACCTTTGCTTGATGTCGAACTTGGCTCAGAACTAGCTGACAGCGGCATTCTTGAATTGCTTTCCGTTGTCCTTGACGATGTAGCGAGGGATGCCATATCAGAAAATGATATTATTCTGGATGAAGTTGATGACAGAGTGCCTTGTAACTTCCCGTAGTGATATTGCTTCGACCCATTTAAAGAAGTAGTCTGTTGCTGCCAAGATGTAAAGATGCTGCTTGGATGACTTGGGCAAAGGACCGACGATGTCGAGTCCCCATCCGTCGAAGGGCCATGACGCGATCGTCGGATGCAAAGGCTCTGGGGGTTGATGGATATAATCGTCATGTAGCTGGCAAGAATGACATTTCTTTACAAACTCCAAGCAATCCTTAACCATAGTGGGCCAGTAATAACCTATCCTCCTAACGTGAAAGTGGAGCTTTGGACCAAACTGATGCGAGCCACAGATTCCAACGTGGACTTCTTCCAGTGCTGCTTTCGCCTTTTCTCTTATGAGACACCTCAGGAGCGTACCATCATAGCTTCGACGGTACAACTCATTATTGAAGTGGAAGAACTTCAGAGACCGCTGAAGAATATCAATTTTGCACTTAGGATTATCGGGGAGCTTCCCATGGATGAGATAATCCACGAAGAGTCATCTCCAATCATGCTCTTCAATTACAAGAACGTGCACCGTGTTGACTTGAACTGGAATTCCAAAAGGGCTGTCTTCGTTGGTGATCACTATTCTTTTACAGATGGGGATAACGAGCTGACATCCTTCCAAAAATGGGAGTATAATCGCCAAATTTGCAAGCACATCGGCCTGCTGGTTGAGATTCCTGGAGACATGCTGAATGGAAGCGGCCTCAAGTGCATCGAGGAGTTTCAGAGCTCGTATGTGTAGTGGCACGAGGTCTTCCTTATTGACTTTGTATTCCCCCAAGACTTTCCGGATGATGAGCTGGGAGTCGCCGAAGATCTTTAGTCCTTGAAGCTTCATGTCGTTGGCGAATTCAAGGCCGACGAGCAGCGCTTAATATTCTGCCACATTGTTGGAGCATGGTTATGATAGTAAGAACGAAAAGGGAAGTTTCTCATCGTTTGGAGTGATGAAGATGACCCCTTCTCCTGCCACATCTTGCCTTGTTGCACCGTCAAAAAATATCTTCCAAGAGGGAGCGATGTCTGGGAGGTCTTCTGACAATTCCCATTTTACTGGGAGAGGATATTCCATCAGGAAGTCTGCGAGAGCTTGCCCCTTGACTGCTTTATTTGGCACGAAGGTGATGTCGAACTCGATGAGTAACAGTGACCATTTGGCTAAACATCCAGAGAGCATCGGTCTTGACATATATAATGTACTTAGAGGGTTGACTTTCGAGATAAACCTGATGGCGTGAGCCAGCATGTAGTGTCACAGCTTTTTTGTAGCAAAGATAAACGCCAGACATACTTTTTCGATCGGGGAGTAGTTTAGCTCTGCGCCGACGAGGGTGCGACTCAAGTAGTAGCAGGCTGTCTCCTTGCCTAGTCCGTTGTCTTGAGCCAGGAGTGCCCCAAGGATTGCTCCTAGGCGCTAATGTAGAGGATCAGTGGCTTTCCTTTAACTGGTGCTAATAGGACTGGCGGCTTTAGCAGATAGTTCTTGACACTTTGGAGAGCTTCTTGGCAAACTTTGTCCTATTTGAAGAACACTTCTTTCTTCATGAGGCGACTAAAGGGGCGGCATTTTCCTGCTAGGTTAGCGATAAATCTTCTGATATATGCCAGATGCCCTTGAAGACCTCTCAGATCTCGCACCGTCTTAGGTGCAGGCATGTTAATGATAGCATTAATTTTGGATTGATCTATCTCAATGCCTCGATGTCGTACGACAAAGCCGAAGAATTTGCTCGAGGAGACTCCAAATATGCACTTGAGTGGATTCATGCGGAGTTGGTATCTTCAAAGCCGTTTGAAGATCAGCTCGAGGTCTTGCAGATGTGTTGACTTCTTCTTGGACTTTATGACGAGGTCGTCAACATAGCACTCCATGTTTTGATGAAGAATATCATCAAAGATTCTCTGTATTGCTCGTTGGTATGTGGCTCCTGTGTTTTTCAAGCCGAAGGGCATGCTTTGTAGCAGTAAATTCTCTTTGGTGTGTGGAACGCCATGAGCTCTTCATCTTTGGGTGCCATCCGGATCTGGTTGTCATAAGATCCGTCCATGAAAGTTATCACTTCGTGGCTTGTCATTGCGTCCACCATTAGCTCCGTGATTGGCAATGGGAAGTCATCCTTGGGGCATGCATTGTTCGAGTATCTGAAGTCCATGCACACCCTGATTTGACTGTTCTTCTTTTTGACTGGAACGACGCTGGAGATCCATATCGAGTATTTGACCTCTTGGATGAAGCTGGCTTCGATGAGCTTGTTTACTTCGCTTTCTATCTAGGGTACCAACTCCGGTCGGTAGCGTCTTTATCCTTGCTTGATGGTGCTAGCTCCGTGTTTGACATCGAGCTAGTGTACTATGATTTTAGGATCGAGGCCTGGCATCTCCTTGTAGGACCATGCGAAGATATCTCTGTATTCTCAGAGCAGCTTGATGTATGCAGCTTCTTCTTCAGGAGTCAAGAGTATGTGTGCTGACGAATGTAGGCCGAGGCTCCTTTTTCTGTGCCCAAGTTGATTTCCTTTAAGTCATCAACGGTGGACTGTCCCCCTTCTTCGAGGACTGGCAGTGCGTCTTGTAACTCGTTGTCCGAAGTAGAAGAATCATTGTTTTCAGTTTCGATAACGGAGATATGATTGACGGCCACCATGTATTGATCGTGGATGATTATATCCGGAGACCATGTCGAACTTGTTGACTTGGGTGGGTGAGTGGGCATCAAAACGGCGTCCCTAACTGGCATTCCCAAACGGTCGAACACCGACTTTCTCTTTACTTGATTGGTCCGAGTCTTTCGAACACAGATATATACTTTGAATTTGACTGACTTTGATTGTTTTTCTTTTGTTTCTGGAGTATGGCCCGATATTGAGCTCGTCACCATCTTCTTTTGGTTGACATGATATTGGGACGAACGACGTAGGTGGAGCGTGCATCATAGACTGACGATCCTTCAGCCGCTTCATCTATCATCTTTACCTCAACGTAATTGGAGGTGAAGGTCATCTTTGTTGCGATCTTGACGACTATCAGAGTTTGACTGGAGCCGATGCCTCGTCGATTTGGGAGAATCTACTCACCACTTTGAAAAAGACTAGCTTGAGTCTTGGTCAGCCCATGCGGTGTCGCAGCTCGGGGAAGCGTGCCCATATGTATGACACTCTCTTTGTTGTAGCCGGCTTTGAATAGTAATTTGGTGGCGTTTTACCCCCAACTCATTTTTGGCTTGAATTCGAGTTGATTGGGGTCAATAGATCCGATAGATCCGATCGGGCTTGAATCTTGCATCAGGCCAGGTAGTGATTGTTGAGCGGCCAATTTGTGCTAATTATCCCATTATTCTCAAGCATATATCGTCAGTTTGCTACGTAAAACTTTCATAATACACGTAAACTGCATTAGTTTCTTTGCACCACGATATAGTAGACTTTAATACTAACCCAACGGTATATTGGTTCGCTCTCATACACATCATGCATGAAAGTTATATTGCCTGATAACCTAAATTATTCTTTTATCGATAATCGTGTATTGGAATCTTATGGACTTCATTTCATGTGTGTCTTGCAGGAAATTGATCCGGTACTCGACGCAGTCAGCTCAAGGGTATCAAGACTAAGCAGTGGATAATCTCGCGGCGATCTGATGGAGACTGTACAGCTAGTTTGGAGGCCTGTCTGAAGAACAACGTTGGAAAACGGATAACTGCGATGATTCGGACGAGGGAAGAATTCAACAAGCCGTGCAGCGCATGACTCGAACCAGAAGGTGACTACATGAATGCAAATGAGCGATGAGGGTTTTGATGATGAGTTCAAATGATGGTGACCAAAGCCGGCCTGTCGTTCTCTTCCTATCTTTCTTTCTCTTTCTTTTCGTTTCCTTTTCATCTTCTATTTTCGTCTTTAATTTAGTTGTTTTCACTCTGCGCACACCTTATTCCAACTACAAAGCCCATCGTAGCAGTGCATCACCTAGGTCCCTTAGCATATCGCACACGAATCCCTCTCGGACCCTTTAAAACCCCATGCATGCAGCGACCAGCACTACACCACTCACAGCCGACCATCTCGCCGTTCCACCTAAACCCAGCCGTCCGATCCAAATACAAAACCCATGCAGCCCTGCACACCGAAGCACTCTCTCTCTCTAACTAGATCACAGCCGACCGTTCTATCCCATCAATCCAGACCATCACACCCGTCCCGTGCATCAGCATGCACCGAACCCACCATGCATGCATGCATGTGTATCCACCGAACCCAGCGGCCCAGCTCTCCCACGTCTCTTTCCCAGCATCACAGCCGTCCGATGGCATGCAGGACCAGCTGTAACCAGAACCCATCATCCGGTATTCTCTCTAAAATCCGGTAGTCTCTCTCTTTCCTTACTCTCTCCTCTCTCTTACCCGATCGAGACCCAAGTCACCCAACAGCCCAGCCGAACTTCTCTCTATCTCCTCCCGTTTTTCTCTCTCTTTCCTTCTATCTCTAAACCCGAACGCCAAGCCGCGCGTCTCTATCTCTCTCTTCCGTTTCTTTCTCTTCTCTTTCTTTCTAAAACCGGACCTCCCAGCTGTAGCCCGAGCATCTCTCTCCTCCTTGTATTTCTCTCTCTAATTACCTCTCTTTCCTTATCTCTCTAACCGTCCAAATATCAGCCCCTACCCGATCGGCCCGAGATATGCACGATCCCACACCGAACTTACCTCTCTTCCACGTTTCTCTCACACTTAATCACAGCCGTTCCTTAGCCCGAAGCATGCACGTCCGGATACTCTCTCTCTCTCTCTCTTTATCCTATATAGAGGGGGGCACGGACGAACCTAAGGGGGGGTGCCGACCTTGTATCACCACTAAGAACCTTCCACCATCTTCCATCTTCCATCTTCATCACCACCAAGGCACATCCATCATCCATCATCTCCGAGCGACGCTCCATCATCACGAAGCCGCACGCCGCCATCGTCGAAGACGCGCCATCATCCTCTCCAGAAGCTTCACACACACGCTCGTCATCCATGATGGAGTTTGCTCGCATTTATATTTTCGTTATGAATTGTATGAATATGCGTAGCTAAACCCCTAGCTAGGGCTAGGGGTGAAACTTGGTTTATTTATGAATAATATTGATTCCCGTTTATGCCTCAATGTAATTTCGTCTTTGGTTGTTTCATAATCTTTATTAAATACCGCATGCTTGCATATTCGCTTGTTTCTATTATTGATTCCGGTCATAGTAGATGCGTAGGGAAGTTTCTACAGCACTGTAGTATCGTTCTGAACGTTTTGAATAACCATCGTATGATTATTATCATTTTATTATAATTCAAATCTTTAATCTATAGAAATAGACTGCTCTGTGATTCAACTTCTCAAAGAGACGTTGACACTTCTATAAACTCTTTAAGATTCGGCGTTGACCCAGGTTACGCCGAATACTAGGGAGAGTCCCTGTGTCGTGCAACAAGTTCTTTCACGCTAATCGTCAACTATCTAGATCTAAGATTAAAAGATTCTCAGATTTTAATTGTTAAATCTTCCGGTTGGGATGAACATGCCATTCTACCCCAACTGAGATAAATAATCAATATTATTTGTGAATGTCCAAGCGTAACCCCGAAACCCTAGTTCTCATCCATTGATTCTCCACAACCACTATTTTAGTATTTTTAGTCTACTGCGTTTATTTTAATTAGCTTAAATCCACTCGCTCTTCTCTGGAGATCTTTCCGTACTAGTTTAATCTTAATTTTTCTTTAATTAGTTTTCAATCAAGTCTCTATGGGATCGACCCGTATTTGCCACTGTCTATAAGATAGACGTCGTGCACTTGCGGTATAACAATTTAAAATCACAACAAGTTTTTGGCACCGTTGCCGGGGACTTGAGTTTGAAAACTGTTTAAGTTTAGGTTTTATTTGCTAAAAATAAAAATAAAAATAAATTATTAAAAATTAGAATTTTAGTCATTCTCGTTCGTATTTTATTTTCTTAGTACTTATTTTTTATTGTGTTTTACTTTTCAGGTACTTACACGCTCAACGGAAAATTTGCATAAGCATCGCCAAGGTAAGTACTCAAATCCTTACCCACGCCTCTCCAGTCAGTGGGTTTGATTACTCCTATTGCGTACTCTTGCTGATTCAATAACCGTAGTAATTAGGGTAACCGGTTAATGTGCAAACTTTCACCGTAGATCAAATAATCGAATTGCATCGCAACTTTGTAAGGTTGTCGCCAGCTCGGCACATACACCTCTTATAGTTGTATGTGTGTCTCAGTTTGAGGTGTACACTCAACCTTGCATCGATAGAAATCATTTACTAGGGTGTTGCATTGCATAATCGTAGACTCTCTAATTGCATAAACATTCTGCTAAAGTACGTACTTTGTTTTCTTTACTAGCATATCATTATATTAGTTAAACTACTATTACTTAATTGGCACATTAATCTGGACACACAGTCCGCAGTTTGGGCACGTGTAGGAAAAAGATTAGTTAGAATTGATTATAATAACATCGTAGAAATGGTGGAACAGCCGCAAGCAATCACCTTAGGGGATTATATGTATCCCACTAGGGCTACACAACCTTCTTGCATAACCTTACCCAATACCAATGCAAAATTTGAATTAAAATCTGGCTTAATCCAAATGCTCCCCGTCTTTCGGGGAATGGAGCAGGAAAATCCATATCAACATGTGAGGGAATTTGAGGACATATGTGGAACAATGAAATTCGATAATATGTCCGAAGAAAACCTCAAACTTAGGTTATTTCCCTTCTCGCTAAAAGAAAAGGCTAAAGCATGGCTTTATGCCTTACAAGCTGGATCCATAACTACTTGGGTAGGCCTACTCGAGCTCTTTTATAGAAAATTCTATTCTAAACAAAAGACGGCCTCGATTCGTCAGGCCTTGAATGTGTTTCACCAACTGGAAGGTGAAGCTCTCTATAGATACATAGAAAGATTTAAGGACCTACTCCTGCACTGTCCACACCATGGCTTTGAAAAAATTAGACTAGTCCAAATCCTTTATGAAGGGTTGAACTACCCATCTAAGACCATGGTAGAATCGTGTTGTAATGGTGAGTTCACCAAAAAGACAGCAGATCAAGCCTGGACCTACTTAGAAGAAATTGCCGAGAACACATTACAGTGGGAACCAATCAAAGAAGAATCTAGGAAACCCCTCCCTACTGCACAAGGTGGGCTCTATAAAGTGGAACCTAAATTCGAAGCAGAAGCTAAATTAGCCACAGTAATGAGACGCTTAGAGGCTTTAGAAATGAATCAAGGAAATAGGACTCCCGCTCCGAATACATTAGAAGCACTAAGTCTTAATCAAACTATGAGTTGCAATAATGAGCCTAGCTTTTCTATTTGCTCAATTTGTAGTGAGCCTACCCATGCAGATCATCGATGCCCAATGTTACGGGGGCAAGAAAATAATTTGGAAAAAATTAATGCTTTGTATCAAAATAATCGTTTTGATAATCAACAAAGGTATAATCCATATTCAAACACTTACAATGAAGGATGGAAGAATCATCCAAATTTCTCGTGGACTAAAGGTCCATACCAAGGTGGCCCATCTCAATCTGTACCACCTCCAGGATTTCAAAAGCCACCTATACAAAATGCCACCCCTAACCCAGATAATCAAAGAATCAATTCTCTAGAGGAAACGATAAAACTATTAGCTCAGAATACCCTCCAATTCCAACAGAGCACCGCTCAAAGCATTAGTGCTAACACACAATCTATTGCGAAGTTGGAATACACTGTGAGTCAACTAGCTGATTCTTTGAACACAAGGGATAAGGGTACATTCCCGAGTCAACCTGAGGCTAACCCTAAAGGGTCAAATCTAAGGGGTCAATTTGAAATTCATGACATCAAAGGAAAAGGCCATGAACAAGCAAATGCAATTACTACACTTAGGTCAGGGTGGCAAGTTGATAACATGATAGAACCTCCTAAGGAAACTGAGGAACCAAGGCAGAATGACATAAGAACTGAAGAAACACCTGAAGAGGAGCCAAAATCACAAGAGGAAACTAGGAAGAACACAAGACACGATA
Organism: Chamaelirium japonicum; assembly: GCA_947650365.1. NCBI lineage: Eukaryota > Viridiplantae > Streptophyta > Magnoliopsida > Liliales > Melanthiaceae > Chamaelirium > Chamaelirium japonicum. Next base: position 16,220,334 of record OX393552.1, read on the forward strand.
CTGAAAATATGACATCACCTAGTGAACCACCTCTTAGAACCTATATTCCTAGAGCCCCATATCCTCAAAGACTAGAGCCAGCAAAGAAGAAAATGCAAATGGATAATATGTTAGAAATTTTCAAACAAGTAAAAATCAACATTCCACTCTTAGATGCAATCCAACAAATACCTTCATACGCTAAATTCTTAAAGGACCTTTGCACTTTTAAGCGAGCAACAAATGTACCTAAGAGAGCATTTCTGGCTCAGCAGGCTAGTTCGGTTATTTCATGCTCCACCCCTATCAAATATAAGGACCCTGGCTGTCCTACTATTTCCTGTGAAATAGGGGAATATCATATTGAGAAAGCCTTGCTCGACTTAGGTGCGAGTGTCAACCTCCTTCCATATTCCATATATGAAGAGCTGGGTCTGGGGGAGTTAAAACCCACTAGATTGACCCTCCAGCTAGCTGATGCTTCAATTCGATATCCTAAAGGAATAGTGGAAGACGTCCTCATCAAAGTGGGAGAATTTGTATTCCCTGTTGACTTTGTGGTCCTGGATACAAAACCACCAACTGAATTTACTAATCGAGTACCAGTAATCTTAGGACGACCTTTCCTAGCGACATCGAATGCATTAATCAACTGTCGGAATGGTGTCATGAACATTTCTTTCGGTAACATGACATTACAAGTCAATATATTTCATGTGAGCAAACAACCTAGAGCTGACAGTGATGAATTAGAAGAGGTTAACTACTTGCAAGAACAAGACGAAAGTTTTATACCACAAGTAAACTATAATGACCCACTGGAAGCCTGCCTTGCACATTTTGGTAAGAATTTGGATATTGATGATCATATCAATACAAGCACTGCATTACTAGATGTCACCCATGATCTTCCTTATATCATTGATAGTGATATGTTTGCTAAAAAAGCCAATGCTCTATCAATGAATTTTGAAATTAATGATATCATGATTAATCGTCTAATTATTATCGAAAAATCATGCATTGACCTACAAATTCTGCTATCTGAGTTTCAATATACATATTTGGGTGAAAAAGATATATTTTCTGATTTAATTTTTCCTCCATTCATCCAAAATCAGAAAATTCATTTATGCAAAATTTTCAAAGATAATGTAGATGATACAAGATGGAACATAGAGTATAATAATGAATCTTACATTGTTCCATTTGAAAAGAAAACTCATAAAGAACAATATAGGATGAACCCTCATAGAATAAAGGAGAGTCACGCAGAAACATGCCCAACGTATACTATAGAATATAATTTTTCAATTAATGACTACTCTCTGTTCTTTTTGAAAATTTCATCTGCTGAAAAACATATTTGCATTATAGCAGTTAATTTTTTATTTATTTATTCGCATCTGCTAGTTTTTATTAGTCTGTTTAGTCGCTTTGTTTTGTTTTCTTTGTCGTACTAATATTTTGCAGGAAACAAAGCCATAAAGTACTTATGAGGTATTATCCATCCTTAACACTTCGTACTTTTAATTTTTATACATGTCCTTCAAGAATGTTATCATATAATACTATCATCTCATTCATGAGCATGTCTAATTCATACATTGAGGACAATGTCTAATTTAAGTTTGGGGGTGTGATGTACTTTTTGCAAAATCCAGTATACAAAATTCTTCTATTCTAATTTTTTTCAAAAAAAAAAAAAAAAAATCATTACATCAACTTACGCTGTAGTGGGAAAGCTCGGCATATACGTCTTGGCGTATGTGTGTCTCGTCTGTAGTCCCCTACCAAAACTATAGCGTTCGTATAGAAATATCTAGGAATTTGCATTTGCATATTTTTATTTTCTTTTTCTTATTTTAGTTTCTTATCGTATTACTTTTGCCGGCCCTTTCGTTCTTTTCGAAAAAAAAAAATTATATATATCTATATATATTTTATCTTTATTTCAGGTTTTGTAATATAATTTTATCGTACTCGAATAGGACTATAAGGCACTTGATAATCAAGGTATAAAGTCCAAGGATCAGCTAGAAAAAGTATGTCTAATATGGTTCTGACCCTTAGTAACCTTTTAGAGATTGTCAAAACAAACTAGACTTGACTTTTCACTTCACATCTGGCTTACACCTCTAGGGTCTAGATTCAAAGCTATCATATCAGCCTAATAGTCAACTAGAGTCCTGATGAACCATGCGGATCTGGTTCACTTGGTTTGAAAAAAAATATCATTAGAAAATCGACCAGTAAATTCTAAGGTATAGCGGAAATGGCTACCTATTAGCATGGTCTAGGACCTAATTATATAAAAGTCTTAACCTGTATGCCCTAGTATGAGTGAAGCCTGGTCGATAGGGTTATGAGAATGATCCTATGGATGCAGAGTGAATCAAATATAAAGGCAACATGAGGATGGCTACCTAACTCATGAGAGCGTTGGCAGCGTGTCATGGGCATAGAGTGCAGCTGGCATGGTACAAGTTAGGAAGGGATATATAATTAGATCCAGAAAAAAAAATAAGACCAAAAAAAAAAAAAAAGGAGAAAAAAAAGAAAAGAAAAGAAAATAGTGTGAAAGCCGTCGTTATAAACAATGTGGGGAAACTGGAATATCACATATAAAGCCGAAAGGTATTAAGGTGAATATCCACAACTCTCACTAGCCTGTCTAGATTAGCTGGTTTTGACTCAGGTTCTAAGGTCGACTTTGACCGTTCTAGGAGATTGTTAGAATGATATGAATGTAGAGAAGCAAATCCCCAGTTGTGTTTAGCCCAGACAGCACCGTGCACTCGAGTATAGTTGACCTTGATCTTTTCTAACGGGAAACTAATAATTAGAACCTAAAGTGCTTACTTCGAAAGCCGAAGCTTGGGTTAGATACCTTGTGAGTCTTGTGCCTTAGATTCTATTTTTGAGTACTTTTTAATTATTCTATGAAACCGACTTTTCTTATTTCTTATTTATATTAAAAATAAAAAAATAAACAAAAAAAGTTTGAATTTTGTGGGTAGATTCACTGCAAACCCTCACGAGACAAAACTCGTCCACTGGGGTAACCCAGGGGTTTAACGGCTTGTTGCACATGCTAAGTGCAGTCGCGATTCCTGCGAAAGTGAGTTAGGAGTTTTTATTTTGTCATTTACTTTGTTTATTTTTCTTTTCTTACTCGAGGGCGAGCAAGATTTAGGTTTGGGGGTGTGTTGAGCGGCCAATTTGTGCTAATTATCCCATTATTCTTAAGCATATATCGTCAGTTTGCTACGTAAAACTTTCATAATACACGTAAACTGCATTAGTTTCTTTGCACCACGATATAGTAGACTTTAATACTAACCCAACGGTATATTGGTTCGCTCTCATACATATCATGCATGAAAGTTATATTGCCTGATAACCTAAATTATTCTTTTATCGATAATCGTGTATTGGAATCTTATGGACTTCATTTCATGTGTGTCTTGCAGGAAATTGATCCGGTACTCGACGCAGTCAGCTCAAGGGTATCAAGACTAAGCAGTGGATAATCTCGCGGCGATCTGATGGAGACTGTACAGCTAGTTTGGAGGCCTGTCTGAAGAACAACGTTGGAAAACGGATAACTGCGATGATTCGGACGAGGGAAGAATTCAACAAGCCGTGCAGCGCATGACTCGAACCAGAAGGTGACTACATGAATGCAAATGAGCGATGAGGGTTTTGATGATGAGTTCAAATGATGGTGACCAAAGCCGGCCTGTCATTCTCTTCCTATCTTTCTTTCTCTTTCTTTTCGTTTCCTTTTCATCTTCTATTTCCGTCTTTAATTTAGTTGTTTTCACTCTGCGCGCACCTTATTCCAACTACAAAGCCCATCGTAGCAGTGCATCACCTAGGTCCCTTAGCATATCGCACACGAATCCCTCTCGGACCCTTTAAAACCCCATGCATGCAGCGGCCAGCACTACACCACTCACAGCCGACCATCTCGCCGTTCCACCTAAACCCAGCCGTCCGATCCAAATACAAAACCCATGCAGCCCTGCACACCGAAGCACTCTCTCTCTAACTAGATCACAGCCGACCGTTCTATCCCATCAATCCAGACCATTACACCCGTCCCGTGCATCAGCATGCACCGAACCCACCATGCATGCATGCATGTGTATCCACCGAACCCAGCGGCCCAGCTCTCCCACGTCTCTTTCCCAGCATCACAGCCGTCCGATGGCATGCAGGACCAGCTGTAACCAGAACCCATCATCCGGTATTCTCTCTAAAATCCGGTAGTCTCTCTCTTTCCTTACTCTCTCCTCTCTCTTACCCGATCGAGACCCAAGTCACCCAACAGCCCAGCCGAACTTCTCTCTATCTCCTCCTGTTTTTCTCTCTCTTTCCTTCTATCTCTAAACCCGAACACCAAGCCGCGCGTCTCTATCTCTCTCTTCCGTTTCTTTCTCTTCTCTTTCTTTCTAAAACCGGACCTCCCAACTGTAGCTCGAGCATCTCTCTCCTCCTTGTATTTCTCTCTCTAATTACCTCTCTTTCCTTATCTCTCTAACCGTCCAAATATCAGCCCCTACCCGATCGGCCCGAGATATGCACGATCCCACACCGAACTTACCTCTCTTCCACGTTTCTCTCACACTTAATCACAGCCGTTCCTTAGCCCGAAGCATGCACGTCCGGATACTCTCTCTCTCTCTCTATCCTATATAGAGGGGGGCACGGACGAACCTAAGGGGGGGTGCCGACCTTGTATCACCACTAAGAACCTTCCACCATCTTCCATCTTCCATCTTCATCACCACCAAGGCACGTCCATCATCCATCATCTCCGAGCGACGCTCCATCATCACGAAGCCGCACGCCGCCATCGTCGAAGACGCGCCATCATCCTCGCCAGAAGCTTCACACACACGCTCGTCATCCATGATGGAGTTTGCTCGCATTTATATTTTCGTTATGAATTGTATGAATATGCGTAGCTAAACCCCTAGCTAGGGCTAGGGGTGAAACTTGGTTTATTTATGAATAATATTGATTCCCGTTTATGCCTCAATGTAATTTCGTCTTTGGTTGTTTTATAATCTTTATTAAATACCGCATGCTTGCATATTCGCTTGTTTCTATTATTGATTCCGGTCATAGTAGATGCGTAGGGAAGTTTCTACAGCACTGTAGTATCGTTCTGAACGTTTTGAATAACCATCGTATGATTATTATCATTTTATTATAATTCAAATCTTTAATCTATAGAAATAGACTGCTCTGTGATTCAACTTCTCAAAGAGACGTTGACACTTCTATAAACTCTTTAAGATTCGGCGTTGACCCAGGTTACGCCGGATGCTAGGGAGAGTCCCTGTGTCGTGCAACAAGTTCTTTCACGCTAATCGTCAACTGTCTAGATCTAAGATTAAAAGATTCTCAGATTTTAATTGTTAAATCTTCCGGTTGGGATGAACATGCCATTCTACCCCAACTGAGATAAATAATCAATATTATTTGTGAATGTCCAAGCGTAACCCCGAAACCCTAGTTCTCATCCATTGATTCTCCACAACCACTATTTTAGTATTTTTAGTCTACTGCGTTTATTTTAATTAGCTTAAATCCACTCGCTCTTCTCTGGAGATCTTTCCGTACTAGTTTAATCTTAATCTTTCTTTAATTAGTTTTCAATCAAGTCTCTGTGGGATCGACCCGTATTTGCCACTGTCTATAAGATAGACGCCGTGCACTTGCGGTATAACAATTTAAAATCACAACAGTGATAACGTCATTTCTTGCAAAGTGATGACATTGGCCTCCGTTAGTGGTGGAACCGACTCTTTAGCCGAAGTAGGAGGCAGTCTCTCGTATTTGCGAAGCCACTGAGGCATGAAGCGCAGGACCAGCGCAGTTTGGACAGGCAACGGAGTATGCTGCATGGATTTTGGCCTGCAGCTGATACGCATCATTTGTCTTGACCTTGGTGTTTTCTTGACCTTGAGTGCCACTTTGTTGGAAGGTTGTTCCGGATCTACAGGTGGAGGAGTTTTACTTGCCTCACCTCTTTAGTTTTTTGGGTTCGAGGAGCTTTAGCTGGAAGAACTTCTACAATATGGTCTTTCGCATGGTAAAACTTGGCATCAGCAAGGTATGCTTTGGCCTCATTAAATGGCTTGTCATCAGCGATAATGCACTTCTCCATACCTTCCTCGTAGTACTTAAGGCACTGGTACCAGGTGGACACTACAATACCGTTCTTATGTAGCCATGGTCTTCCCAGTAGGAGGTGATAGGATGTTTGGCAGTCAATAACGTAGAAGAGGACCATTGTGTCGAGCTAGTTGATGGAAAGTTTCAGACGAATGATCTTGATAGTGGACTGTCCGTCTTGGTTGAACCCTTGAATGACTCGCTGGCTTTGTGAGAGCTGGTCGGTAGTGATGCCGAGCTGCCTCATTGTTTGGATAGGCATGATATTGACAGTGGAGCCACAGACTAGCAGGATTTGATTTATCGGTTTCTCCTTGATGTATCCCGAGACATAGACGGGCCGGTTGTGCAGTCATGCTCCGAGTTGTAGATCTTTGTCTGAGAAGGTTATTGCTACGTCGCAGGAGGCAACAGTTCTGCTCTTCTCACCGTCTTTCCTTTTTCTCTTGTAGCTATCTAGATCTGCCAGGGCTGCGGCCATTGCTAGGTGAGCCTTCTTTAGGAGGTGTAATGCTTCTATGAGTGGCAAGTGCAAAATTACCTTGTCATGGGAAGCAGCACCCTCCTTGTCGAAGTCGTCCCTCTCATCGTCGGAGTCGCCTTCTTCAGAAGATTCGATCTCACTTTTTCTTCTGGCATCTCGTGAACTTCGACCATGCAACAACAGACTCTGAGATGTTGATCGACTGGGAGGAACTGATCGGGGAAGAACTCTTGTAGCATTACTGTTTTCGGAGGGCTTTACTGGAGGAGATCATATGGATTTGCTGGCGGCCCTGTGAACACCTTTCTTCCTGGAGCTTTACTTTTCTTCTTGTAAGTTCTTCATTCAGGGAGCTTCCTTGTCACCCGATCTAGCTTGTGTCATCTCGCCGGCCGTGGCCTATGCCTCTGAGGTAGCATGATCCATGCGTCTTCATCGGTGGATTCTCTCTCGCCAAGGTGTAGATTTGGAGTGGCGACTATAAGTTCTTCATCAGTCGGAGGAGCTTATTCTTCTGGAGGCTCTGCTAGCTCATCTTCTAATCCCCAACCGGTGGGATTGACTTCTTCCATCGAAACGGACGAAGGCTTGGAGTAGAGAACGTAGTAGTCGAACTTGCCCGAGGGCTGGCCCAACAGCCGACTTCTGGATCTTCCAGATTATACCTTTCTTGGAGGGCATGTTGAGATGTGGCATCGCTCGGGAGAGGTGCTTGCTGCCGTGGTGATGGTTGCCCCCGGGACAATGGTGTTTTATTCCCAGCAAGTATAGGGGCCGTCATCACTTCGAGACCTTTGGTTGTGAAGCCAACTTTGTGTTTGGCCTTTGACGATTGATGTGCAATTTGGGCATTCCCCATCGGTAGCAACGAGTACCGGCGAGAAGGAATCGAAGGTGATGGATGTCGTGTTTGCTGTAGCGACATCACCGGAGTCGATTTCTATCTTCCCTTACTTTGTAAGTGCCATGATTCTCTCTTTGAAGACGAAGCACTTCTCGATGGGATAGCTAACCACTTGATGGTATTTGCAGAAGAGAGGGTCATCGACGCGATACGTATGCTCAGGTCTCTTTGATGGAGAAAACTCGATTATATTCTTCTGCAGCAACTGTTCGAACATGGAGGAGACTTCTGAGTCCGGAAAGGGATACTTCTTTGCTTCGAGCTCCTCAAGAGTCATCCTTGGTTGCCTTTGAGGCTGAGGAGGCGGTATGGTGGCTCCTTTTTCTTGATCCGGCTTGCCACTGATTTTAAGTGGTTTGGAGGTTGAAGCAACGTCGGCAATGTTAACTTGCTTTGATTTTGGTATCGACAACTTGTCCTTCTTTTCCACCTTCAAGAAGTCTTTGGCCTTCGAGTCTGTGCGATTTACTAAGCTGAGCTCCATATAGTGATCCCGAGTTACGAGTTCTTCGAAGGATCGAGGCTTGATCCCTTTGAGGATGTAGAACAAGCCCCAGTGCATGCCTTGGGTGCACATCGCGATGGCCGAGTCTTCAGACAAGTGGTCCCTTGAGTTTAGCGCGAGGTTCCTCCAATAATCGATGTAGTCAATCACCGGCTCGTCCTTCTTTTGCTTGACGACAGTAAGCTCGGTCATGCTAACGATGCATCGGGTGTTAAAGAAGTGGTTGAGGAACTCCCTCTCCATCTGGTCCCAACTGTAGATGGATCTTGGAAGGAGATCAACATACCTGTCAAACGCGTTATCTTTGAGGGTGCGAACGAACTGCTTCACCATCTCATCGCTGTATATACTAGTGTTGTTGCAAGTTTCGACGAAATGAGCAACGTGTTGTCTTGGATTTCCTTTCCCATCGAAGTTCTGGAACTTGGGTGGCTGGAACCCGGTAAGGAAGTGTAGCTACTGGATCCTTGTAGTGTAAGGCTTTGAGTAGGCCTTTGTAATCGAAGGAAGACTGCCACCGTGGGAGCACATCATGTCGGCCACCAACGACTGTATCTGCTGGACTGTCATCATTGCCATCATCGGAGATTGTGTGGCCACCGAGACTGGTACTGAAGGGGTGACCTCCGTTGGGACGAGAACCGAAGAGAGTGCTAGAGTAATTGCTAGAATCGTCGGGGTAACCTCTGTCGGAGTTGAAGACGAAGCTAGAGCGGCTACTGGAAAAGCAAGAGGTTGATTGATTGCTGCAGCATCCCTCTCGCTTAGCTTTTGAAGCAAAGTATTGATGTAACGGTCCTTTTCCTTCACCAGCTGAGTAATTTGCATCATATGCTCACTCATTTGCATGACTTAGAGCTAAAGAGTGGACGAAGGATGATGACGTAGGATGTCTCGGTGTTGTATGCCTGTATCCTTAACGTTATCGTCGGAGATATAGTTGTGCTGACTTGCTTCTACTTGATGACGGACGTTTGCCCCCTGCAGAGGAGGAGCAAAGTCCGTTAGAGAACCCAACTGGGCTTGGGGTTGGGGCTGGTCCTCTCCAAATTTTTGGACACGGACTCCAGGATTGAGGCTCGTTTCTTCATGCACCAAGGCCTCATCAGCGCTTTGGCGAGCATCTTCGGCAGCGGTTTCTAGTGTGAAGATGTCCGCGAGAGTTCGAGTATGCCAAGTGTAGATGCGTACTACCGGGAGAGCATCATCCTCCGGGTTTTCTGGATCACCATGTTGGAGTAGGGGAGACTCGACGATGGGCGAAAGGCTTGTTGGAGCAAATGTAGCGTTATTTGCCCTAGCTATAGTGAACTTGAAGCAACTCCTTCAGACGTACGGACGAAAGAAGAGGATGTCCCACCGGGCGTGCCATAAATCTATATGCGCAGAAAAAGATTCGGGTCATCTTTATTGCACAAAACACGATTACAGAGGCCGGGACCCAAGGACTCGGGGGTGGTGAGCCAGGTGCGACGAAGATTTGATCAGAAGATTATAGGAGAGATCCTCTGGAGGGTCCCTTTGATCCGCGTCTCCATGTTACTTCATGCGAGAGTTCTAAAGGGGTTGCCCAGGACAGAGATCTGTACAGGGTGAGGGTTTCTTGAGAGGCTAAGGATTTGTTACCATTGCTTTTTTCCTTTCTGTGCTTCGTGTTTTCTCCGCTAGAGGGTTTTTGGCTTTGCTCCTCAGTCTTCGTGTCTCCCTTGGCTCTGGCTAGATCTCGGCGTCCTTGATCGTCGGTTCGTGGTGTCGATCGTGGCTCTGGCTTCCAGCTTCGGCTTTGGTTTTCGGTTTCGGCTTTGCTTTGGCGTGGCTCTGGCTTTTGCTTTGCTTTGGCGCTTGCACTTGAACATAGACGAGTAGAGGCTTGTGGTACTTTAGTTCTTCCGGACTTCCCGTATCGGCTAGAACGTACGATGCTTTGCTCGTGACCGTCGTAGTTGCTTGGATTTGGCACGTGCGTTGCTTTGGCACAGGCTTTACCGGTGCTTTTGCTTTGGCTTCTTGCGTTGGCTTTTACTCTGGCGTTGGCTTGATCTTTTTCTCAAATGGCGATGGTGAGGTCTTCAAGGCTTCTTTATTCTTCCTCGACGGTTGTGACGTTGGCCTCACTTCTCTGTTTCTCTGGGCTTCTTTGGCATGATCGGAGTTGAAGGCTTTGTTTTGAAGATGACGGGTGTAGCGCAGCTTCGGGTGTCATTCTTCAAGCTTTCTTCTTCGTAAATGGAGCGGACGTTATTGAAGACGATGTGGTGATGCCGCTTCGATCTTCTTCTCAGGGCTTTTGGGCTTGATCGGAGTCGAAGGCTTGTTGAAGACGACGAGGTGATGTCGCTCCGATCTTGTTCTTCGGGCTTTTGGGCTTGATCAGAGTCGAAGGCTTGTTGAAGATGATGGGATGATGCCACTCAGATCTTCTTCTCCGGGTTTTTAGGCTTGATCGGAGTTGAAGGCTTATTGAAGACGATAGGGTGATGCCGATTTAATCTCCTTCTTCGAGATTTTGGGCTTGATTGGAGTTGAAGGCCTGTTGAAGACGATGAGGTGATGCCACTTTGATCTTCTTCTCTGGCCTTTGTTTCTGGTGCCTTCGGAGTTGAAGGTTTCTTCTTCTCCGAGTTTTCTTCTTCGTGCACGGAGTCGAAGGGGTGATCTTCCTGTGCAAGGGTCTTCATGTTGATGAGGACTTTCGATGGACTAAGCCAGTCCTAAAGGAATAGGCTTGCCCGAGCCTCGTGAAGTCTTGGGTCGATGAAGGCGTGTCTCCTCCTTTGCATTTGTTTCCTCGCTTTTGTCTTTGTCTTTGACCTTTGGAGCCTTTCCCCTCCCCCTCTATTTATAGGTGAATGGGGATGGGAGAGATATGGGAAGATTTATTTGAATCTTTTTAATATCTCTTCCATAACTACCCATGATTCATTCCTTCATTGATGGGGGGAATAAACCTTTATTTATTTTCTTTTTTGGCGGAGTAGTTATGGCTCAATCTTTTTGAATGTTTATTTGAATCTTGCACATTAAATCGATGGCGACCCGGCTTCGATTCTTGTCCGTTGGATCGAGGGATCGACGTAGATTCACGCTTGTATAGACGTATACGCAATCTCTCCTCACGCATGGCGGTTTTCTTTCCTTTTTCTTCTTTTTCTTCCTTTTCTTTCTTTATCTTCTTTCCTTTTCTTTCTTTTTTTTCTTTCTTTTCTTTCCTTTTCTTTTCTTTTTTTTCTTTCTTGCTTGGCCAGCCACCCTCTACCGTGGGTAGGGGGCACGGTTTCCCAAAAAAGGGGGGTTGGGTGGGCCTCGCTTGAGGATGGGCCCACCCGACCCCTCCTTTGGCTCGGGTCGGGTCTGGCAAGTCCCGGGTTCATGTTGGGTTTGGCACCGGGTCGGTGCACACGAGTCAGGTTCGGGCGGGATATAATTTCTGTGTCTACAAATCGGTGCACATGAGTCGAGTTCGGGCGCGATATAATTTCTGTGTCTACACCCGAATCACACCTCTGCCTTGCAGCACGGCCCAGATAGCTTGATGAGCCAAAACAGGTAATATGTGTGTCATCCCGACCCATGATTTTTCGAGTTGAATCCTCTGTCCAAACCCAAACCGGAGGGCAGGTTGAAGTTTACCAGCCCAAACCCAACCTGAGTTGGGTTGATCAGGTTAGATCCTTTTATCACATGCAAAAGGGCACATACAAAGAAAGAGTAGTGTTCTTTCTTTAACCAAGTGGCTCAACCAAGTGGTCCTACATAAATATAATTTGTTTAAAATTTAACTTTTTGGAGTTGAAGAGAAATATGTATTAAGAAATAATTGTCCAAAAAATTAATGCTCTAGTCAAGAAAATCACCCATCTTGTAAGACTTATTACATAGTAAACTTTAAGTTTCATTCTACAACCCACTTTTGACTATTTTGGTGTAACTATAATGTTGCACATATACCTAAAGATGGCTCTTCAGATGAAAATGAGTAAGCCTTTTCACGCCTATTGTTTGCATGATAATCTATGGCGTTGCTTCTGCAATGAGTGGGTTGGGTCGGGTTAGCCGAAGCATTTGTCTAAGCCCGACCCAAGTTGAGGTCGATTTGGGATTTTTCAACTCATATATGTAAAATCCCAATTCAATTATGTCCAAATTCGGGTTTAAGCATGGGTTGGATTTGGGTTGACCCATCCAAGTTGCAACCCTAGTTGCCATATACTCCTTGTTGTAGCTCATGCGTCCTGAGCATGGATTTTCTGTATTAACATTAATAAAGATGACTTTGGTTATTTTCTTTAATTAGAATACTATTTTGGTATATGTTAATACACATATAATTAAGGACCCTAGGGAACACAGTAGGCTACTAAGACACATGGTGGATCCATGCTTGAGAGACCCAGTGGACCAGTTGTGTGTAGACCAAGAACTAGTTCACAGCTTAGGTAATGCCGGTCGCTTCACTGAGAATAAGTTGTTGGCAGATAGAGGATGTGGTAAAGTCTCCACTACGGGAACGTGGGATTCTCATTCACCTGACCAAGCACGGTGATCGTGTTGAACAGAAACCAAGACGATGTACAGTTCAGTGATTCAGACACTGATGCATAAACCGTCTTACTACTATAGATAATCTGTCCTTAACCCTGAGGGACCATGTACACTGGGCCAACCAGTTGTGTGGTGCTTTGATGTGCCAACATGTGTGAACCTTCCATAGTCCAATACCACGGTACGTTGGGTTACCCGGTTGGCGCTTGAGTGACATGTAATCCCTATAGGTTATCCGAAGTCCAGTGTTGGATGGGTGCGTTTTGATGAGTCAATCTGTCCACACAATTACCCAGGCCTGGTGGTTGTCAGTATGACTAATGATGTTCCGGATGCTAGGTATAGCACCGGAAGGTGTGTGGTGTTATAGATGACAAGTCATCAATTCCTAGTCAGATGATGATTGATCGGGATCTGACGGTGCTCCCCACCGCCCGAGTCATATCATGGCACCAGTAATAGGAGGGACTAAGGATTATCAAAGTATAGTAGAGAATAGGGTTACGAAGGAGTAATATAAGTTTAGGATCACTAGAGTTCAACTCGCGTCGCACTCTGGGTGGTGATGAGCGTCCATTTGGTACGAATTATCCTTTCTTTATCATGCACATAGCGTCACTTTGCTACGTAAAACTTTCATAATACATGTAAACTGCATGAGTTTCTTTGCACCACGATATATTAGACTCTCATACGAACCCAACGGCATATTGGTTCACTCTCATACATATCATGCATGATAGTTATACTGTCTAATAATCCAAATTATCCTTTTATCGATAATCGCGCATTGGAATCTTATGAACCTCATTTCTTATGTGATTTTCAGGGAGTTGATCCGGTGCTATATGCAGTAAAATAAAGGGCATCATACTGAGGCAATGAATGGTCTCATGGCAAGTCGATAGAGCATGTACAACTTGTTCGAAAGCCGTCTCTGAAGAACAGCAAGAAAACGGATGAGTGCGATAATTCAGCTGAGAGGAAACTTCAGTGGGTCGATGCAGCGCTTGGCTCAAACTAGAGGAGTACTACACGCATGGAAATGGAAGAATGTATGCGGACGAGCTCAGATGGTTTAAATGGTGCAACTCGGACCTGCTCCCTTTTCTCTCTCCTCTATTTCTTTATTCCCTTTCTTTTCTCTTTCTCCATCTTAATTCTTTGCCTTGAACAAACCGGAGATCCATCCATACCCATACCCGATTTGATCACAACCCGGTTTTCATATCATGAACCCAGCAAGCCGAGCCTCAAACCCATCTCGGCCCGACCTGAGTACAACCCTCTATTGCATTAAATCCTAGCTGTACCCAGCCGTCTACCTCTCCAGCTGTACCCATTCGCCCAACCCATCTCCTAATCACAACCGTTCAGTGCTACCCGATGCATGCATGCAAGAACATAAGCATGCAGCCCCAACCGGACCCCATCACTTAACCACAGCAATCCCGTGATCAAACCCAGCTCTTCTCCATCCGATCCATGAACCCGGAGGCAACATCACAGCTATTCATTCCATGCATGCATGCATGCATGCATGTGCACCATTGCACCCAGCACTCCACCTCTCAATCCCACATGATCACTGCCGTCCCGTGCATCAAACCCGACACGATCGAGCAGCGCTTCATCTCTTTAATCCCAGCCGTCCGATCTCTAGCCCTTCCATGCATGCATGCATGCATGCATGTGCACCGGAGCTCACCCAATCTCTGCCTTTAAAAACGGATCCCATCAGAGCCGTGTCTCTCTATTACTCGATCGAGACCCAATAGCCCAGCCGAACTTCCCTCTCTCTCCTCCTTGTTTTTCTCTCTCTAGGACCCAATGCAAACCGGAACTCAGCCGATACACACTCTCTCACCGATCTTCTCTCTCTACGATCTTCTATCTCTAACCGGACGTCTCTCTCTCTCTCAACCGAACGTTTCTCTCTCTTTCCTTGATTTTCTCTCTCTAAATCTCTCTAGATCCTTCCTCTAAAAAGGTGGTGACCCCCTATTCTTTCTCTATCTATCTCTTTAGTCTTTACCGTCCCTCTCTCTCTCTCTAGCCCCGATTAATCCGAGCCGTCCGCACACACCCGAACCAAGCACGTCCAAACGTCTCTCTCTTTCTTTCTATTTTTCCATCTTTCCCGATATCTCTTTCCTTTCTTTCTATCTTACCCGAACTCACCTCTCATCTACCTCTCTTAGATAGAACACATATTCGAACCCTAGTGGGGGAGGAGGACGAGCCGGCGGCCATTACACTACTACACCATCACCATCTTCACCATCTCCGAGCCACGTCCATCGTTCTCGAAGCCGCCGCCATCATCGCCGGGTTCGTCGTCATCAAAAAGAAAGAAGCATCCATCATCAGCGCTCGCATGGCCATGCGAGGCTAAATCACCGTTCTAAGACCTGGATGAAGCCCTGTAGTCAGATCTAAACTCTGTTTTTATGTGCTATTTCCATATTTTTGTTCGTTCAATGAAATAATGTGATCTTATTTATCTCAGGAAAGCTTGATATGAATTGCATGCAGTAAGTTCGATTTATTCTCTGTATTATCAGGGTTTTACAGAAGTCGATTTCATAGTTTTATTCGTCGTTATTACGGAAAGTTTTACGGGGAATTATTACATAGTCTTGGCTTTTGTTATCACTACGAATTTTACGGAGGATTACTTCTTCTTATTCCTATGAAGCGAGAAAGATCGCTACATTAGTTGATCATAATAGTGCTCCATTGAATATCATCCGCGGAGAGAGATTGACTTCGCATCTCTGTGAACAATCTAGAAATCATCTAAAAGTATGGTTTAGATCGCTACATGTGCGGATTCTAGGGCTTAGAATATCCATCCATATAGATTTCAACCTAAATATAAATTAGTTGTTCGTTTTGCTTTCCGTATTTCCCTTTACAAAACAATTCCACAAAAAAAAAATCAATCATCTTATTAAACTAAAATATAAAATTAATTAGCTTTAATTTCCCTTTAATTAGTTTTCATCCAAGTCTCTGTGGGATCGATCCGTATTTGCCACTGTCTATCAGATAGACGCCGTGCACTTGTGGTATAACAATTTAAAATCACAACAAGTTTTTGGCGCCTTTGCCGAGGACTTGAGTTTGAAAACTGTTAAAGTTTAGTTTTATTTGCTTAAAATTAGAATTTTAGTTATTCTCGTTCGTATTTTATCTCCTTAGTACTTATCTTTTATTGTGTTTTACTTTTCAGGTATCTACATGCATAATCATTGCAAAGGTAAGTACTCAAATCCTTACCCACGCCTCTCCAGTCAGTGGGTTTGATTACTTCTATTGCTTACTCTTGCTAATTCAACAACCGTAGTAATTAGGGTAACCGGTTAATGTACAAACTTTCACCGTAGATCGAATAATCGAATTGCATTGCAACTTTGTAAGGTTGTCGCCAGCTCGGCACATACACCTCTTATAGTTGTATGTGTGTCTCAGTCTGAGGTGTACACTCAACCTTGCATCGATAGAAACCATTTGCTAGGGTGTTGCATTGCATAATAGTAGATTCTCTATTTATTCTGATAAAGTACGTACTCTGTTTTTCTTTACTAGAATATATTTATTTTAGTCAAACTACTATTGCTTAATTGACACATTAATCTGGACACACAGTCCACAGGTTGGGCACGTGTAGGAAAATGATTAGTTAGAGTTGAATATAATAACATCTTAGAAATGGCGGAACAGCCGCAAGCAATCACCTTAGGGGATTATATGTATCCCACTAGGGCTACACAACCTTCTTGCATAACCTTACCCAATACTAATGCAAAATTTGAATTAAAATCTGGCTTAATCCAAATGCTTCCCGTCTTTCGGGGAATGGAGCAGGAAAATTCATATCAACATATGAGGGAATTTGAGGACATATGTGGAACAATGAAATTCGATAATATGTCCGAAGAAAACCTCAAACTTAGGTTATTCCCCTTCTCGCTAAAAAAGAAGGCTAAAGCATGACTTTATGCCTTACAAGCTGGATCCATAACTACTTGGGTAAGCCTACTCGAGCTCTTTTATAGAAAATTCTATTCTAAACAAAAGACGGCCTCGATTTGTCAGGCCTTGAATGTGTTTCACCAACTAGAAGGTGAGGCTCTCTATAGATACATAAAAAGATTTAAGGACCTACTCCTGCACTGTCCACACCATGGCTTTGAAAAAATTAGACTAGTCCAAATCCTTTATGACGGGTTGAACTACCCATCTAAGACCATGGTAGAATCATGTTGTAATGGTGAGTTCACCAAAAAGACAGCAGATCAAGCCTGGACCTACTTAGAAGAAATTGTCGAGAACACACTACAGTGGGAACCAATCAAAGAAGAATCTAGGAAACCCCTCCCTACTGCACAAGGTGGGCTCTATAAAGTTGAACCTAAATTAGAAGCAGAAGCTAAATTGGCCACTAAGATGAGACGCTTAGAGGCTCTAAAAATGAATCAAGGAAATAGGACTTCAACTCCAAATACCTTAGTGGCATTAAGTCTTAATTAAACTATGAGTTGCAATAATGAACCTACCTTTTCCATTTGTTCAATTTGTAGTGAGCCTACCCATGCAGATTATCGATGCCCGATGTTACGGAGACAAAAAAATAATATGGAAAGAATCAATGCTTTGTATCAAAACAATCATTTTGATAATGCAACAAAAGCATAATCCATATTCAAACACTTACAATGAAGGATGAAAGAATCATCCAAATTTCTCATGGACTACGGGTCCATACCAAGGTGGCCCATCTCAGTCTGTACCACCTCTAGGATTTCAAAAGCCACCTATACAGAATACCATCCCTAACCCAGATAATCAAAGAATCACTTCTCTAGAGGAAACAGTGAAACTATTAGCCCAGAATACCCTCCAATTCCAACAGAGCACCGCTCAAAGCATTAGTGCTAACACACAATCTATTGCGAAGTTAGAATACACGGTGAGTCAACTAGCTGATTCTTTGAATACAAGAGACAAAGGCACATTCCCAAGTCAACCTGAGGCTAATCCTAAAGGGTCAAATCTAAGGGGTCAATTTGAAGTTCATGACATCAAAGGAAAAGGTCATGTGCAGGCAAATGCAATTACTACACTTAGGTCAGGACGACAAGTTGATAACATGATAGAACCTCCTAAAGAAACTGAGGAACTTAGGCAGAATGACACAAGAACTGAAGAAACACCTGAAGAGGAGCCAAAATCACAAGAGGAAACTAGGGAGAACACAAGACACGATACTGAAAATATGGCATCACCTAGTGAACCACCTCTTAGAACCTATATTCCTAAAGCCCCATATCCTCAAAGACTAGAGCCAGCAAAGAAGAAAATGCAAATGGATAATATGCTTGAAGTCTTCAAGCAAATAAAAATTAATATTCCACTCTTAGATGCAATCCATCAAATACCTACATACGCTAAATTCTTAAAGGACCTTTGCACTTTTAAGAGAGCAACTAATGTACCCAAGAGAGCATTTCTGGCTCAGCAGGCTAGTTCAGTTATTTCATGCTCAACCCCTATCAAATATAAGGACCCTGATTGTCCTACTATTTCCTGTGAAATAGGGGAATATCATATTGAGAAAGCCTTGCTCGACTTAGGTGCAAGTGTCAACCTCCTTCCATATTCCATATATAAAGAGCTAGGTTTGGGGGAGTTAAAACCCACTAAATTAACCCTCCAGCTAGCTGATGCTTCAATTCGATATCCTAAAGGGATAGTGAAAGATGTCCTAATCAAAGTGGGAGAATTTGTATTCTCTGTTGACTTTGTGGTCCTGGATACAAAACCACCAACTGAATTTACTAATCGAGTACCGGTAATCTCAGGGCGACCTTTTCTAGCAACATCGAATGCATTAATTAACTGTCGGAATGGTGTAATGAGCATGTCCTTCGGTAACATGACATTACAAGTCAATATATTTCATGTGAGCAAATAACCGAGAGATGAAAGTGATGAATTAGAAGAGGTCAACTACTTGCAAGAACAAGAAGAAAGTTTTGTATCACAAGTAAACTACGATAACCCACTGGAAGCCTGCCTTGCACATTTTGGGAAGAATTTGGATATTGATGATCATATCAATACAATCACTGCATTACTAGATGTCACCCATGATCTTCCTTATATCATTGATAGTGATATGTTTGCTAAAGAAGCCAATGCTCTATCAACGAATCTTGAAATTAATGATATTATGATTGATCATCCAATTATTATTGAAAAATCGTACATTGACCTACAAATTCTGCTATTTGAGTTTCAACATATATATTTGGGTGAAGAAGATATATTTTCTGATTTAATTTTTCCTTCATTCATCCAAAATCAAAAAATTTAATTATGCAAAATTTTCAAAGATAATATAGATGATACAAGGTGGAATATAGAGTATAATAATGAATCTTACATTGTTCCATTTGAAAAGAAAACTCATAAAGAACAATATAGGATGAACCCTCATAGAATAAAGGAGAGTCATGCAGAAACATGCCCAACGTATACTATAGAATATAATTTTTCAATTAATGACTACTCTCTTTTCTTTTTGAAAATTCCATCTGTTGAAAAACATATTTGCATTATAGCAGTTAATTTTTTATTTATTCGTATCTGCTAGTCCTTATTAGTCTGTTTAGTCGCTTTGTTTTGTTTTCCTTGTAGTACTAATATTTTGCAGGAAACAAAGCTATAAAGAACTTATGAGGTACTATCCATCCTTAAAACTTCGTACTTTTATTTTTTATACATGTCCTTTAAGAATGCTATCATATAATGCTATCATCTCATTCATGAGCATGTCTAATTCATATATTGAGGACAATGTCTAATTTAAGTTTGGGGGTGTGATGTACTTTTTGCAAAATCCTGTATGCATCTAATTTCTACAAAATTTTTCTATTCTAATTTTAATTAAAAAAAATTAAAAAAAAAAGAAAAAAAAATTGCATCAACTTACGCTGTAGTGGGACAGCTCGGCACATACGTCTTGGTGTATGTGTGTCTCGTCTGTAGTCCCCTACCAAAACTACAACATTCGTATAGAAATCTATAGGAATTTGTATTTGCATGTTTTTATTTCCTTTTTCATATTTTAGTTTCTTATCGTATTACTTTTGCCTTCCGTTTCGTTATTTTTTTTTAAACAAAATAATAATAATAATAATATCTATATGTATTTCACCATTATTTCAGGTTTTATAGTATAATTCTATCGTACTAGAATAGGACCATAAGGCACTTGGTAATCAAGGTATAAAGTCCAAGGATTAGCTAGAAAAAGTATGTCTAATTTGGTTCTGACCCTTAGTAACCTTTTAGAGATTGTCAAAATAAACTAGACTTGACTTTTCACTTCACATCTGGCTTACACCTCTAGGGTCTAGATTCAAAGCCATCATATCGGCCTAATAATCAACTAGAGTCCTAATGAACCATGCGGATCTGGTTCACTTGGTTTAAAAAGAGATATCATTAGAAAAGCGACCAGTGAATTCTAAGGTATAGCGGAAAGGGCTACCTATTAGCATGGTCTAGGACCTAATTATATAAAAGTCTTAACATGTATGCCCTAATATGAGTGAAGCCTGGTCGATAGGGTTATGAGAATGATCCTATGGATGCAGAGTGAATCAAATATAAAGGCAACATGAGGATGTCTACCTAACTCATGAGAGCGTTGACAGCGTGTCATGGGCATAGAGTGCAGCTGGCATGATACAAGTTAGGAAGGGATATATAATTAGATCCAGAAAGAAAAAAAAAATGAGACCAAAAAAAAAAAAAAGGAAAAGAAAATAGTGTGAAAGCCGTCGTTATAAACAATGTGGGGAAACTGGAATATCACATATAAAGCCGAAAGGTATTAAGGTGAATATCCACAACTCTCACTAGCCTGTCTAGATTAGCTGGTTTTGACTCAGGTTCTAAGGTCGACTTTGACCGTTCTAGGAGATTGTTAGAATGATATGAATGTAGAGAACCAAACCCCCGGTTGTGTTTAGTCCAGACAGCACCGTGCACTCGAGCATAGTTGACCTTGATCTTTTCTAACGGGAAACTAATAGTTAGAACCTAAAGTGCTTACTTCGAAAGCCGAAGCTTGGGTTAGATACCTTGTGAGTCGTGTGCCTTAGAAATTCTATTTTTGAGTACTTTTTAATTATTCTATAAAACCGACTTTTTTTATTTCTTATTTATATTTTCAAAAAAAAAAAAAGGTTTGAATTTTGTGGGTAGATTCACTGCAAACCCTCACGAGACAAAACTCGTCCACTAGGGTAACCTAGGGGTTTAACGGCTTGTTGCACATGCTAAGTGCAATCGCGATTCCTGCGAAAATGAGTTAGTTATTTTTATTCTTCTATTATTTTCTTTGTTTATTTTGTTTGCTTTCTCGAGGACTAGAAA
This sequence comes from Chamaelirium japonicum, assembly GCA_947650365.1. Classification (NCBI taxonomy): domain Eukaryota; kingdom Viridiplantae; phylum Streptophyta; class Magnoliopsida; order Liliales; family Melanthiaceae; genus Chamaelirium; species Chamaelirium japonicum. The sequence goes on from OX393552.1 coordinate 16,241,388, forward strand.
GATTTAAGTTTGGGGGTGTGATGAGCGTTCATTTGGTACGAATTATCCTTTCTTTATCATGCACATAGCGTCACTTTGCTACGTAAAACTTTCATAATACACATAAACTGCATGAGTTTCTTTGCACCACGATATAGTAGACTCTCATACGAACCCAACGGCAAATTGGTTCACTCTCATACATATCATGCATGATAGTTATACTGTCTAATAATCCAAATTATCCTTTTATCGATAATCGCGCATTAGAATCTTATGAATGTCATTTCTTATGTGATATTCAGGGAGTTGATCCGGTGCTATATGCAGTAAAATAAAGGGCATCATACTGAGGCAATGGATGGTATCATGGCAAGTCGATAGAGCATGTACAACTTGTTCGAAAGCCGTCTCTGAAGAATAGCAAGAAAACGGATGAGTGCGATAATTCAGCTGAGAGGAAACTTCAGTGGGTCGATGCAGCGCTTGGCTCAAACTAGAGGAGTACTACACGCATGGAAATGGAAGAATGTATGCGGACGAGCTCAGATGGTTTAAATGGTGCAACTCGGACCTGCTCCCTTTTTTCTCTCCTCTATTTCTTTCTTCCCTTTCTTTTCTCTTTCTCCATCTTAATTCTTTGCCTTGAACAAACCCGAGATCCATCCATACCCATACCCGATTTGATCACAACCCGGTTTTCATATCATGAACCCAGCAAGCCGAGCCTCAAACCCATCTCGGCCCGACCTGAGTACAACCCTCTATTGCATTAAATCCTAGCTGTACCCAGCCGTCTACCTCTCCAGCTGTACCCATTCGCCCAACCCATCTCCTAATCACAGCCGTTCAGTGCTACCCGATGCATGCATGCAAGAACATAAGCATGCAGCCCCAGCCGGACCCCATCACTTAACCACAGCAATCCCGTGATCAAACCCAGCTCTTCTCCATCCGATCCATGAACCCGGAGGCAACATCACAGCCATTCCTTCCATGCATGCATGTGCACCATTGCACCCAGCACTCTACCTCTCAATCCCACATGATCACTGCCGTCCCGTGCATCAAACCTGACATGATCGAGCAGCCCTTCATCTCTTTAATCCCAGCCGTCCGATCTCTAGCCCTTCCATGCATGCATGTATGGATGCATGTGCACCGGAGCTCACCCAATCTCTGCCTTTAAAAACGGATCCCATCAGAGCCGTGTCTCTCTCTTACCCGATCGAGACCCAACAGCCCAGCCGAACTTCCCTCTCTCTCCTCCTTGTTTTTCTCTCTCTAGGACCCCATGCAAACCGGAACTCAGCCGATACACACTCTCTCACCGATCTTCTCTCTCTCTACGATCTTCTATCTCTAACCGGACGTCTCTCTCTCTCAACCGAACGTTTCTCTCTCTTTCCTTGATTTTCTCTCTCTAAATCTCTCTAGATCCTTCCCCTAAAAAGGTGGCGACCCCCTATTCTTTCTCTATCTATCTCTTTAGTCTTTACCGTCCCTCTCTCTCTCTCTAGCCCCGATTAATCCGAGCCATCCGCACACACCCGAACCAAGCACGTCCAAACGTCTCTCTCTTTCTTTCTATTTTTCCATCTTTCCCGATATCTCTTTCCTTTCTTTCTATCTTACCCGAACTCACCTCTCATCTACCTCTCTTAGATAGAACACATATCCGAACCCTAGTGGGGGAGGAGGACGAGCCGGCGGCCATTACACTACTACACCATCACCATCTTCACCATCTCCGAGCCACGTCCATCATTCTCGAAGCCGCCGCCATCATCGCCGGGTTCGTCATCATAAAAAAGAAAGAAGCATCCATCATCAGCGCTCGCATGGCCATACGAGGCTAACTCACCGTTCTAAGACCTGGATGAAGCCCTGTAGTCAGATCTAAACTCTGTTTTTATGTGCTATTTCCATATTTTTGTTCGTTCAATGAAATAATGTGATCTTATTTATCTCATGAAAGCTTGATATGAATTGCATGCAGTAAGTTCAATTTATTCTCTGTATTATCAGGGTTTTACAGAAGTCGATTTCAGAGTTTTATTCGTCGTCATTACGGAAAGTTTTACGGGGAATTATTACATAGTCTTGGCTTTTGTTATCACTACGAATTTTACGGAGGATTACTTCTTCTTATTCCTATGAAGTGAGAAAGATCGCTACATTAGTTGATCATAATAGTGCTCCATTGAATATCATCCGCGGAGAGAGATTGACTTCGCATCTCCGTGAGAATCCTGGAAATCATATAAAAGTATAGTTTAGATCGCTACATGTGCGGATTCTAAGGCTTAGAATATCCATCCATATAGATTTCCAGTTAAATCTTAATTAGCTGTTCGTTTTATTTTCCGTAGTTCTCCTTTCAAAACAATTTCACAAAAATCAATCATCTTTTTAAACTAAAATATAAAAAAAATTAATTAGATTTAATTTTTCTTTAATTAGTTTTCATCAAGTCTCTGTGGGATCGACCCGTATTTGCCACTGTCTATCAGATAAACACCGTGCACTTGCGGTATAACAATTTAAAATCACAACAGGTGGCTATGCGGGTTAATCGGATTATGATTGATTAACGAAACTTTCGATGTGTCACCGGAACAGTTAATCAGGGATCCGGTTGGAGCTAGAGATCCTGAAACCTGAAGGTTCCACCCTATTGTTGCGTATAGGAATTGTTCCCTGACCTGGTTGGATACGTTGGATGCAAAGTAGCATGATAGAGCGCAAGCCCGGAGCATAAGAACTTAATTCACATGTGTTAGGGGTCATAGGGGTATTATGGTAAATACTGAAATATGGTTCATAACATATTAAATATGGATCTTAAAATAAGAGGAAAAATTCCAGGAGCTCATAGGCACTGACGGAACTCGATTCCGAGTAGCGCACCTCACTCAATCTCTCTTTTAGTTTTTCATTTTTCGTGAATGGCGTTTTCGTCCAGGGTTCATGATAGACCTGTGGAAACCTTAAAAACCGCCACTCTCATCCCTATCCACTAGGGGTCGGCCCTAGCTTGCTTTTAGCACTAGGAGGCTGGCCCTATAAGAGGAATAGAGAGGGAGGGGCCGGCCCTAGCCTCCCCCCTCTCCAAAAACTCGATCTCCCTTCCCTCTCTCCCTTTCTGAGGTTTCGGTCAAGGAAGAAAGAGGAAGAAGAAGGAAAAAGAAGAAGGAAGGAAGGAGAAGGAAGAAGAGAGAAAGAGAAGGAGGAGATCTCGCGGCTCGCTATCATCTTTGCAATGAATTCCTTCGTCGGCTCGTAGTCCTTGCACTCAGAGGTAGGACTTCGAGGATTCCTCAATTCGCAAAGGATAAGGTGCCATCCGACAGATTCCCTTGCGATTCACGTGCGGTTCATTATTGTTCCGTTCTCTCCGGATCATAGATCCACAAGGTATGATGATTCTAAACACCTAACTAGATGCATGCATGTCTTCCGTAGATCGTAGTATGCCTATAGGGTGTCCGCACATATGCTAAGATCATAGATTTGCATGTAGATTGTTTTGTAGAATTAATTGTAATGAAACATACACCGTATGATCTTCGGATCTTTCTTTTGCTTCCGCTACGACTCTGATAACATGATCCAATTCCAACACTCCTCACCAATTATTGGGTCCAGTAGTTGTGGGGAGCGGCCTGATGCACTCACTCCAAAAAGATAAATGACATATAGCTCAACTGCATGTGAGTTCCAATTGGATAGGAGTCGGACACGGCCAAGGACCATATAATGCAGAATCTAACGAGAGCGATATGCGCATGCTGCTACTTAATTCTATTTGATGGAAGTGGCCTTGTGTATTGTGGTTGCCGCTTCTTCATCACACAGTCATTTGTGCTAAAGATCTGTTATTTCTTACTTTTGTTATTGTAGCAAATTCAAGTCCATCGAACTTGGGAGAAGGTTGGTTTGGTTGTGTACGGACTCGCAGGGGGGGGGGGGGAAGAGAAATGCTATTCAGCCCAAAGGTTTTTCCGATTTTGCCGGCCCGATTGTCGTGGCAACGTGCAACTGGTGGCTGAAACCCACTAGCGATTTTAAAATCTTTACCAACACCAGTTGCACGCTGCCACTTCAATCGGGCCGGCGAAATCGAGAAAACCTTCGGGCTGAATAGCATTTCTCGGCAAAAAATCATTAACTCAAGGGAAATGGCTACAATATCGGAAGTTGGAAATATCTTGATGTGGCATCGGATCACAGCCACCCACACCGACGATAGGCACTAGACAACTGTGATCAAGTGCCACGTCAGGAGATTGCTAATGGGTTAAACTCCTTTCCGTTGATGGTATCCCCTAACGGTCGTTGACGATTTGGGGAGTGACATGTGGCGATAAGAAAACCATCGATCATGATCTATGGCTATGGGATGAACCCAAGGGATACCACCACCCTGGCCGCCGCCAACTACCTACCACTGCCACCGGTGACCAACCCTGTCAACAGCCGACCACCACTACCGTCGGTGACCACCTCTGCCTACTACTAGCAACTCGCTGCCAGAATACTTCATCCTGATTTTTGTTGGGCGCTTCAAAGTATCAAAATTATAGACGAATGGCACCTTCTTGCCATCGTCTATGGTATCCAGATGATCCTCCAATCGACGAGACTTTGACTCGTCGATCGGAGGTACCATCTTCTACTTCTGAGGAGTAGGGGGAGCATCATCCCTACCTCCATCTTCCTTTTCTTCCTCCTCTTTCTCTTCTCCCTTATTCTTTTCCTCTTCTTCCTTCTCCTCTTCTTCTCCCTTTTTCTCTTCCTCTTCTTCCTCTTCCTTATCCTCCTCTTCCTTTTCTTCCTTTTCCTTCTCTTCATGACTGGGGCCGATCGATTGCCCTCTCTTGACCTGCCCTCGGTAGGAGATGATAATTTTCTCTTCGTCAATGGAGAGACGCCTCTTCTTCCCGTAAGACTTCTTCTCGACCAAGACATAGCGCACCAGCTTGCCAGACTTGAGGTCCTCCTCATAATTAGAGTAAATAGTGTCATTGTCTTCGTACCTCCCTTGAGCCACTGCAGCAAGTTGGCATTCCCGTAACGTACATGACAGTGGGCAAACTGCTTCCATGATCTTGACCCGCAAGTCAACTCAAAGAACAGATTGTGTTCTAAGCTTGTAAAACTCTTGTTTTGATCTAATAAAGGTTGAATGTTATCATTATATGAGATGTGTGTTGGTACGTAGTATAACTACGTGTTCTTTCAAGAACAGAGAGCCATGGCTGCATGGTATATAGTCCATTGAGTTGAAGACTAAGTGGATTGGTCCTATGTAATCTAAATTAGTTCACAGCTATGATCAGATTGGCCGCCTCTTCATGATAAGCTGTTGGGGATGACAGTGCATAGGGAGTCTTCACTATGGTCATTACCAGGCACAGTGTCTGTGGTCGAACAAAACCAATAAGGTACACAGATCGGTGAGCAGACACCGGTGCACTAAGCCTTATTTCTGCTTAGGGTAAAATAATCCTAAACCTTGAGGAACCATATATCTGGTGGGCTAACCAATTATGTGGTGCTTTGGCGTACCAATGTGTGAGGATCCAGTTACGTGATCCAAAACCACGATGTATTGGGTTACCGACCGGCTGGTATCGCATCAGCATGCCACTCCTGTAGGCCATTCACACCCCTAATGGGAGGTGTGTTCCTTGGTTTTATTACGCTGTACCAAATCCAGGCCTAATGGTCATCAGTTGGATTGTTGATCGAGTTCAATTACTCGACGGGGTAATCAGTAGTACTAGGTATATAGGAAACTTGAAAGGAACCGAGTCATATGAGCACTCAAGTCTGATGGTATTCTCAACTGCTCGAGTTGACTCATGGTACCAAGTAGAGGAACAACGGGTTTACCACTACTAAGTGGAGAGCAGGGGTATGCAAGAGAGCATAGTAAGTCCGGGGGGAATGGAGTGCAGCCTGCATCGCACTCTGGGTGGCTACGCAGGTTAATTCGATCTCAGAGGGTTAATGGTATACTCGGGTAGTGTGTCGATCGAGTCCAAGTTGAAAGCCATAAACCCTGGTCCCTAAAGGCTCCACCTTATCCACATCTTGTACGGTTCTTGAACCATCTCCTTGATTCATGAGACGTAATAAAAGGAAGTAAACAGTCCAAGTCTAATACGCTCCGTATGTACTTCATACTAGTGCACGGTAGTTGCATATACATTTATACGCACTAGGATGTAGATCCGAAGTAGTACGATGAAACACGAGGTCAATCCCTAGCCTTAGTGAAGTTCGCTACATGCGTGCGATGCACCGGTGTATATTGTAAGTTGACTAGTTGACTTTACTATGGGCACCCTAGGTGTTTACCGAGGGCACCCCAGTAATAGTGAAAGCACTAAGGGGGTCGGGTTTGGGAGTCTTGGACCAAGAGGGGCCGGCCACATGGGCCAAAAGGGGGGCCGACCTACGCATCTACATAACGAGGGAGAGAAGTTAGGGGCCAACCCTAGCTTCTAGAAGAAGCTAGGGGCCAACCACTACATAGGAGAAAGGGACAAAGGGAGGGGGGCACTTCTTGCAAGGCATACCCGGACCCCCCTTTGCTCTCTCTCTCTCTCTCTCTCTCTCTCTCTCTCTCTCTCTCTCGTCTATCGTCTCCTCCTCGCGTGTTGAATTGAAGGCGGAGAAGGGTCGTTTCTCGGAGGCACGCAGAGATCAGGGAGCAACGTGTGAGATCAGGTGAACATCGAAGGTCTCGCATATCGTCATCCATCTTCGTGGGGAGTTCTTCCATCTCCATCGAGAAAGAAGACAATCCTTAATGGTTAAAAGAACCGCACGAATGTATACATCGCTCTAACTCATAATCTAGTGTAGACTCGAATTACAAGCATGCTAGATATTCGTTTTGCCAGATTGACCATAGGGTGTTCGACTCATGTGCACACACATTAGTTTTGTGAAGTTTTATCATGTGGCGTGCACCATGCACAGTTCTCCAACCAACAAATCACTTCTGTTACGGGTCTCTACTCAAATCTTGGCCGGTTGAAGAAACTTGATCGGTCATCGTTAACCGATTCCCGAAGATTTCAATCGATCGACAAGTAGAAGATTGGTTAAAAAACCAAAGGATCGTGCAGAACACCCATGTTTCTACCCAATTACTCAAATCCTGACTGGTTGAAGACACCCAATCGGTCGTCGTTGATCGATCGGTCACAAACACCCAATCAATTATCGTTGGCCGATCCCTAAAGAATTCGACTGATCGACAGGCAGACGATTGGTCAAAAAACCGAAGGATTGGGCGAAACACCTATGTTTTTGCTCGATCACTCAAATCCTGACCGGTGGAAGACACCCGATCGGTTGTCATTGATCGATCGGTCGCATACGCTCGATCGGTCATCGTTGATCGATTAACAAGCAAACGATCAATCAAAAAGCCAAAGGATCGGGCAAAACATCCATGTTTTCGCCCGATCACTCAAATCCTGATCGGTTGAAGACACCCGATCGATCGTCATCAACCAATTGGTCGCAAACACCAATCAGTCATCGTTGACCGATCCTCGAAGAATTCGACTGATTAACATGCAGACGATCGGTCGAAAAACCAAAGGATCGGGCAGAAAACCTGTATTTTTGCCCGATCACTCAAATGCTGACCGGTTAAAGACACCTGATTGGTCACTGTCGACCAATACCTGAAAACTTCGGCCTATCGATAGGTAGACGATCTGTCGAAAAACTAATGGATCGGGTAAAACACCAAGATTTTTAATTATTCACTTAAATCTTGATCGGTTGAAAATACCTGAAAGGTCGCCATTGAAAATCGGTCACAGACACCTGATCGGTCGCTGTCGATCGATCACCGAAGACTTCTATCGATCGACATGCAGATGATCGTCAAAAAGCCAAAGGATCGGGCGAAAATGACATAAAGAGGAAAAAATATTATACAGAGGAAATATCATAGAGAAAAAAGGGATAGAATAAAAATATTGTTGAAAGAGATCGAAGATATTACAGATAGAAAAAATGATATAGAAAGATAATATTTTATAAAGAGAAAATATTATAAAGAGAAAATATTGTAGAATGAGAATATTATAGAGAGTGAAAAAATATTGTATAAAAAACAATATTTTAGAGAGAGAAAATATTGTAAAAATAAAATATTTTAAAGAGCAAATATTTAAAGAGAAACTGAATAAGAGAAAATATTATAGAGAGAAAATATCATAGAGAAAAAACATGGGGTAGAGAGAGAAGAGATAATATTGTAGAGAGAAAATATTAGAGAAAATGTTATAGAGAGAATATTTTTAGAGAGAGAAAATCTTATAGCAAGAGAATATTTTAGAGAGAGAAAATATTATAGAATGAGTATATTATAGAGAGAAAATATTATAGAATAAGAGTATTTTAGATAGAAAATGACGTAGTGAGAAGATAAAATATTATAGAGAGAAAATATCATAGAGGTAATATTGGAGAGAAAATATTGTAGAAAGAAAATATCGTAAAGAAATAATATTGGAGAGAACATTTTAGAAAAATAACTATAAAACTAGTTTAGGCTCAAAACTGGTTGTATTGCCAAATGCTCAAATGTTGATAATTCTAGGACTGGTTTTCGATAAGCTAAAACTGATTTTGCACAAAACTAGTTCTTTGTATTCCAAAATCAAAACCTAAAATTTCAAAACCAATGCCAAACGCACCCTTAAGTCTTCTTCACTTGTTTTCTCCTCAAATTGATGTCGGTGTTCTCTTCTCAATGCCCACAGTGAGATTTATGGTAGCGCGAAATCCGTCACTTTTCAACAATTGAATGTTTGTCTGCAAGTGAGAGTGCTAATACTAGCATCTTTTGCATTGTATTTATATCCATTTTAAAGCATTTTATATTAGGGTTTTTTACAAATCAATCCCTATAATCTTTTCTATTTACATATAAATCCCTATAAAAGTGATATTTACATATAAACCCCACAATTCATTCAATCATTACATATTGACCCGTGCAGTTTGCTGACATCCAAGACACGAGAATTTTTCGATTTCATGCTTACTATTTTACCTAAATTCTGTAAATACTTCTCTAATGTGAGAATTCTTCGAATTGGGTCCAAGTTAGATTCAGGTTATATCTATGTTTTTTTTTTTTTAAGTTCATGTTCAATTAAGATATGTCAATTTAAGTAATTAAAATCATCGGTAAATAAGTTATTTCCCTTTTTAGATTAACAAAATAACATTCGAATAAATGAATATTTTAGAAACATTTCTTTATTTTGAATGCCAACTAATTGTAGGGGTCAATATATAAATATTGGTTGATTTATTATTTGTTTCCCCCTTTCCAATTTCATCAAATACGTTCCCTCTATTGTTGAATTTCAGTCTAGTGTTTGGCATGAGTACGCAAGGGAAGGAAATAAAAAACAAATGCAAAAATTCCCTCATATATTCAATGCATAATTATTTTACACATTAGCCATGAGATTTGGCCACTAATCTAGGTTGCTTCTTGCTCAGTTGCTCCTTACATCATTATAGCTATGTGAGTGCTTAGGAGAGGTTCTTATGTTGTTTCCATGTGAGACAAAGTGATAATAAGATGAAAATGGTGGTTCTCGAAATGAAAGGTGTGGTTTGCACTTGTTCAATACTGTATAATAACTGTATAGAATTATTATAATTAAGATATGATTTTTTTCAGGGTTTTTTTGACCTTACCCCCCTACTTAATCGGGATAGCTAAAAAGGACTCCCTTTGATCTTAATTTTTGAGCCTTACCCTCCAAAAACCACTTTTTCATTGCAAAAAGCTATGTAGATTTAAAGTCAACAAGGGGTTAGATTTAAAAATTAAGACTAGAGTGGGTACTATTTAATTACCCCAATTAGCTTTGGGGGGGGGGGGAGGTAAAAAAATCCCTTTTTTTTATGACAAGTTTGTACAACCCTAGAGTGCTTAAGTACACTTCGATGCGTTAATGTTATGTGATCAAGTGTATGTTGGTCACCATGTGTCCTACCGGGTATGCTTGATTAGTGGTACATGCGTGTAAGATGGTCCATAAGGAATCCACAAACTTCTAACTAAGGAGAACATCTAGTTTATGGTTTGACCAAACACCAAATCCAAAGGCAACAATTTTAAATCTTTATCTTGCAGAAAGAAACTATTTTATTTGTAGGATATGTTATTATTGTTGCGATTTAATCCCATATCGGTTGGGGATGGGCAATGATCGCCCTCATATACCCTCCAGTGGACCACCCCATATTATTGTTGCGATTTAATCCCATATTTTTGTTTTTAATTTTGTTTTTGGTAGGATAGTGGACCTCCCGTATGACCTGGTTTTGGAGGGGGAATTGGCTTCGCGCCCAGACCTTAGTGGGAGGGGGAGAATTGTAGGGATTTAGGGGCTGTTTGGTTTGGAATAAGTGACCTCGAAAGTGGGTGAAGTCAGCGAAGTGAGCATGTATGGCTGATTGGTTGTGCGAAAGTGCTCCTTGAAGTTGGAAGTGACACTTCTCCAGCCAACCTAGTTCCCCCAAAAGGGCTCGCCCCACTTCCGAAATAAAAGAGCCAAAGTCTGGTTACGTGAAGAAGTAATTATGCGGACACGTCAGCTACAGTTCCTAACCTTGCTTTCTGTGCACAACAGTAGCACTTCCATGTAGTACAATTCAGCTAAACAAACACCGGAACTACCAAAAGTACAGTTCGGTGAACTGCCAGTTCACTGGAACCAAACAAATAAACTAGCACTTCCATCCAGGAACTGGCAGTTCATCGAATTGTACTTTTGGTAGTTCTCACACTTCCCTGGGCTTACAGACAACCAAACGGCCCCTTAGTCCCATATCAGCAAGGATGGGCAACAATCATCCTTATATGCCTTCTAGTGAACCTCCCCTTACTCCCCTGGTTTTGAGGTGTGAGGGTATCTACAATTATAAGGGGACTTTAGTGAAAACCCCTTTTTAGGAGATGGTTATGAGCTCCAGTTCAGACAAGCTATCCGTTTAAGCTCTAGCTCCTCTTGAAACGACACGTTTTATAGCAAGTCCTTGTTGACATTTTCAACCCCATAAAATAATAAAATGTCCTTCCATTGCAAAATCGAGTATCAATTCAGACAACAGATTATCAATTCGGCTGCTACAGTGATTTCACTGTAACTACAATGAAATCACTTCCAACCGAATTGTTACTCTGCTATAGTAAAATCACTATAGCTGCAATAGTAAATAACTGTAGAAGATTAACAATATAGTTGGGAGTATCAATTCGGGTAGTAGAGTATCAATTCTGTTGCTACAGTGATTTCACTGTAGCTACTGTGAAATGATTCCCATTATCTTCTATCTTCCTTCCTTCCTTTTCTTCTCTCTTACAGCTAGAACCTTCAGGAAACCCTAGACCGGGTTCTCCCTCACATTCTCTTCTCTCGTAGACGATCTCAAGCCGTCGTGCCACCATCACCAGTTTCAAACTCTAATGCCACACATCCCCTTTACATAATGATTCCAAGATCATTAAGGAAAGGAAAACGTGCAACAGGAGACTGTCCGACCCCGGTTACCTCGGGTGAATTCGGCAAACTTTCTACCAGACTGCCTGCACCCTGTGTGCCCGGGCGAATTTCCTGTAGGGTCTACCCTTCAGGCTTTTGCAAGCCATATCCCTATAGGTTCTACCCTTTTGCAATCCATACCCTTCAGGCTTTTGTTAGATATGTGTCTGTATTATAGTTTCCCACCACCATACGCGGGGTTTCCCACGGGTATATACATGTAAGTCTATATATTTGTTGGCCATGTGCCTAATGAGAATTGCCTGTTATTCTCCAAACCCTAGTTGTCTCATATCTCGTCACATGGTATCAGAGCCAGCCTCTTGATCTTTTTTTTCTCTCTCTCCCCTTGTTCTCTCCCCGGAATCCCGCACCGGAGCTCTTTCATCTCCCTTTGTTCTCTCCCCTGAATCTCTCTCTTCTCTTCTCTCTCTCTCGTTCTTTCTCTCTCTCCTGATCCCATTTTCTCCCGCATCGGAGCTCTCTCCACCTTCCTTTGTTCGCTCTCTCTCCTGATCCCCACTAGCGAACCCAACCGAATACTTCACTGCACCACATCAGCCACCGCACCGGATCCCTCTCCCCTATCCCACACCACTCCTGCGATATCCTGCACCGTACCGCAATGTTGGAATTGGATCCTCTTATCAGAGTCACAGCGGAAGCAAAAGATAAATCCGAAGATCATACGGTGCATGTTTCATTACAATTAATTCTACAAAACAATCTACATGCAAATCTATGATCTTAGCATATGTGCGGACACCCTAGAGGCATACTACGATCTACAGAAGACATGCATGCATCTAGTTAGGTATTTAGAATCATCATAACTTATGGATCTATGATCCGGAGAAAACGAAATGATGAAGAACTGCACTTGAATCATAAGGAAAACTGTCGGATAGCACCTTGTCCTTTGCGAATTGAGGAATCCTCGAAATCCCGTCTCCGAGTTCAAGGATTACGAGCCGACGGAGAAATTCGTTGCGAAGACGATGGCGAGCCGCAAGATCTCCTCCTTTTTCTCTATTCTTCCTTCTCCTTCCTTCCTCTTTCTTCTTCCTTCTTCTTCCTCTTTCTTCCTTGGCCGAAACCACAAAGAGAGGGAGAGGGTCAGATTTTCTAGAGAGGGGGAAGCATAGGCCCGCCGGCCTCTCCCCTCCCTTCTCCTTTTATAGGGCAGGTCCCCTAGTGCTATAAGCAACCTAGGACCGGCCCTATATGGATAGGGATAAGGGGGGGGGGGGGGCGGTTTTCAGGGTTTCCAATGTCTATCGTGAAGCCTGGATGAAAACGCCATTCACGAAAAGTGAAAAATTGAAAGAGAGACTGAGTGAGGTGCGCTACTCGGAATCGAGTTCCACCAGCACCTATGAGCTCCTGGAATTATTCCGCTCATTCTAAGATCCATATTCAATGTGTTCTGAGCTATATTTCAGTATTTACCAAAATACCCCTACGACCCGTAACCCATGTGAATTAGGTTCTTAGGCTCCGAGCTTGCGCTCCATCGCGCTACTTCGGATCCAACGTATCCAACCAGGTCGGGAAATAATTCCTATACGCAATGACAGGGTGGAACCTTCAGGGTTCGGGATCTCTAGCTCCAACCGGATCCCTGATTAACTGTTCCGGTGACACATCAAAAGTTTCGTTAATCAGCCCTAATCCGATTAACCCGCGTAGCCACCCAGAGTGTGACGCGAGTTGAACTCTAGTGATCCTAAACTTATGTTACTCCCTCGTAACCCTGTTCTCTACTATACTCCGATAATCTTCAGTCCCTCATATTACTGGTGCCATGATACGACTCGGGCGGTGGGGAGCACCGTCAGATCCCGATCGATCATTTGACTAGGGTTTGATGACTTGTCATCTATAATACCACACACCTTCCGTTACTATGCCTAGCATCCGGAACATCGTCAGTCATACTGACAACCACCAGGCCTGGGTTAACTGTGTGGACAGATTGACTCATCAAAACGCACCCATCCAACACTGGACGTTGGATAACCTGTAGGGATTATATGTCACTCAAGCGCCAGCCGGGTAACCCAATGTACCGTGGTATTGGACTATAGAAGGTCCGCACATGTTGGCACATCAAAGCACCATACAATTGGTTGGCCCAATGAATATGGTCCCTCAGAGTTAAGGACAGATTATCTATAGTAGTAAGATGGTTTATGCACCAGTGTCTGAATCATTGAACTGTGCACCGTCTTGGTTCCTGTTCAACACGATCATCGTGCTTAGTTAGGTGAATAGAAATTCCACGTTCCCGTGGTGGAGACTTCACCACATCCTCTACCTACCAATAGCTCATTCTCGATGAAGCGATCGACATCACCTAAGCTGTGAACTAGTTCTAGGTCTACACAGAACTGGTCCACTGGGTCTCCCAAGCATGGATCCTCCATGCACCTCAGTGGCCTACTGTGTTCCCTAGGATCCTTTTATTATATGTATATTAACATATACCATAGTAGTATTCTAATTAAATAATAACCAAAGTCATTTTTATTAATGTTAATACAGAAAATCCATGCTAAGGACACACGAGCTACAACAATCTCCCTCTTGGCCTAGCGGGGAACAATAGTCTTAACTCCTATGGTATCCACGTGCTTCTCAAAAGCCTTGGTCGGTAACGCCTTTATGAAATGGTCAGCCATGTTATCTGCAGATGCCACCTTAGTCACTGCAACCTCCCCTCGTTTCTGCAAGTCCCGGATAATGTAGTATTTCTGCTCGATATGCTTGCTCTTCTGGTGATATCTTGGCTCCTTGGATTGTGCTACCGCTCCACTATTGTCACAGTAAAGGATAATAGGATCTTGAGCTCCCGGTACGCATCCTAAGTCCGTGAGGAACTTCTTGAGCCGCACCGCCTCCTTAGCTGCTTCGCACGCTGCAACGTACTCAGCCTCTGTCATCGAATCCGCGATGCATCCCTACTTCATGCTCCTCTAACTGATAGCTCCTCCTCCTAATGAAAACACAAACCCTGACGTCGATCTCCTGGATTCCGGATCTGACGCAAAGTCAGAATCCGTATATCCAATCGGCATCAGTTCCTGTGAAGAGTAAACTAACTCATAATATCTCGTCCTACGGAGATACTTGAGTATACTTTTTACAGCAGTCCAGTGCCCTGGACCCGGATTTGACTGATACCTGCCCATCATGCCTACTGCATAGCATATATCTAGTCCCTACAGCATAGCATAGCATACATCAGACTCCCTACAGCCGAAGCATAAGGTATCTTCTGCATCTCTGCCCTTTCCTCAAGAGTCTTAGGACCCTGATCCTTGGACAATTTCATTCCTTGTCTGAATGGAACCAGTCCCTTCTTGGAGTTGTGCATACTGAATCTGACCAAGATAGTATCTATGTAGGCTGACTGTGACAGCGAGAGAGTCTTGTTCTGGCGATCTCAAGTTACCTTGATCCCCAGAACATAACTCATTTCACCCAGGTCTTTCATGTCAAATTGAGAGGATAACCACACCTTCACTGTAGACAACATTCCAATATCGTTTCCAATGAGCAGGATATCGTCTACGTAAAGCACTAGAAAAACTACTGTAGTCTTATCGCTCCTTTTATAAACACATGGTTCATCCATGTTCTACTCAAATCCATAAGACTCGATAGCCTGATCAAAATGCATGTTCCAACTTCTTGATGCTTGCTTCGGTCCATAAATGGACCTTTGCAACTTGCACACCAGACTTTCCTGACCTTTTGCGACAAAGCCTGGAGGCTGAGATATGTAGATATCTTCTTCCAAATCCCCATTGAGGAATGCGGTCTTGACATCCATTTGCCAGATCTCCCAATCATAATGGGGTGCAATGGACAAGAGGATCCGGATAGACTTAAGCATAGCCACTGGCGAAAAGGTTTCGTCATAGTCGATCCCTTCTCGCTGGGTATAACCCTTAGCGACTAATCTAGCTTTGTAAGTCTCAACGGTACCATCGGATCTCTTTTTCTTTTGTACACCCACTTACACCCAATAGGTTTAATATTGTGAGGTGGTGTTACAAGTATCCAGACCGAAATTTGGGACATCAATGTCAGTTCTTTCTCCATGGCTTCCTACCATGCTGCATGGTCAGAGGATACCATTGCTTCGTCATAGTTCAGAGGATCATCCTCCTAAAACTCTAGATCTACCATGAAGGCTTCTCCAATGTATCTATCAGGAGCACTTGTGGTCCTCCCACTGCGACGAGCCTGCGGTAGTTTCATAGGAGTCGATTCTACAATATCGTTTATCTTAGTGGTATCGGCTCCCACTACGTTTTCTGTCTGCGTACTCCCATCAGTACCAAGCAATTCTTCAAGAACTACTTTACTGGTGGGATTATGATCTATTAAATAATCCTGCTCCAGGAATACGGCGTTCATCGAGACGACAACCTTACTATCCTCAGGATCATAAAATAAACCACCCTTTGTCCCTTTTGGATACCCAACGAACATACATACCTTAGTTTTTGACTCCATCTTATCTCGCTTGTCCTTCCACACATGTGCTGGACAACCCCAAATCCTAAAGAGCTGTAGGCTTGGCTTTCGCTTCAACCACAGCTCCCAGGGAGTTAGGGGTACTGACTTTGATGGAACAAAGTTCAAAGTATATGCTGCCGTCTCAAGGGCATATCCCCAAAAACTAGGTGGTAATGTGGCATAACTCATCATAGTCCGAACCATGTCTAACAAAGTTTGGTTTCTCCACTCAGATACACCGTTTTGTTGCGGTATCCCTAGTGCAGTCAACTGGGATACGATCCTATGCTCACGCAGGTACCCAATAAATTCATCCGATAGGTATTCACCTCCTCGATCCGATCGAAGAGACTTGATACTTTTACCCGTCTACTTTTCTGCTTCAGCTCTGAACTCCTTAGATACTTGCACGGACACTTATGGGCCCACATACATCAGTGTGTACCAATTCTTATACCTCCTTAGATCTGCTACCTTTGGCTCGGAAAGATCTTTTAGTCATCACGGCGGGTGTAGTGACGCTTCAGGTAGTCTTCTCCAGGCTTTCTTCTTCGTGGATGGAGCAGACGTTCGTCGAAGGCGACAGGGTGATGACGCTTCGTTCCTCTTCTTCGGGCTTTGGAGCTTGATCAGAGCGGAGGGTTCGTTGGAGCTGACGGGGTAGTGCCGCTCCGAGCTTCTTCTCCGGCCTTTGCTTCTAGCTTCTTCGGAGTTGAAGGGTCTTCTTCTCCGAGCTTTCTTCTTCGTGCACAGAGTCGAAGTCTTGGTCTTCTTGTGCAAGGGTCTTCACGTTGATGAGGGCTTTCAATGGACTAAACCGATCCCGAAGGGACAGGCTTGCCCGTGCCTCGTGAAGCCTTGGGTCGATGAAGAAGCGTCTCCTTTTCTGCAGAGCTTCCTTGCTTTGTCTTCAATCTTCGACCTCTTGAGCCTTCCCCCACCCCCTCTATTTATAGGCAAAAGGGGAGGGGGGGGGGAGATATGGGAAGTTTTAAATTTAAATCCCTTTAATATCTCCCTCATAATTACCCGGGATTTATTCATCCATTGATGAGGGGAATAACATTTATTTGCTTTCCTTTCCTGGCGGGGTAATTATGGCTGTATTTTACACACGAAATCGATGGCGACCCGGCTCTTCTTCTTGTCCGTCGGATCGAGGGATCGGTGCAGATCCGCGCGTGAGCAGACGTCATACGCAACCTCCCCCCGCGCATGGCGGTAGTTCTTTCCTTTTCTTTCTTCTCTTTCCTTTTCTTTTCTTTCCTTTTCTTTTCTTTTCTTTTCTTTTCTTTCCTTTTCTTTTCTTTTCTTTTCTTTCTTTTCTTTTTTTTTTTTTTGCAAGGCCGGCCGGCCCCATGGGGTTCGGATCCCTAGTAGGGGCCGCCCCCTCCCTGAGTGTGGGGTCCGCTCCTCCCTTGTTGGGCGCGAATCGGGTCCGGGTCCGCACTGGTGCGTGCAAGTCGGGTCCGAGTCGGAGCGCGCGTCGGGTTTGCATCCGCGTTGGCGCACGTAAGTCGGGTCAGGGTTAGACAAAATTCGTGTGTCTACAAAAGGGTATAGTGGACAATCGTATATTTAATAAAATATTATATGTATACACATATGTCTGTTGAGTTTGATTTATGTCGGTTTTAAATTTACAAATGTGTCAACCGATCCAATCATGTCGGTTTTTTAAAAACCGAATCCAATCCAATCCGTTAAGTGTGTCGAAACCGATCAAATGGTTTGGTTTGATCGGTTAGGTTTGGATACTGCACACCCCTAGATATGAGGTGAGAACCGATTTTTGGGAGGAATCGGGGTATGTGAAATAGTTTTGGGATATGAATAAAGTTTCCGAAAAAAAAAAACCCATTTGGGCCAGCTCTACTCATTGCTTACCACAACTGGTTTGGATCCTGAGATATTGAAACATGTTGGGTTAGGTTAGGGGATCCACTAACCAATTGAGATCACAGATGGATCATTTAGATACCCTGATCGAACCAGGTTTCTTTGTTAGAATATATCATGGGAACAAAAGTGCCAAAACTAGACAGAACATAAAGCATCACCAACCATAATAACAAATTCGACGTTGGGAAATAATTCGGCAGAAATAATTCGGCAAAGGGGTAATATTCGGAGATCGGGAAAAAAAAATCCAAAATTTTTTGAATGAGTTTTGTAAAAGTTCGAAAGTATAAATCATAAAAAAATATAATATTGCACTAGCAATTTTGTATTAATGGATATGAAAAAATATATATTTAAAATAAAAACAAAACAATATTAGATTAAAAAGGGGATAAATTCGTGATTTCTTTGTAAAATTCATGAATGGTTCTCTACTTATATGGGCGCAACTTATGACGCTAAATAATTGAGAGAGTAATTCGTTTACCTTTAAGTTTGTGAATTATTCATGAATTCCGTTCAAGGGAATGCGAGGTTGGGGGTGAGTGTGATTCACTTTGTCATGGGTGTTTGTTATCGGACTGTCGTGATGGCGTTCTTGCGTATCGTAAGGTGACGGGACCTGTGGGGGGTTTTTAGTCGAACCGGGCGGTTCGGGTGGCGAGCACAATCCAACAAGCCAAATTAAAACAAACCGGGAATTACGTGGAAAACCCCTTCTCAACGACGAAGGGGAAAAAACCACGGGTGGGGCGAGAATGCACTAAGACTAATCTTTCGGTTACAATCTCTCACCTTAACCCCAATTACATACCCTGAGGACCGGTCTCCCAAACTACCGACCTCTGCAATTTCACTCAGACTACCGACTGCTGCGGACAGCGTCTGTCTGCAGGTCGCTTGCAAACAGTGTCTGGCTGCTGACCGACCGACTTCCGCAGACAGACTCTAGGTGCAGACCGATCGACCTCCGCAGACAGCCTCTGGGTGCAGACCGACCGATCTCCGCTGACAGCCTCTGGGTGCAGACCGACTGATCTCCGCTGACAGCCTCTGGGTGCAGACCGACCGACCTCCGCAGCTCCGCAAATTCCGGGATGAAACGGGCAGCGTCTCCTCCAGAATTCTTCTTTTTTTTCGCTGAAGGGGTAGGTCCCCTTTTATAGTGGCGGGGTGACGGTTACAGCGCTCCGCAAAAATCGGGCGGTTGACGTGTCCCCGCAATGAGCTCAACCGTCGCGGTGACATGGCGCGCGGTTGACACCTGGTCACTTTGGCCCGGAAATCGCGGAGCGTCGTCAGCACAGCGAGACCTCCGTGTTCGACTGCTTCTTCACTTCTCGGCTCGTTACACGTCCCATCGAGAGGGGGGGTGTGCCTCCTTGGTGACCGACCGACCGGCCCCCCCCCTTCTGGTTACATGCCGACCCAAGAGAGAGAGGGGGGGGGGGGGTGTGCCTCCTTGGTGACCGACCGACCCCCCCCCCTCTCTGGCTACATGCCGACCTAGAGAGAGAGGGGGGGGGGCTGCTGCCCTCCTAGGTGACCGACCGATCGGCCCCCCCTGGCTACATGCCGACCCAGGAGAGAGGGGGGGGGGGTGTGCCTCCTTGGTGACCGACCGACCCCCCCCCTCTCTGGCTACATGCTGACCCAGAGAGAGAGAGGGGGGGGGGGGGCTGCTGCCCTCCTAGGTGACCGACCGACCCCCCCCCCCTCTGGCTACATGCCGACCCAGGAGAGAGGGGGGGGGGTGGTGTGCCTCCTTGGTGACCGACCGACCCCCCCCCCCTTTTCTGGCTACATGCCGACCCAGAGAGGGGGGGAGGGGTGTTTGATGCATGGGCGATCGACCCCTCCTTCCCTCCGACTGTTGCGTTCCCGGCTCCAACAGGGAATGGTACACACAATACCCCCTCCTGACCGGACGGTCTTCGGTCCCACCTGGTCAGGATCACTTCGCGTCGATTTGCGTGCAGCCTCAACTTGCATGCTAGCATCGCCTTGCGCGCCCGTACTGATTTGCGTGCATGTCTCGATTTGCATGCCCGCCTTAGTTCGGGGCTTTTGCAACTCAAAAACAGCTGTTTGGGTTTTTTTCTGATTTTTTGCCATATGGCGTCGCCGGGCGCCGCCACCTCGCCTCCTCGAAATTCGAACCCATCCAGCTCCAACTTCGTCTATAAATAGGAGCCAGATGGTTCATTTCTTTCCTCTGCTTCAGATCTTTCCTCTGTGGCTGAAGGTTCATTTGGGAGAAGTTTCGCTTGAATACACGCCGAAGACCTGCGTGTCGGTTCACTTGGATACACGTCGAGGACCTGCGTGTCGGTTCGTTTGTATACACGTCGAGTACCTGCGTGTCGGTTCGTTTGTATACACGTCGAGTACCTGCGTGTCGGCTCGTTTGGATATACGTCGAGGACTTGCGGCGAAGATGTCTTTCACCTGGTTCTCGATGGTGAACAAGTTCCCTCTGATGGAGGAGGTCCGGGCAGCATACGGTATTCCAGACGTGATTTCACTTTCTTTCGCTACCGGTCCTCTGGACCCGTCAGACGACGACCGCACCGTCGTCACGCTCGGTTAGCTTCGCTGCGGCATGCGGCTTCCCCTGGCGAGCTTCTCTGGTCGTCTGCTGGAGCGCATGAACGTGTCTCCTGGCCAGATAGCTGGCAACGGCTGGAGGATCCTCTGCTGTATAGAAGAATTAGAAGTGCTGGCAGGGCAGCAGCTCTGCATCGCGTACCTTTTGAAGAAATACTTCATCAAGGATTACAAGGTAACGCCTGGTAGCGTCTTCTCGTACTTCAGCCTGCAGGCGCGCGTAGGCAGCCACCCTCCCATTGGGGGTCTAGCTGATTCGGTGAGGACTTGGAAAGAATGTCCCATCGTGGTCGGGGGACCCTGGAGGGGTCGCTTCAAAGTCCCCGGTCACATCTTCCAACTCGCCGTGACCATCGAGGACTACTACCCTTCCAAGCAGCTTCAGTGCCCTGAGGCTGTTGAGAAGGAGCTTGACCAACTTATTAAGCGGGTGACGAACAACGACGATGACTGGCGGCAGCTGTTTCCAAAGCTACCGGTCGTCAGGTCCCACAGCTCCACTCCAAAGAAAGGCAAACAGCCTGCGGCGTCCGGTAGGGGAGAAGAGCCCATTACTTACTCTTCTGAGCTCCCTGACAAGTACGTCAGCTCCGTCAGACGCTTCAACTTAAACACCGCTACATCTAAACTCTGCGTAGTCTTCAGGCGGCGCGCGAAGTCGACTAAAGCTGCAGGCGAGTGCAGCCGACCGGCTGCGCGCAACGTAGCTGCGCCGAAGGGGAAATCAAGGAGGCGAGTTTTGCTGAACGAGTCTTCCAGCGATGAAGATGCTTGACGCGCTCCTCCCGCTCGCTCCATACGACGTGTTGCTGCCGACGACATTCGCTCCCTCCCTGACGACTGGGTAGAGGATGTGCCGTCGACGGGTAGGCAACACGTGGAGATAGAAGACTCGGAGACGTCTTCCGGTCATAATGCCTCTCTCTCCCTTGGGCGAGGCGAGCGAGCCATGCCGTCTGGCTCGGCTGGGTCACGTGGGAGAGCTTCACCTCGCGGTCCTGCTGCCGCACCTCCCATTGCATCACCTGCTGCCCAGACCGCTAGAAGGCTCGATCGTGCGGATGTCCGGGACTTCATGCCTTTGCCTTCCTCCTCTGCATCTGGGGGCACCGTCGGGCCACCTCCCCATTCTCCCCTCGAGGCTACTGAAGTTACATCTCACCGTCGCTCCCCCGGGCTCTCTGCTCGTTAGGGGGAGGAAGATGATGGTGTGGGTAGTCCTAGCTGGGAGCGTCAGCTCGATGACTTTCATGAGGTAAGTCTAAGTCGTTAACGAGTTGACTGCACGTCGACGACGCGCGTGACTACACGCCGACGATATGCGTAACTACACGCCGACGACATGTTTTGACTTCACGTAGTAGTAACTTCTCCCGTTAACTCTGTGGTACATGTTGTTTCCTTCTTTGTCAGGTGGGCTGTCGACTTGTCGAGGGGGGTGTTCATAGGATGACGCGGCTTAAGGCCTCCCTTCAGGCTGCTCGGCAGGAGTCGAGAGAGCTACGCGCTCAGCTGGCGGAAGCTCGACGGGTTCACGCCGAAGAGCTTGCTGCAGTCCAGGCTCAGCTCGAAGCCGCGCTGGAGAATGCTTCGGACTCCTTCGGGCTCCAAGAAGCGTTGGATTCTGCTAAGGTGGAAAATAACGAGCTGTGGGCGAAGTTCAGGAGGCAGGCGGCTACGATCAGGGAGCAGCGTGCAGAGGCCGATACCGCCCGAGCTGCTTACGAGGCCAAAATTGCCGTGTTGAATGCCTCCCTTGACCAGGCCGAAGCAGCGCATAAGGCTGCGCTTGACAGGCAGCATGCTGAATACACCGCGGATTGCAAGTCGCTTCTTGCAGAGCAGGCGGCGGAATGGCGCAAGAAGGTCGCGAAGCTGCGCGGCAAGCTCCCATCGGGATCGTAGAAAGCTGGGGGCGACGCTTGACCGATCTTACTCGCTGCCTTACTTTGTTTCGCGATGTAATAAAACAAAACTCTTGTTTGTGTTGGGATCTCTTGATATTCCATCTGAATGCCATGATCATTATCTTTTTCATCAACTTTACATCTCAAGTTCACGTCGATGTCTTGCTTTTAAAACTCAGATTTTGTGTCTTGACTACACGTCGACGACATACGTAACCGCGCGCCGACGACATGCGTAACTACACGTCGACGACGCGCGACCAGAACCTGGCCCTTGTATTAGTATGGGGTGATATACCCTGCCTTGTTTGCATCGGTCGATCGGTCGTTCCCCCGCGGGTTCTGTTGATCGATTTGTCCAAGTGTTCATCGGCCGGTCTTGCCCTTCACAGGGTCCTGTAGACCGGTCGGTCAAGTGGTAAAACTCATTCGGAGTATCACGTACCACTTGGTTTAGGCTGGTTGTCCGGTCGTACCCTGACAGGGTCTGTCGACCGATCTTTCCAGTTGTTCACCGTCCGGTCTCGCCCTTCGCAGGGACCTGTCGACCGGTCGACCAAGTGGTAGAACTCGCTCGGAGTGTTATGTACCATTTGGTTTAGGCTGGTTGACCGGTCGTACCCTGACGGGGTCTGTCGACCGATCTTTCCAGTTGTTCACTGGCCGGTCTCGCCCTTCGCAGGGACCTGTCGACCGGTCGGCCAAGTGGTAGAATTCGCTCGGAGTGTTATGTACCACTTGGTTTAGGCTGGTTGACCGGTCGTACCCTGACAGGGTCTGTCGACCGATCTTTCCAGTTGTTCACCGGCCAGTCTCGCCCTTCGCAGGGACCTGTCGACCGGTCGGCCAAGTGGTAGAACTCGCTCGGAGTGTTATATACCACTTGGTTTAGGTTACCTCGGTTAACCATTATTCACTCACATGAACAAAAACGTTGAGCAAGTGCATATTTATTGAATAGATTTGGAGTTACAAAGCGGTTACATGCGTCTTACCCATTTAACTACCCTGGTAGAACTTGCACAGATTGGCTGCATTCCATGGCCTTGCCAGCGCGTCGCCGTCTTGAGTCTTCAGGCGGTAGGCTCCGTTTTTCCCCATACCATCGATGATATACGGTCCTTCCCAAGTAGCTCCCAGCTTGCCACTTCCCAGCTCCTTGGTATTGTCAAATACCTTTCGCATAACTAGGTCCCCTTGTTTGAATACCCGCCTTCTGACTTTGCAATCATATGCCCTCTTGATGGCCTGATGGTAGTTAGCTAGGCACGCCCTCGCTCTCTCCCTCTTCTCTTCCAGCAAGTCCAGGCCATCAAGCAGGAGTTCGTCATTCAGCTTCGGGTCGGCAGCTACGACCGTTCTCTGTGTCGGGACCAGGGTTTCCGTTGGCAGGACTGCTTCAGAGCCGTAGGTAAGATTGAACGGGGACTGTCCCGTTGGTCGCTTCGGTGTCGTCCGATATGCCCATAGAACTCCGGGTAGAGCTTCTTCCAACAATCCCTTCTTCTGCTCCAGCTTCTTCTTCAGTATGTCGAGAATGGTACGATTCGTCGACTCTGCCTGCCCGTTGCTCTGGGGGTACCGCGGTGTAGAGAAGAATAACTTGATGTTGTTACTGGCGTAGAACTTCTTGATTGACTCCGCGTCGAACTGTCGCCCGTTGTCTGCAACGAAAGCCCGCGGCAGTCCGAATCGGCAGATGATGCTGCTCCATAGGAACTTTCCTACTTGAACTTCCCCGATCTTCAGCAACGGGATTGCCTCCACCCACTTGGTGAAGTAGTCGGTGGCGACGAGGAGGAACTTCCTCCGGTTGGGCGATGTCGGGAAGGGGCCCAAAATATCCAACCCCCACTGTTGGAAGGGCCACGGGCTGGATACTGGGTGCAGCTCTTCTGCTGGTTGATGTATGGAAGGAGCATGCTTTTGACATTGCAAGCACCTTTTTGCATATCCCCCCGCATCTGCTTCCATGGTGGGCCAGTAGTAGCCTTGCAGCTTTATCTTCCGCGCCAGGGATCTTCCTCCGGAGTGGTTCCCGCACCCCCCTTCGTGTACCTCCTTTATGATTTCTGCCGCTTGTTCCTTCGTGAGGCACTTGAGGTACGGTCCGCCAAATGAATGCTTGTACAGCTCGTCGTCGATGAGGGTGTATCTTGGAGCGTGCGCCTTAGTTCTTCGGGCCTCATCGACGTCCTCTGGTAATATCCCATCAAGTAGGTACGTCTTCATGCTGCCTATCCAATCCGCTCCGACCGCAATAGTATGGGCCGCCTCAATGGCTTGCGTCCTCCTCGTCAGGCAACTATCTTCTGCGGGGCTGATAGTTCGGGGTTCAGCTTGCACCTCGATGAAAACCCTTTTCTCTTTGTCTTCTCCGAGTACCGATGCTAGATTAGCAAGGGCATCCGCTTTCCGCTCTGGGGAACTGATGGAAGCTTATGTCTTCGAACTTGGCGATCAACTCCCGGGCTAGCTTCAGGTAGGCTTGCATCCTTGCATCGCGGGCTTCATACCTACCGGTAATCTAATTGATTACCAGTTGGGAGTCACCGTATACCTGCAGGCTGGTCACCCCCAGCGCTGTTGCCATCTCCAGTCCTGTCAGTATCGCCTCGTACTCTGCTCCGTTATTCGTCGTCGGGAAAAGTAGCCGCACTGATTTTTTGAGCTTCGTGTGGTCGGGGGTTACTAGGACTACCCCCACACCACTCCCGACTGCGCACAACGAGCCATCCACGAACAATCTCCAGCCTTTTCCTTCGTCCTCCTGTCCTGCTGCCGCACCGACTCCCATGGGTCGACAGGCAGCTGCCGACAGGTCTTCTAACGTCTTCGGCACCGGTGCAGTGTCTTCCGTCGGGAAATCACTGAGGAAGTCCGCAAGTGCTTGGCCCTTGATTGCTTTCCGAGGCACGTACCGAGGACCAAACTCTTGCAGCTCTGCAACCCACTTGCTCAGTCGACCTGCCCGAGTAGAGTTATCCAGTACTTCCTTCAGGGGGTGTTCAGTGATGACTTCGATGGGGTGAGCGACGAAGTACGGGTGAAGCCTCCTTGACACGTACACTAATGCCAGGGCTACTTGTTCGATCCGCGTGTACCGAGTTTCAGCCGACGTCATGATGCGGTTGACGTAGTAGACAGGCCTCTCCGCTCCTTCATATTCGCATATCAGTACAGCGCTGATTGCTGCCTCTGATACCGAAAGATACACCCCCAGCGTTGCACCTGGCTGGGGGGCTGTCAAGATAGGGGGTCGTCCAAGATACGTCTTCAGCACCTGAAATGCTTCTTCACAGCGTTGGTCCTAGTCGAAAGGTGCGAGCTTACTCAGCCTCTCGAACAGAGGCCGACACCGGTCTGAGGACTTGGAAATGAAGCGATTGAGGGCGTTGATCCGTCCGGTAAGCCTCTGGACTTCCTTTCGTGACTTGGGCGACGGCATCTCCTCCAAAGCACGGATCTGCTCCGGGTTGGCTTCGATTCCCCATCGGGTGACCAAGTATCCCAGAAATTTTCCCGACGTCATGCCAAAGGCGCACTTGGCCGGGTTCAACTTCATACTGTACCTCCGCAAGGTTGCGAAGGTTTCCTCCATGTCTTGCATATGCATATCCTCAGCCTGACTCTTCACAAGCAAGTCGTCGACGTAGACCTCCACGTTCCTTCCGATTTGGTCGACGAACATCTTGTTCACCAGCCTCTGGTACGTTGCTCCCGCGTTCTTCAGCCCGAAAGGCATCATCTTGTAGCAAAAGAGCCCTCGACCCGTGACGAAGGTCGTGTGCTCCTGGTCTTTCGGATTCATGGGGATCTGGTGATAGCCCGAGTAGCCGTCCATGAACGAGAGCCTCTCGTGTTCCGCCGTGGAATCCACCAGGGTATCGATGCGTGGTAGCGGGTAGCTGTCCTTTGGGCATGCCTGGTTGAGATTTGTGAAGTCGATGCAGACCCGAATGACTCCTGACTTCTTGGGGACGGCGACCACGTTATCGATCCACTTCGGGTACCGAGCCTCTCTGATGATGCCCGCTCGTAGCAGCTTCTCTACCTCCATGTTGACAGCTGCTGCTTTTTTCGATGCTAGTGACCGGGGCTTCTGACGTACAGGTGCAGCTCCTTCTCGAATATTGAGGTGATGACAGGCTACCTCGGGGTGGATGCCTGGCATATCCTCAACTGACCATGCGAACACGTCCAGGTTTGCCTTGAGAAATGTCGTCATAGCTTCGGCATGATGCTTCGGCAACTGCGACCCGAGAAAAGTTATCCTCGGATGGCCCGCTTCTCCTAAGTCCACGGGCAGAATTGGCTCGACGGCGGGCGACTCCTACCACTTCGTATTCGGGCTCTCCAACTCGTCCGGTTCTTTAGGTTCAACCGGTCGGTCGGTCTTCTGAGGGTGCGTCCTCCTGCTCAGCTCTTTACCTTCAGCTGGTAGGTCAGTCTTCATCGGGTCGCTCGGACCAGTTAGCTCTTTAAGTTCAGCTAACTGACCGGCCTTCTTCAAGCTTCTCGACGCATTCAGTTCTTTACGTTCAACTGAATGGTCAGTCTTCTATAGGTCCCCCGACACTGTCAGCTCTTTACGTTCAGCTGACATGTCGGTCTTTAGCAAGTCCCCCGATACTTTAGCTCTTTACGTTCAGCTGACAGGTCGGTCTTCAGCATGTCCCCCGACACTGTTAGTTCTTTAAGTTCAACTGACAGGTCGGTCTTCTCAGATGCTTGGCCTCCTCGCACTCCTGCGCTTGATAGGGCACGGTGCTGGAGCGTTGGTACCTCTTGACTCTGCTTCGCAGTCCAGAGGTTGAGGATGCCCAACTCAGTGCCGCCTTCACCAGGTTCTCCTCCCTCGATTTGGCATGTCGTCTTCAGATGGATGGCACTGAGCTCGCACTTGGCTGCCGAGGACTGATCACCTCGAATGCTCATCACACCCTTGTCGGTCCAAAACTTCACTACCTGGTGGGCCGACGAGGGGACCGCATCCAAGTGGTGGAGCCACGGTCTTCCGAGGATGATGTTGTACGCCGAGTGAGCTTCGATCACAATGAACCGGGGAAGATTAGTGAGATTCCCTGTTGTGATCGGGAGGGTAATCTCACCAACCACCCTTGCAGCCTCCCCCGTGAAGCCCGTTATCGTCGACGATGACTCGGTCATCTGTCCGCGATCTAGCTGCATGGTGTCGAAGGCGCTAAGGAAGAGCACATCTATCGAACTTCCAGCGTCGACCAAAATTCTCTTCACAAGACAATTGGCTATCTGGAGCCGTATGACCAGGGGATGGTTGTGAGGCCTCTCTATTCCGACCAGATCAGCCGCCGAAAACTGTACTGCAGCTTCCACTCTTGGCTCGGGGCGGATGACAGGGTCGAGTACCACATGGTTGACTTGCCTTGCTTGTTCAATACGTCGCACCTGTCGGTCGACGGCATTTTATGATGGTACCGGGCCATGGTACCCGTAGACTGCATCTACCTCTCGGAGCTGACGCCTTTCTGGCGGAGGGCCCGGTAAGCGCTGTGTCGTCGCTCCTCACTGGACTTCCCCTACAGCCTTAGTCTCCTTACATTGAGGGAGGTCAATGAAGCAGCCAATATGACCGGCCTCAATGAGATCCTCGATATGATGTTTGAGCGCCCGACACTGCAGGGTAGTGTGACCTTGGCTCTGGTGGTACTCGCAGTACCTTGATGCATCTCTGGCTCCCCTCTCTCCAGGTTCAAGCGGTTGCACCCACTTGAAGTATGGTTCACCCTTGATAGCTTCCAGAATCTGGTCAATGGGGGTGTTCAGTACTGTGAACTCTCTGTTCCACTGCGGCCTCGCTGGCCTATCTTGCCTTTGCCGCTTTGCCTCGTGCCGCGTCGCATCCCCCTGCTGCTTATTAACGTTCTTCACAGCAGCAGGCTTGGCGTAGCCCTGGTTCGGGACCCTGGTTTCCACCGCCTTCCTCTTACGGTCTGCGTCTTCGATCTTGATGTACTTCTCGACGCACCGCGACAGCTCGTCGATCGTCTTCGGGGTTCGTTTGATGAGCGACGTGTTGACGAGCTGGGCAGGCTGAATGGCATTCTTGAAGGCCGCGATCACCATGCGATCCTGCCCGTCTGCGTCCGCCAAGCTCAGGTACTCGGACCTGAACCTATGGTAGAATTGTCGGAGCGTCTCCTTCTGGGTCATACTCATCCCGAAGAGTGACTCCAGAGTCTTCAGCTCCCGGCGATTACATCGGTACTGGTCGATGAATCGCGTGCTCAGCTCTGAAAAGGAGGAGATGGACGAGGGCCTAAGCTTGTGGAACTATTCTAGGGGGGTTCCCGATAAGCTGTTGGCGAAGGTCTGACAGAGGATATGATCATCCTCGTGCGGGACCAGAGCATCCCGGAAAGCCAGTACATGCTCCACCGGGTCTTTCTATCCGTCAAACTTGGGAAGGCATGGAGGATTCCACCCTCGAGGGAATGGCTCCCGGAGTAGCTTCTCGACAAGCGGCGACCGTGCGGCTCCTCGGATGGCGACTTCCTCCAACCGGTCGGGAGCTCGGACCCCCGGTCGGTCTTGTTGGATCTGCTCTCGCTCCCCGAGTCGCTCCGACGCATGTACCCGAATGCGTTCGTGTATGCTCCTCCGATCAGTAGTATGAGCCGGCTACCGACTGGCTGGCGTCATCCGAGTGTGATGACTATCACTCGGTTGACGATGATGTTCGCCGTCGTGCTTCGGGCGATGAACTTGTGCCGAGTCTGTCTTCGAGTAATGCTTGGAGGCAAGCGGCTGTCGGGGGTGTGCCTCAAGCCGGGACCAGACATCTGAGCGTGCCGACGCTGCTCGTGCATGCTTGTTTCTCTCCGCAGGCTCCGGGCTACTTGAGTCTCGCCCGTCGGGATTTGCACTCTGGACCTCCACCGAGCGATTAACCCTGACCTCCACCTGAGGCACTAGCTGCGGCTGCATTTGCACTGGTGGGGCAGCTTGAGTGGGGAGACTCTGTCCCGCTTGGGCCAACATGCCTTGATTGAGTAGACCACCCGTCGGTGCGGCCCGCACGAAGTCACGCAACTCCTCGTAGTTGCGCCGCATCGTTTGGAGCTGGGTGGTGAGAGCTTGCTGGGTCATCATCATTGTGGCCAGAAAAGCTTCCGATAGACCCCCTGTCAGAGGAGCCAGGGCTGCTACCGGAGCTTGACTGGACTCCCCGACCCCCAGTACAGGATTCGCCAACGGGACTACGCGCTCCGTGTCCATTGGCTGTTGAACAAGACGTCCGACATCATTGGCATCTCCGAGTGGCGCAGTTTCGGACGGGAGCTGCGACGTCGAGCGGGTACGATACGGTCCACCGGCCATCGTTCTTCAACCGCGTGGTCGTGGACTGCTGGTTGCAGGTAGCCTCGGACTGGTCGACACCCACGGGTCAACAGTCGAAAGCTCTAGTAGGAAGTCTCGAAGACTAATCCCACAGACGGCGCCAAGATTGTGGGGGGTTTTTAGTCGAACCGGGCGGTTCGGGTGGCGAGCACAATCCAACAAGCCAAATTAAAACAAACCGGGAATTACGTGGAAAACCCCTTCTCAACGACGAAGGGGAAAAAACCACGGGTGGGGCGAGAATGCACTAAGACTAATCTTTCGGTTACAATCTCTCACCTTAACCCCAATTACATACCCTGAGGACCGGTCTCCCAAACTACCGACCTCTGCAATTTCACTCAGACTACCGACCGCTGCGGACAGCGTCTGTCTGCAGGTCGCTTGCAAACAGTGTCTGGCTGCTGACCGACCGACTTCCGCAGACAGACTCTGGGTACAGACCGACCGACCTCCGCAAACAGCCTCTGGGTGCAGACCGACTGATCTCCGCTGACAGCCTCTGGGTGCAGACCGACCGACCTCCGCAGCTTCGCAAATTCCGGGACAAAACGGGCAGCGTCTCCTCCAGAATTCTTCTTTTTTTTCGCTGAAGGGGTAGGTCCCCTTTTATAGTGGCGGGGTGACGGTTACGGCGCTGCGCAAAAATCGGGCGGTTGACGTGTCCCCGCAATGAGCTCAACCGTCGCGGTGACGTGGCGCGCGGTTGACACCTGGTCACTTTGGCCCGGAAATCGCGGAGCGTCGTCAGCACAGCGAGACTTCCGTGTTCGACTGCTTCTTCACTCCTCGGCTCGTTACACGTCCCATCGAGAGGGGGGGGGGGCGGGGTGTGCCTCCTTGGTGACCGACCGACCCCCCCCCCCCCTCTCTGGCTACATGCCGACCCAGAGAGAGAGGGGGGGGGGGGGGGGGCTGCTGCCCTCCTAGGTGACTGACCGACTGACCCCCCCTGGCTACATGCCGACCCAGGAGAGAGGGGGGGGGGGGTGTGCCTCCTTGGTGACCGACCAACCCCCCCCCCCCCCCCCCCCTCTCTGGCTACATGCCGACCCAGAGAGAGAGGGGGGGGGGGCTGCTGCCCTCCTAGGTGATCGACCGACCGCCCCCCCCCCCCCCCTCTGGCTACATGCCGACCGAGGAGAGAGGGGTGGGGGTGGGGGGGGGAGGGTGGTGTGCCTCCTTGGTGACCGACCGACCCCCCCCTTTTCTGGCTACATGCCGACCCAGAGAGGGGGGGGGAGGGGTGTTTGATGCATGGCCGATCGACCCCTCCTTCCCTCCGACTGTTGCGTTCCCGGCTCCAACAGGGAATGGTGCACACAGGACCAATGCATCTACAACAATCAATCATGGGCTAAGATCCATTCACTTGTCCGGTTGCCTGTCATCAGACGACTCTGATTAAACAAACCGGCCGCCCTACATACGGAACGCCTTAGTAGAACAAATAGAAGCTCCCAAAAATAGAAGGAGCCTCACAAATGGCTAAACTCAAAAAGAAAGACGAACACAAATTAGGTTGCAAATACAACATTAAAAGCCAAATTAAGACGGCAATATTTGTAGTGCATAGTCTTTCTTCAGCTCAAATAGACGACAATATATGTAGTGCATAGCATTCTTATACACCCTTGTAGTGCTAAGAATCTTTGTCCTCTTTTTTCATCTTTTTTTAAGATTAAATAGAAAAGACAAGCATCAATTTGATGGTGATATTGTTAAAAAGATTACTAATCTTTAAAGGGTTCCATTACCTTACCGAATTGGAAATTTTGGTACCATACTAATCCTATCTCCACCATCCATCTCATTTACCATGCATCGTAGAAGTGGGAGCATTATTCTAGGGGCCATGGGATGAACACTAGGTGGATGCTTGAGATCCATCATAGGACCATCGGATGTTCCTATGAATTTCAGTACGGTACCAAAAGGGGTATCATAGAATTTTCTATCTTCACATATTAGAAACACCGAAAAGAATTTTAAAATCAAATGATTGGCGTAACATATAGTAGGAATATATATGGAAAAAGGAGCCTAGACCTAAGGTGAAGCTTCGTTGCTGTATCTCAGGTGTTGTTTACCATCCTAGAAGTTTTAGAATTTGGTGATTTTTAGTGGATGTGTTCTCTAGGGTAAGGTGATCATCCTTACAAAAAATCAATAAATTCTAAAACTTCTATGGTCATCAAATGTTCGAAACTTTATCGACCATTCACTGTAACCGTTAATTTTGCCTAGCTCATTTGATGTCCCTAGAAGTTCTAGAATTTGTTGATTTTGGTAAGGATGATCACCTTACCCTAGACAACACCCCTACCAAAAATCACTAAATTCTAAAACTTTTAGGGAGGTAAACAAGTGAGAGGTGCAGCAACGAATATATAAGGGAGCGTGACTTTGTATGCGCATGCATTGAAGGCTTCAATGTATGCTCCTCTATTAACATATATAGAGGTTTCCAAATGTGCTATTTTTTGTGGAGATGATATCTATGTTGAGATAATTATCATTACAAAAAATCAGCAAGTTCTGAAACCTCTAAGCATTCCAAACAAGCTCATCAAATTAATGTTGAAATGGACGACTGATAAACCTTCTAACATTTTGATGCACATAGATATTTCAGAATTTGTTGATTTTTGGTGGATATATTATCTATAGCAAGATGATCACCCTCAGCAAAAATCAACAAATTCTGAAGATGTATCAAAATGATGAAAGGTGTATCATCAGTCCATTTCAATCGTTAATTTGATGAGCTTATTTGAAATGCTTAGAGAATTCAAAACTTGCTGATTTTTTGTGAGGATGATCAGCCAAATCAATTGAGTGGTCTCATGCGATATTTACCGATCGATTAAGGGCTCCAAATGACATCAACGGTCATGATTCACATTCACACAAACCATGCATGTCAAGTGTATCAACCATAGAAAAATGGGTGGGTGGAGCTATCACTACCCACCACCTCTTATCATATCAGAAAAAGAATTGTGGCCCTCCTTCACTTTTCATGATGGTAAAGGGTCAGGTTTTGCAGGCAAAGGGACCCTATGATTGGTTGGAGTCATTGGGGACAAACACTTTTGGGTTGAAGCGGTATTGCTTTACCCCAAAGTCACGATCCACTCGATATTGAATCAACGACCAGGATTTACAATGGGGAAAGAAGGGCTGACCGACTCAATAAGGCCGACCGATCACAGGGGGGGTTCGAGCAACCAGGCATGATCGACCGACCGAGCAAAAGGGGGGGTTGATCAAGCAAGGGGGGTTCGACCGCTTGGTCCACCCCTAGCGAAGCCGACTGACCGGGCATTACACCAGGGCCCCAGTTGGCCTACAAAGGAGGACAGTCTGCCCCTCGCGAAGTCGACCGACCAGCCATCATACCTGGTCGGCCGACCAAGGAGGGCAGTCCGCCTTTGCAAAGCTGATTGACCAACCGTTACACCCGGCTGACCTATCAAGGATAGTCAACCAAGCAAGGGGGGTCGAACACCCCTAGCGAAGTCGACCGATTGGCCGTTACACCCGGCTAGCCGACCAAGGAGGGCAGTCCATCCTCCACGAAGCCGACCGACTGGTCATCACACCCGGCTGGCCAATCAAGGATGACCGACCGAACTTGGGTGGGTGGGGGGGTTGACCAAGTAAAGGGGGGGTGACCAAGCAAAGGGTGGGGTGGGGTTGACCAAGCAAAGGGGGGGCTCAACAACCCCAAGCAAAAATAGCCGACCAAGACAAAGGGGTTGACCCACCCGGTATGGCCGATCAACCGAAGACGGCCGACCAAGCCAAAGGAATGGGGGGTTGACTCACTCGGCATGGCTGATCGAACGAAGACGGACAACCAAACAAATAGGGGTTTGACCCACCCGGCAATGGTCGACCGACCGAAAACATCCGACCGATCCAAAAGAGGGGGTTGACCCACCCAGTATGGCCGACAGACCGAAGACAACTGACTGAGCCAAATGGGGGAAGTCAACCCACCCAGTCCGGCCGACCGACTGAAGACGACTGCTCGAGCCATAGGCCACCCAGTACGGCCGACCGATTTAAGATGACTGCTCGAGCCATAGGGGGGTTGACCTACTCGGTATGACCGACCAACCATAGACGACCGATAGGTCAAGATGTAGATGAATATTAGGGAATCTCGCTTTTTCCGCCCCAAGACAACTCCGACATTTACACGAAGAGGTGGCCCAAAGATCACGCACCCGGTTTCTTTGGTAATTATGCCCAAAAATCTCGATCGGACAGTTCACGCCCCAAGATTTTCGATCGACCAGTAAGAAAAGATGTCACTACCGCCATAACTGCTTAGCGTGAGCAAGCAACTGTAGGGTGCCAAGTAACCCTCAAGCGAGGCAGTTACTGAAATTATGGAGGCGCGTCACCAAGCTTGTCCCGCTCAGAGCATTCTAACCGTCACCCCAAGCCATTATAAAAGGGGACCTACCCCTTAGAACAATGGACCCGAATTCTGGAAGGGGAGGTGTTGTTGCTCACTTTTCGGAATTCTTGTACTGAGAGAGAGAAAGAGAGAGAGAGAGTTGAAAGATCAGCAACTGCGAGGCCGATCCTTTCTGAGTGTAAAAGTGTTTGGGTGAGAGTTTGTAATCGGCTAAGTTTTTAGTACATTTCTTGCCCCATCCCGTGGTTTTTTCCCTTTGACGTTGCGAAGGGTTTTTTCATGTAAACCTGATTTCTTGTGTCTCTTTGGTTTGTCAGATTGTGTCAACCATCTAAGTTCTAAAATTACCCGCACCTATAGTTAATTCGAAGGTTTTATCGACGTGGCCTTCTCCAGAGAGATTATTTATTTCGATTCCACTATGGCAACATATTACCATTCAAGAATGACGAATTTCCCTTGATCGTTGAATGCGACATGTGTTCACGCCTCCACTATTGTCACCAGATTTCTCCGCTTGCTCCACACCATTGTCACTATCACCATCGGCTCCTCCATACACACCACATCTGTATGTCACCGACATCGTTGTCTTCATCCCACAGATTCACAGAAGAAGAAGAAATAAATCAAATTGAGAACATATTAGTCATAAAGACATCTCCAATTATGCCCATCTCTAAATTGAACCACTCCACTACTAAAGTCTTTCCTATGAAGCCCGACCTCCAAACCGGAAGCCTCTGACTCCACTAATAAAGCCTTCCCTATAAAGGCCAACCTCCAAACCGAAAGCCTCTACCATCCTTTTCCCCTTTCAACCCAACTATCATTAGGCCATAATCACCATATTACCCTTACAAACCAAAACCCTAACAGCCTTCTCCCCTATAAAACCCATATAATCACCAAATTACAAAAGATGAAAAAAAATTACTATATCTTAAGCAAAGCGCAGCGTCGCCGCCCAATATCTGATCTCAAGTCCGAGTTGCCACAACTGGCCAATTTTTTCCTCCCAAATCTTTAAAAAAAAACCTCACACAACAGCACTAGCACACCGCTAACCGAAGTTGTTTTCTTGACACCTCTCTTGAGTCCTGAAATAATGCGTATTATCCCCTATTCTTTACTACATTATTATCACTTTCCTATATAAAACATTTAATTTACACGCAAGACATATTGTTTTTTTTTCAACGTTGCATAATACACTTCCATACGAACACACCCGTATATTGGTTTGCATCCATATATTGCATCCATATAAAGCGGTAGATATCTTCACCTTGCTTCAAGGAAGGACACATGGCACGCATGGAGGTTGTTTTGAAGGACAACTGCAAAAGGATAGTTGTGATCATCCTGCTAAGAATTGACATGCCAGACCTACACATCGCATGATTCGGTCCAGAGGAGGACCTCAAGCACTCTAATGTACTAAAATGAGCAAGATGGTGACTCACGTACGCAATGCGGAATGTACCCTAGCCCACCACTTTTTCTCTCTTATCTCATTCCTTATTTTCTTTCTTCTTCTTCCTTCTTTCTTCATTTTCTCTTTCTACATTCTACTGATTTTCTATCTATTTATTTTTTATTTAAATATTTTTTTGTTATTTTACTGATTTATTTTCTTTTCTTTTCTCTTCTTTTTTCTTCTTCTTTTATTCTCTTTGGTCAATCTATTTCTCTTTCCTCTCTCTTACATCTAATTTCTTTTCTCTTCTTTTTTTTCTTCTTCTATTCTCTCTTTAGTCTTCCTATTTCTTTCTCCTCTCTCTTACATCTAATTTATGTCTCTTACATCTCTATTTTCGATTGTTTTTCTCTTACATACTCCTATACTCTCTCTCACCTAACTTCTCTCTTTTCTCCTTTTTTTCTCTTTCTTTCCATACTCTCGCAGTCCTTCTCTCTATAAAAGGTTGTGCAAAGGGCCTAGTTCGACACAATTTCGGAAAGACCATCATCCAGGCTGGAGGTCAAAAGGCTCTCACGTTCATCATACGCACATAAGACTACACCAAAAGACTAACTAACATCATCTATCATCTCTTTTTGTATTTTTGTTTCATTTTGCTTTCATAGAGTTTTCTAGCACTATTGTTTTCATAGCTAATTCAATAAACATGCGCGGCTAAACCCTAGCGAAGGCTATATTTGATGCCTAGTAGTTTATTAAGTTCTTATTTTGATCATCAATAAAGTTTTTGTTTTCCTATGATTGAAACTTATGGTTCATGATACTATCTAGTGATGAATGTTACTTGCTTATAAATTCTCTTGATTTCATATCAACTAAGGGCATATGAAATGCTTTTGAATCCATATAACATGAAACATGCACTTAACAAATCTTCTCATAATTTCCAATCTACTTTCTTAAGTATGATGGATGTGTATCTTTAGAAATTAGTGCATGTGTATAAGCTGACTTGATTATATGTTGACTTCAAGCATATGTAATGCTTAAAAGCCCCTGTAGGTTGTAGCATGTACTAGAACTTTTATTTGTATACTTTAACTTGTAGATGCAATATGATACAAAGAAAATAAAAATTCTAACTAGTAGCAAAGAACTACCTCATATTTCATTGCCCATTTCCCAAAGCGCATTGGCTTGTGATAGTAATTCATGTTATCCACATAGAGGCTTCTATCACCTGGGACTTTCCTGACTTCTTTGATCACTGAATCAATTCTAACAAACATGTCATCATCACACTTCATTATATATTTGGTAGAAACGGTGCGGACCAATGTGAAAAAAAGAAAAACAACCATCAGTGTAAGGAAAATATACAATTCAAACCTTGACTGACTCTCATCAGATAATAGAGTTAGAGTATTACTTACCCCATATTCACATATGGCAACTGTTGGGGGATATTTTTCACTGGTCCGTGCGGCGATCCTGTAAAACAGAGAAGGCGTGAGAACGGTTGGCTCCCTCTGGATCGCAGACCCTCCGATGCTCAAGTCAGAACCGGTATGAGCAAGGGAGAGCAATAGTAGTTGGATAGAGTTAGGGTTTTTGGGTTTCGAACCTGTGCTTTGGAGCCGGGGGTGGTACCTTTATAGCCTTTTGCAGCCTGTCAGAGCCCGACACGTGGCGGTTCTCCCGCACCTTCTTCCCCTCCATGTGCCAGCCCACATGGTTCTCTGATGGCCTATGTCGTTTAGTCTGCCAGGATGTGGAGAGGGAGGAAGCACTGATCTTGTCTTTGCTTGGTGGAGGTTCTGGAAAGTTCAAGTCTGGGAGGTCTCGGACCGACTCTGCCGGCTTCCGTGGACTGCAATCGTCGACGTAGCTCCATGGGGGTAGTGACACCTGTCGATTTGGCGCCGCCTTACTGTAGGCGACCTCCGTGGGCAAAGGAGGCGATCTCCTTGGTTGTTGGTATGATCAGGCGAGCTCCTGAGCAAGCTATGGGTGTTGGGTTTGACGAGCTTCTGAGCGAGCTGTGGGTGTTCGTAGATATCATTCTAAGTTTCCTATTAGCAAAAGAGGGCAATCTCTTGGTGTGCGAGCTGGTCACCGGGCGGGCTGTGAGCACCAGCCACTGGGCGACCTCTACCACGTACGAGCTGGTCGTATGCAGTCAGGGTCAACCCTGGGCGGGTTGTAAGCCACGACCGCAGGTGGTCTCTATCCAAGAAATGCAATGATCCGCTACTGCAAGCGCCGGGCGGGCTACGAGTACCGGCCACTGGGCGACCTCTACCATGTGCGAGCTGGTCGCATGTGATTAGGATCAGCCATGGGCGGGCTGTAAGCCACGGCCACAGGCGGCCTCGCGTAGAGAGCTTAGATTCGCAGTACCTCATAAATGAGGCCTCGAGGAAGATGTTGCTCTGTCCAAGGGACGCAATGATCCACTAAGGCAAACTCTGGGCGGGCTACGAGCACCAACCGTGGGACGACCTCTTCCGCTTGCGAGTTGGTCGCATGCGATCAGGGTCAGCCCTGGGCGGGCTGTGAGCCACGGTCACGGGTCCTCTGTCCAAGGGATGCAATGATCCACTATGGCAAACTCCAGGCAGGCTACGAGCACCAACCACGGAGCTCGTCCCATGCGGTCAGGGTCAGTCCTGGGTGGGCCTTGAGCCACGAACTGCTACTGTAAGTTCCGGGCGGGCTACGAGCACCAGTCGCTGGGCGACCACTTCCGCGTGCGAGCTGGTCGCATACAGTCAGGGTCAACCCTTGGTGGGTCGTGAGCATCAGCCATAGGCAGCCTCTTATACTAGCGATCTAGTTGCGGTGGCTAGGACTGGGGGGGGGGGGGCTTTCTACTTCAATCCCCTAAGGTCGCCCTGGGCGTACCCCAAAATAGGGGCGACCTCCCTGGGGACTCCTACCGTCTTGTTGTGCTTCTTTCCCTTGCTGTTGCCATGTGGCCGTCGAGCTGGTGATATTTTTTGCACCATTACCCCCTCCTGAGTGGGCGGTTGGATAAAGCTCCGCCCGCTCAGGCACCCAGCACGATTCTCTACGTAGACCAGTTGGATCCTTCTATCTACTGACCAGCTCCTGCTGAATGGTATTCCGCTCTGCAAAGTCGGCTACAAGGTGACATCTGGCTGAGTAAGGTGTCTCTGCCGCGTCTGCACTTGATGTTGCAAGGTCGCTCAAATGAGCAAACTGCATGGCACCAGGCCGCGTAAGGTGTCTCTATTGCGTATCCCCGTGATATCACCAGGTTGCTCAACGAGCTAAGATGAGTAGCATTAGGCCGCGTAAGGTATCTCCGCCGTGTCTGCCCGTGATGTCACCAGGTCGCTCAACAAGCTAAGCTAGGTGGCATCAGGCCGTGTAAAGTGTCTCCACTGCATCTGCCCGTGATGTCACCAGGTCGCTCAACGAGCTAAGTCGTATGGCATCAGGCCGCGTAAGGTATCTCCGCCGTATCTGCCCGTGATGTCACTAGGTTGCTCAACGAGCTAAGCTGTATAGCATCAGGTCGCATAAGGTGTCTCCGCCATGTCTGCCCGTGATGTCACCAGGTTGCTCAACGAGCTAAGCTGTGTGGCATCAGGTCGCGTATGTAGTGTCTTCGCCGCGTCTGCCCGTGTTGTCACCAGGTTGCTCAACGAGCTAACTGCATGGCATCAGGCCGTGTAAGGTATCTCTGCCGTGTTTGCCCGTGATGTCACCAGGTCGCTCAACGAGCTAAGCTATGTGGCAACATGCTACGCGTGTAGTGTCTTCACCGTGTCTGCCCGTGATATCACCAGGTCGCTCAATGAGCTAAGCTGCGTGGCATCAGGCCGCATAAGGTGGCTCCGCCGTATCTGCCTATGATATCACCAGGTCGCTCAACGAGCTAAGCTGTATGGCATCAGGCCGCGTAAGGTGGCTCCGCTACGTCTGCTCGTGATGTCACCAGGTCGCTCAACAAGCTAAGCTGTGTGGCATCAGGCTGTTAAGGTGCTTCTACCGTGTCTGCCCGTGATGTCACCAGGTCGCTCAACGAGCTAAGCTGCGTGGCATCAGGCCGTGTAAGGTGGCTCCGCCGTGTCTGCCCGTGATATCACCAGGTCACTCAATGAGCTATACTGCGTAACGTCAGGCCACATAAGGTGTCTCCGTCGTGTTTGCCCGTGATATCACAAGGTCGCTCAAATGAGCAAAACTGCATGGCACCAGGCTGCGTAAGGTGTCTCCATCGCATCTGCCTGTGATATCACCAGGTCGTTCAACGAGCTAAGCTGCGTGGTATCAGGCCACGTAAGGTGGCTCCGCCGCGTCTGCCCGTGATGTCACCAGGTTGCTCAATGAGCTAAGCTGGGGGCATAAGGCCGCGTAAGGTAGCTCCGCCGTGTCTGCCCATGATGTCACCAGGTCACTCAACGAGCTAAGCTGCGTGATATCAGGCCGCGTAAGGTAGCTCCACCGCGTCTGCCCGCGATGTCACCAGGTCACTCAAACAAGCAAAACAACGTGGCATCAGGCTGCGTAAGGTATTGTTTTCCCGATGATCCGAGGACCATACCTTGAACGAGGTAGCTAAATCGATAACAAATAAACAACATCGCAAAAAGGGTCGATATGTGTGAAAATTTTGATATGTGCAAAATACTAGGGCCCGATAGCTCGACAAAAATACAAAACAATAGAGATTGAATCAAAACAGAGCGTAAGGGCCAAAGGGTGGAAGTTCGACGAGCGATAAGAGAATCAAAAGCTAGCTACCCCCTATCCGATAAAGGATCCTCAGAACCCCGGTTTTGCTTATCACATCCGCATGATAGCGGACAGTGGCCTTGCCCCTAGCCTTCAACGTTAGTGGCTTTCATATTTTTTTTTGCGACCTCACCAAGTTGTCTAGCTTCGAGGAATTACCAAGAGATTTTCAGGTCGCCTAAATGGGTGGTCACCTATTCAAGTCCCCTCGGATCACCCCGGGATGCTTTCTTTCAAGGCATGTGAATGCGAAGGACCCTGGTCATGTTTAAAGTCCCCTAGACAGCGGACTACCCCGGCAATCTCAAGGTCGCTTAGGACGGCCATTGAGAACCCCAGTCTTACTTTAAGTCCGCACAATGGCGGACTATTCTTTGAGGAAGCTGCGTGCAAGCTGATCACGTGCGAGTTGTTCTCTGTAGATTACTATCGAGCACAGATTTGAAGACTCCTTTAGTCCAAAAACTTCATTGCATAAAATGGGTTATAGGAGGGCGCCTCCGCCTAAGGTAGGAGGCTGCTACTGTTCGGCCATCTTTCTACGGTGATCCAACACCACATCTTCAAGCTTAATGTGTTGTTGGACCAAGGCAAAGAGCTCGATCATGGTGTGGGGATCGAAAATGACAATCGCGTCATGAAGCTCACCTCCTTCGGGGAGCACGCTCCGGTAGGCACTCACGGCTGTTCGGTCTCGCTCGGCTGAATCTTTGAGGGCGAGATAGGCATTCTGGAATCGCAGCGAGAAGCACCGGAGGATCTCCCGTGCACCCATAGTGAGATCGAACAGTGATTCGATTTGCTTTGGAGGTTGTCGATTGTAACGGTACTGCTCCAGGAACAACCCAGATAGAGCAGTGAAGCTTGGGATCGAGCCGGGAGGTAACTTATGAAACCAGTCCAGGGCCGAACCCTTCACGCTGCTCGGGAAGGCACGACACAGAACATGGTCCTGGTCACGGAAGAATAATAACTTCCGGAAGGTCAAGAGGTGGTCCATGTGGTCTTGTGACCTATCAAATAACACAAACTTTGGCGGAGTCCAGTGTTGAGGGAAACCTACCTGTTGAACCTCGTTCGTGAAGGGTGAGCTCCCTCTACAGGCGGCGAGCTCTTCTAAGAGGTCGACGGACATGCTAGGTAGCTGCCAGCGCTCAGGTGATTTCTCAAAGACAGTTGCGCAGGCCCCAAGCGGTCATGCACGCTTCCTCGAAGCCGGTCTACACCCTTATTGCGATGGTGCTCGGGGGCGATGTTCTAGCGATGGCTCCACCGCTTCACAGGTAGCCGCCTTGGTACATGAAAAGGTCTGTGCGAGGCTGTCACCTCACGAGTCTCCACGCGGGGTAAAATTTCCACCGTGGGTTCCTCCTCACACTGATGGTGCGGGTTACGGTCTCTCTATCGAGACCTTACCTCTGGCTGGTTTGAGTCCGCACTTTAGCTACGTCGTCGAGGAGGGGCCGTCGGTGGGGTCGGCTTGTTGCTGGAGCGCTGGGTGACGAGTCGTTGCAGCTGCTCGAGAGCGGTCCCTTTCATCCTGTATGTCACTGCGTCCTCCACAGGGGGCTCCTGCTGGGATGCCTGCCATATGGGCACCATTATGGGTTGATGCGATGCTGGGGCAGGGGGAGGTCGCACAGGGGGAGCGACCCCCACCGACGCTCCCGGACGTTGGGGCAGGATCGCTGACTCTCCCCTCCTTGGATCGAGCCTGGGGGAGAGATCAGTCCTTCGGCTCATCGTCAGAACCTGGCGTAGCCGTGCTAGCTCGTCCATCATGGCCTGCTGAGTGGCCAATATCTCAAAAAGGAGCTGGTCGCTGAGCGGGACAAGGGGTTGGGAGGCTTTAGCGAGCGGCCCATTTCGCGTAGACCCGACGTAGGCTTTCACCCGTCTCTGTCCCCGTGTGGCCGAAGCCATCCGGGTATCTTCGAGTGAGATGACTTTCAGCCGTGTGGCTGTGGGCATTCTAGCAAGAACTAGTTGAAAAATCCCACAGACGGTGCCAAATATTGGGGGATATTTTTCACTAGTCCGTGCGACGATCTTGTAAAACAGAGA
Organism: Chamaelirium japonicum; assembly: GCA_947650365.1. NCBI lineage: Eukaryota > Viridiplantae > Streptophyta > Magnoliopsida > Liliales > Melanthiaceae > Chamaelirium > Chamaelirium japonicum. The sequence goes on from OX393552.1 coordinate 16,283,979, forward strand.
AGGCGTGAGAACAGCTGGCTCCCTCTGGAGCGCAGACCCTTCGACGATCAAGTCAGAACCGGTATGAGCAAGGGAGAGCAATATTAGTTGGACAGAGTTAGGGTTTTTAGGTTTCGAACCTGTGCTTTGGAGCTGGGGTTGGTACCTTTATAGCCTTTTGTAGCCTGTCAGAGCTCGACACGTGGCGGTTCTTCCCGCACTGTCTTTCGCTCCATGTGCTGGCCTACATGGTTCTCTGATGGCCTTTGTCGTTTTGCCTGCCAGGCTGTAGAGAGGGGGGAAGCACAGGTCTTGTCTTTGCCAGGTGGAGGTTCTGGAAAGTTCAAGTATGGGAGGTCCTGGACCGACTCTGCCGGCTTTCGTGGACTGCAATCATCCACGTAGCTGTTGTAGCTCGTGTGTCCTGAGCGTGGATTTTTTGTATTAATATTAATAAAGATGACTTTGGTTATTACTTTAATTAGAATACTACTTTGGTATATGTTAATACACATATAATAAAGGACCCTAGGGAACATAGTAGGCCATTGAGACGCATGGTAGATCCATGCTTTGGAGACCAAATAGACCAGTTGTGTGTAGACCTAGAACTAGTTCACAACTTAGGTGATGCCGGTCGCTTCACCGAGAACAAGCTGTTGGCAGGTAGAGGATGTGGTGAAGTCTCCACCATGGGAACGTGGGATTACCATTCACCTGACCAAGCACGATGATCGTGTTGAACAGGAACCAAGACGATACACAGTTCAGTGATTCAGACACTGGTGCATAAACCGTCTTACTACTATAGATAATATGTCCTTAACCTTGAGGGACTATGTATATTGGGCCAACCAGTTATACGGTACTTTGATGTGCCAAAGTGTGCGGACCTTTCATAGTCCAATACCACGGTACGTTGGGTTACCCGACTGGCGCTTGAGTAACATGTAATCCCTACAGGTTATCCGACGTCCAGTATTGGATGGGTGCATTTTGATAAGTCAATCTGTCCACACAGTTAACCCAGGCCTGGTGGTTGTCAGTATGACTGACGATGTTCCGGATACTAGACATAGCATCGGAAGGTGTGTGGTGTTATAGATGACAAATCATCAATTCCTAGTCAGATGATCGATCAAGATCTAACGGTGCTCCCCAACCCTGGAGTCGTATCATGGCACCAGTAATAGGAGGGACTAAAGATTATCAGAGTATAGTAGAGAACAGGGTTACGAGGGAGTAATATAAGTTTAGGATCACTAGAGTTCAACTCGCGTCGCACTCTGGGTGGCTACGTGGGTTAATTGGATTAGGGCTGATTAATAGAACTTTCGGTGTGTCACCGAAACAGTTAATCAGGAATTCGATTGGAGCTAGAGATCCTGAACCCTGAAGGTTCCACCCTGTTCTTGTGTATAGGAATTATTTCCTGACCTGGTTGGATACGTTGGATACGAAGTAGCGCGATAGAGTACAAGCCCGGAGCCTAAAAACCTAATTCACATGTGTTAGGGGCTATAAGGGTATTTTGGTAAATACTAAAATATGGCTCAGAACATATTGAATATGGATCTTAGAATGAGTGGAATAATTTTAGGAACTCGATTCCGAGTAGCGCACCTCACTCAATCTCTCTTTAAGTTTTTCACTTTTTGTGAAGGGCGTTTTCGTTCAGGCTTCACGATAGGCTTGTGGAAACCCTAAAAACTGCCCCCTCTCATCCCTATCTACTAGGGGCCGGCCCTAGCTTGCTTGTATCACTAGGAGGCCGGCCCTATAAGAGGAATATAGAGGGAGGGGCCAGCCCTAGCCTCTCCCCTCTCCAAAATCCGAACCCCCTCTCCCTCTCTCCCTCTCTGAGGTTTCGGCCAAGGAAGAAAGAGGAAGAAGAAGGAGGAAGGAAGGAGAAGGAAGAAGAGAGAAAGAGAAGGAGGAGATCTCGTGGCTCACCATCGTCTTCGTAATGAATTTCTCCGTCGGCTCGTAGTCCTTACACTCAGAGATAGGAATTCGAGGATTCCTCAATTCGCAAAGGACAAGGTGCCATCCGACAGCTTCCCTTGTGATTCACGTGCGGTTCATCATCGTTCCGTTCTCTTTAAATCATAGATCCATAAGGTATGATAATTTTAAACACCTAACTAGATGCATACATGACTTCCGTAGATCGTAGTATGCCTCTAGGGTGTTCGCACATATACTAAGATCATAAATTTGTATATAGATTGTTTTATAGAATTAATTGTAATGAAACATACACCGTATGATCTTCGGATCTATCTTTTGCTTCCGCTGCGACTTTGATAAGCGGATCCAATTCCAACAATTGGTATCAGAGCACGCTTTGGTGTATGTTTCATGCATGAATTCGTGAAAACATTATGTGAATATACAATGGCATATGTTTTCGTCTGGGTTCGACGTAGATCATGCATATGGATTGTGCTATGTATCGTCTTTTTGCAGGTACCGCACTGAATAGTAATCTGTGATTGCATGCCTCTGGGGGTCAGACCCCGGATTTATTTTTGTATTGATTATTATTGTGCTTGTGGATTTTAAGGCTCTAGATGGGCGGGGGTGGAGGTTGACCACCCTCGGTTCCCTGACACTTGCTCCGAGCGTGTTAGTTTTTCGATCATAGGAAGAAGGAGATGATGTTACATCCACAGTTCGGGAAAGCGGTACCATGTCGTGCAAAGATCTGACGAAAGTGTGCACATTGGCGATGATCGGGATCTTCGTCAGAGATCGTGCCAAACGAAAGAGCATGATATCTTGGCTGTGCTATTCAGGTTCAGAGGTCAGACCCTGGACTTGATTCAGTTTGGATGTTATTTCTGTTGATTCTCTTTACTTAGTGTTTAGAGAACCCCGATGATAATTTAATTATCTATCTTGCTTGTGAGTTAGTCTCTAGATCAGGCTTAGGGTTAGTACTAAGCTTATGGATTCATCACTATCTTTATATGGTTCTAACACGTGCAAATCCGTTGGCAAGCTAAAAGGAAAGGTGGTAACCGCCCTCATGGTAGTTCAGGTAGCCAAGTACTGTACACCGAGATAGACGCAGTGTTAGTATTGTTTATAGATAACTAATGTCTTCATAAGAAGTATGATAACCCTAGTAGGATGCCTTTTTCCCATATGGTCCTAGCGACCAAGTTAGGATAGGATTCTACTAAGTGATACCCGTTTCTAGTTGACGTTTGATGGTAGTGTGAACTTATCATGATTTGGGTATGCCACCATTAGGTTGAGGTCCGACGGAGGTTGTCGGATGTCCCTATTTAGCCAGCATCGAAACCTATAATGAGATGAGGTCTACTATGACATCAGGCATCAAATTATGAACGAAGCGTCATTCTAGTGGAAGTCCTTTCCACGTTGACCTTAGGCTAGGCTCCAGATCTTAGGATTATGGACAAACTAGTGAGGTATCAGGATCCTTGGAATCTATGTAATGTGATCCTTGCAAGAAAGGCAAAAGCTGAGTATTCGAGGTAGGGACTATGATATTTTCCAAGGATACTAATGCTTTGTGGGAAGGTTTGTAATCCTAGTAGGAGCACGGTAGACCAGGGTCTAAGTCTAGGAGGTCATGACCTTTCTAGATATGCATAAAATCTCATAAAGAAGGGATGTGTAAGAGGTTCCCTCCAAAAGGGAGCCCCTGACCTCCATAATCAACCGGCTAAGGGTCTGGGTGGGAGGTACGCAGTTCGATATTTCCACCGGGTGAGAGCTGTGTTTCCTTCCATGTTGGTTCACCTAGTGGTTTCCTTCGGGACATAGAGGACGCCGATGGCAGTGGGTGACAGTTTTTTTCTCCATCGCGGGAGCCTATGAACCCCCCTACCGACACCACCTAGATTTGTGGGAAGCATCCTTTTGTGGGAAGCATCCAAAAGCTTGTGTGAAGCCGTCGTTGCTGCGCATGCGGGTCACATAAAGCTGGCCAAAAGGAGACTGGGAGGTCTTTTAGTTTGCCATGGGTAATTCTGATGAAGACTGGGTTGTAAAAACCCCGTTGGTAGAAGCGGTTGCATGCTCTCACCAAGATGCTATCTCTGATTCAAGGCTGATAGTCTCAATGCTCGAGCCCAGGGAATTTAGATTCCTCGATGTCTCCACTTGAGGTAGTGAAGACATAGCGACTGGAGTAAATATTATCTATTTTTAAATTCTGTAAAATAGATTGTGGTAGGCCCTAATTTTTGTTTTAAACCATTGTTTATAGAAATCATGACAAAGCTCGATTCCCTTGCCTCCATCCTTAATGATAACAAACTTAAGGGACCAAACTACGAGGACTGGAAGAGTAACCTTATACTCATCCTACAGGTTGGCAAACACATAATTGCCCTAAGTACCCCTCAACCGGCCATACTGGGACCAAGTGCAACTGAGGCTCAGTTGAAGAAATGGAAAGACTGGCTAGATGTTGATGAGATGTGCAAGTGCTACATAGTGGCATCTTTGCAAACCATCCTTCAAAAGCAAGTCAAAGATATGGCCTTCGCTTCAGACATGATGCTCTACTTAAAGGAAATGTTCGAGGGTCGTAGTCGAGTAACTCGTTACCTGACCATCAAGAAATTGGTGTCCACGAAGATGGCAGAGGGGACTTTAGTTTGGGATCATATGCTGAAATTATTTAGCTATGTGAATAAGCTTGGTTCCTTCGATGTCATCTTGGATGCAGAGATCCAGACTGATATTTTCCTCGTGTCTCTGTCAGGAGTGTTTGAGGGCTTTGTTACCAACTTTAACCTTAACCGATTGGAGATGTCTAACGTAGAGCTCCTAGCGGCGCTCCAGGCGGTAGAGGACGGGAAGAAGGCAGGAGCCCAATCCCTGAACGTAGAGCGGAAGTCTTCTCTGAAAGCTAAAGGTAAGTTTCAGAAAAGAAAGTCTAAGAAGCCTGTGAAGATGGGCCAGGTGCAGTCGCAGGTTCCTAAGCAGGATGGTCCGGTGAAACCCAAAGAAAAATATTTCCGATGTGGCAAGAAGGGGCACTGGAAGGGTGACTGTCGCGCGGCTCCCAAGAAGGTTGAGATAGATATATGTCAAATCCACATAGTGGAATCCCTTGTAGCATCCAGTTATTCTCCAGTTTCATGGATTGTGGATTCTGGTTCTACTAACCATGCTTGCAATAATTTGCAGGGGTTCAAGAAGATAAGAAAACTAGATGATGGGGATATAATCCTAAGCATGGGAACTGAGGCCGTGGCAGAGGCTGAAGCAGTTGGAGATGTCGTCTTGCAGTTTCTTGATGGAAGAAGTTTATTAATTAGAGACATACTTTATGTACCGTCATTGAGAAGAAATTTAATTTCTGTTTCCTTATTGAATAATGAAGGTTTTTCACTTTTATTTGATGCTTCTAGTGTGTCAATTAAATTAAATGGTTCCTTTGTTTGTAAGGGAAAGACACATAATGGTCTCTATGTAATTAACTCCAATCATAAGCAGGATAACATAACTGAAGTATGTGTGGTTAATTCATCTATAAGGAAAAATCCCTCAGATAATCCAACACTCCTTTGGCATCTAAAGCTTGGACACATAGCCTCAGACAGGATTCATAGGTTGGTTAAGGTAGGACTTTTAAGTCCAGATATTTCAGAAAGCTTACCAACGTGTGAGTCTTGCTTGGAAGGCAAGATGACTAAAAGATCTTTCCGAGCCAAAGGTAGCAGATCTCAGGAGGTATTAGAGTTGGTACACACTGATGTATGTGGACCCATAAGTATCCGTGCCATAGGAGGCTTCGAGTATTTCATCATCTTCACAGATGATCACTCGAGTTTTAGATACATATACCTAATGCAGTGGAAGTCTGAATCCTTTGATAAGTTCAAGGAGTTCAGAGCTGAAGTAGAAAAGTAGACGGGTAAGAGTATCAAGTCTCTTCGATCAGATCGAGGAGGCGAATACCTATCGGATGAATTTATTGGGTACCTACGTGAGCATGGGATCGTATCCCAGTTGACTGTATCAGGGACACCACAACAAAACGATGTATCTGAGAGGAGAAACCGAACTTTGTTAGACATGGTTCGGACTATGATGAGTTATGCAACATTGCCACCTAGTTTTTTGGGATATGCCCTAGAGACGACAATGTATACTTTGAACTTTGTTCCATCAAAGTTAGTACCTCTAACTTTTTGGGAGCTGTGGTTGAAGCGAAAGCCAAGCCTGCAGCACTTTAGGATTTGGGGTTGTCCAGCACATGTGCGGAAGGACAAGCGAGATAAGATGGAGTCAAAGACTAAGGTATGTCTGTTCGTTGGGTATCCAAAAAGGACAAAGGGTGGTTTATTTTATGATCCTGAGGATAGAAAAGTTATCGTCTCGACGAACACCGTATTCCTAGAACAAGATTATTTAATAGACCATAAGCCCACCAATAAAGTAGTTCTTGAAGAATTGCTTGGTACTGATGGGAGTACACAGACAGAAAATGTAGTGGGAGCCGATACCACTAAGATAAACGATACTGTAGAATCGACTCCTATGGAACCACCATAGGCTTGTCGCAGTGGGAGGACCATAAGTGCTCCTGATAGATACATTGGAGAAGCCTTTTTAGTAGATCCTGAGTTTCAGGAGGATGATCCTCTAATCTATGACGAAGCGATGGTATCCTCTGACCATACAGCATGGCAGAAAGCCAAGGAGGTAGAACTGACATCGATATCCCAAAACTCGGTATGGACACTTGTAACACCGCCTCACAACATTAAACCTGTTGGGTGTAAGTAGGTGTACAAAAGAAAAAAAGGTTCGGATAGTACTGTTGAGACTTACAAAGCTAGACTAGTCGCTAAGGGTTATACCCAGCGAGAAGGGATTGACTATGATGAAACCTTTTCGCCAGTGGCTATGATTAAGTCAATCTGGATCCTCTTGTCTATTATAGCCCATTATGATTGGGAGATCTGGCAAATGGACATCAAGTCTGCATTCCTCAATGGGGATTTGGAAGAAGATATCTATATGTCCCAACCTCCAGGCTTTGTCGTAAAAGGTCAGAAAAGTCTGGTGTACAAGTTGCAAAGGTCCATTTATGGACTGAAGCAAACATCCAGAAGTTGGAGCATGCATTTTGATCAGGCTATCCAGTCTTATGGATTTGAACAGAACGTGGATGAACCATGTCTTTATAAAAGGAGAGATAAGACTATAATAGTTTTTCTAGTACTTTACATGGACGATATCCTGTTTATTGGAAATGATGTTGGAACATTATCTACAGTGAAGGTGTGGTTATCCTCTTAATTTGACATGAAATACCTAGGTGAAGCGAGTTATGTTCTGGGGATCAAGGTAACTTGAGATTGCCAGAATAAGACTCTCTCGCTGTCACAGTCAGCCTACATAGATACTATCTTGGTAAGATTTAGTATGCACAATTCCAAGAAGGGACTGATTCCATTCAGACATGAAATGAAATTGTCCAAGGATTAGGATCCTAAGACTCCTGAGGAGAGGGCAGAGATGTAGAATATACCTTATGCTTCGATTGTAGGAAGTCTGATGTATGCTATGTAGAGCATGAGACCAGATATATGCTATGCAGTAGGTATGATGGACATGTATCAATCAAATCCGGGTCCAGGGCACTGGACTGCTGTGAAAAGTATACTTAAGTATCTCCGTAGGACGAGAGATTATGAGTTAGTTTACTCTTTATAAGAACTGATGCCGATTGGGTATACAGATTCTGATTTTGCATCAGATCTGGAATCCAGGAGATCGACGTCAGGATTTGTGTTTTTATTAGGGGGAGGAGCTGTCAATTGGAGGAGCGTGAAACAGGGATGCATCGCAGATTCGACAATAGAGGCTGAATACGTTGCGGTGTGCAAAGCAGCCAAAGAAGCGGTGTGGCTCAAGAAGTTTCTCACGGACTTAGGATGTGTACCAGGAGCTTAAGATCCTATTGTCCTTTACTGTAACAATAGTAGAGTGGTAGCACAATCCAAGGAGCCAAGATATCACCAGAAGAGTAAGCATATCGAACGAAAATACTACATTATCCGGGACTTGCAGAAGCGAGGAGAGGTTGTAGTGACTCAGGTGGCATCTGTAGATAACATGGTAGACCCTTTCACAAAGGCATTACCGATCAAGGCTTTTGAGAAGCACGTGGATGCCATGGGAGTTAAGACTGTTGTTCCCCGCGAGGCCAAGTGAGAGATTGTCTAGCTCGTGTGTCCTGAGCGTGGATTTTCTGTATTAACATTAATAAAGATGACTTTGGTTATTGCTTTAATTAGAATATTACTTTGGTATATGTTAATACACATATAATAAAGGACCCTAGGGAACACAGTAGGCCACTAAGGCGCATGGTGGATCCATGCTTGGGAGACCCAATGGACCAGTTATGTGTAGACCTAGAACTAGTTCACAACTTAGGTGATGCCGGTCGCTTCGCCGAGAACAGGTTATTGGCAGGTAGAAGATGTGGTGAAGTCTCCACCACGGGAACGTGAGATTCCCATTCACCTGACCAAGCATGATGATCGTGTTGAACAGGAACCAAGACGGTGCACAGTTCAGTGATTCAGACACTGGTGCATAAACCATCGTACTACTATAGATAATTTGTCCTTAACCCTGAGGGACCATGTATACTGGGCCAACCAATTGTGTGGTGCTTTGATGTGCCAACATGTGCGGACCTTCCATAGTCCAATACCACGGTACGTTGGGTTACCCGGCTGGCGCTTGAGTGACATGTAATCCTTAAAAGTTATCCGACATCCAGTATTAGATGGGTGTGTTTTGATGAGTTAATCTATCCACACAGTTAACTCAGGCTTGGTGGTTGTCAGTATGACTGACGATGTTCCGGATGCTAGGTATAACACCGAAAGGTGTGTGGTGTTTTAGATGATAAGTCATCAAATCCTAGTCAGATGATCGATCAGGATCTGACGGTGCTCCCCACCGCCCGAGTCGTATCATGGCACCAGTAATATGAGGGACTAAGGATTATCAGAGTATAGTAGAGAACAGGGTTACGAGGGAGTAACATAAGTTTAGGATCACTAAAGTTTAACTCGCGTCGCACTCTGGGTGGCTACGCGGGTTAATCGGATTAGGGCTGATTAACGAAACTTTCGGTGTATCACCGGAAATGTTAATCAGGGATCTGGTTGGAGCTAGAGATCCTGATGTTAGGTTTGATATGGTCTACAGCTCGTAAAACCCTAGGTTTGGCTGTATATGGTTGATAGTTTATTTAGGATTGTACAAAGGTACGTATTATTATACGTGTTCTATTTACAGAACTTAAAGAGCGATGGCTATATAGTAGTCCATCTAAGTGGGAGACTCAGTGGATTGGTCCTATGAGCCTAAATCGTTCGCAACTCTGATTTGGTTTGGTCGCCCTATCAAGATAAGCTATTGGAATGACAGAGCATGAGAATCTCCATAATGGTCATTACCAGGCACAGTGTCTGTGGCCGAACGGAACTAACATGGTGCACAGATCGGTGAGCAGACACCGGTGCACATAGCCGTGTTTCTGCTTAGGGTAATCAGTCCTAAACCCTGAGGAACCGTGACCGGTGGACTAACCAGTTGCGTGTAACTTTGGTTCACCAACGTGTGAGGGATCTAACCACGACCCAATACCACGGTGCGCTGGGTTACCGGGCTGGCGTTGTATCGGCACGCCACTCTTGCAGGCCATCCATATCCTTATCGGGAGGTGCGTTCCTTGGTATGACATACACCGCACTAAACCCAGGCATGGTGGTCAGCAGTTGAGCTGTTGACCGGATCCGGTTGCTTGGACAAAGTGATCGGAGGTGCGATGTGATAGTCAACCTGGAAGGAACCTAGTCATATGGTCACTCGAGTCTGACGGTGCTCTCCACCGCTCAAGTTGACTCATGGCACCAAGTGGAGGGACATCATATTACCAATACTAAGCGGAGAGCAGGGGTATGCGAGAGAGCTTAATAAGTCTAGGAGAATTGGAGTGCAGCCTGTGTCGCACTCTGGGTGGCCACGCAGGTTAACCGGGACCCAAAGGATTGACAGGGACACTTGGATAGTGTGTCGATCGGGTTCGGTTGGAAGCCATGAATCCTAGTCCCTGAAGGTTCCACCCTATCCACGATCGTTACGGATCATTACTTTGTCCTTGTCTCACAGCATATTATGAGTTGAAGAAATAATGCCTAATCGTCCTGTATTCCGTGAGTGCATCGCACTGGAGCATGGTGGTAGCACAGGACTAAGTGTGTTCACTAGGGAGCAACCCCAGAGTAGTGTAGAGACATACGATGTTGCCATTATACCATGAGGAGTCCATTCCGTATGTGCGTGTTGCACTAGAACGCAGAATGCGAGTTTAGTAATTTTTACTATGGGGCACCCCACCTTTTACTAAGGGCACCCCAGTAAATAGTTAAAATACTATTCATCATCCCATGGTGTATTGACTTGTTGTTGATGCCGATGAGGTGCCCTAAGTGTTAGGGTGCATTGTCATGCACGAAGATGGGCCATACATAGTCCCGCATGAGGTGAACGACCACTAGATGCATGGGGGCATTTTGGTTATTTCAAAATATCCCGCATGCCCTAGTGGCCGCCATCCTCACTAGGGCTAGCTTGCATGGCCATCAAATTTATAATTAAGGGATTAATTCAGATTTAAAAGATTTTGAATCATCTCCTTAATTGCAACAATTTTAATATGGCAACTAGTAATAAAACGGAGCATTGAATTTGAGAGTAATGAGATGGAGAGAGAGAGGAACGGTTTCAAATGGCAAGAGAGAGTGAGGGGCACGAAATTCAGATCTGAAATGGTGCATCCCTCTCAGATTTCCGATGAAGAATCAAACCCCCTTCTCTTATGGTTCGGTTTTTAGCCATCTCTCTCTCTGGGGTTCATCTCTTCTCTCTCCCTCATCTTCTTCTCCATGTGTGTGTGAGAATGATGGAGATCGCTTGTACTCTAAGGCACTCAGATATTAGAGTGCAAGGATCCGGGATGATATGCGAGATCGTGTGAATCCGATTAGATTCATTTCTCTCTTGCGTGAGGATCCCGCTCGTGATTGCTGCCCAGATTTTACGGGCAGATCTGCACTGTTTTGATCACTGCAGTAGTTATAGAAGTCCAAATGACTTCAAACTAGTTGCAAATTCTTGGCGTTGAAGTCTTCTTTCCGGCAAATAAAGTTTTGCTCCGTTCCAATGTCGAGATAGAAATTTATGGCCTTTGCACTGAAGTGTATTTGTGCAGATCCAAATTTGTCTTCATCAACATTGAAGCAATTCTTCGCGGTGTTAAATCCCGCACGAAGGTATAACCTACTAATCCCTAGATCTATCATAATGCATGTTGGAATCTAATCCGGGTCAGAGGCTCACAGCGGAAACGATTTGGCGGTCGAAAGACCATTCATGGTGCACGTTACACAATTTAACTTTTTCATAGAAACTAATCTACATATGTGTGCATGTGTATGCACGAGAATCGAAAACCCCTAACGGCAATCTAGCATAATGATTAACTAGCATGCATGCAAATCATAATGCTCGCTAGATCTACATGTTAGATTACACATACCTTTCGTACGGATCTTTTAACCGCGGAGAATTGTCTTCTTTGTCGATGGAGACGGAACATCGTTCACGAAGATGCCGACGGTACGAATGGAGGTGTTGCCTTCTTGTTCACCCGATCTCACACGATGCACGGAACGTCACTCTCGGATCTCTGAGTGCCTCCGAAGAACGACCCTTCTCCTTCTTCAAAACTCCACGCGAGGAAGACGAAGTAGCAAGCGGGAAACGGAGAGAGATTAGGGAGAGAACAAGAGAGATGAGAGAGAGGGGGGTTCGGTTTCTGTAGCACATGGGGCCGGCGCCCCCCTTTGGATAAGGATCCAAGGGGATAATAACCCTCTCTCATTATCTCTCCATTATCTCCTTTTTATCTCTCAGCGTATTTATCCGTTTTTCCACCTTTTAGGGCTCGATCTTAACCGATTTATCGCCCCATCCCTATCCATATGGCCGGCCCTATAGATGAGGGATTCTTATCCCTACATCATAGGGCCGGCCCTAGTGAGGTGTCCCATCACTAGGATCGGCCAACAGTGAGGTCCGGCAGAGTGAGGTTTTTACCAAAACGCCCCGACGCCTCATTTTGATCATTTCTAGCGTGCGATACCTAGCGGCCATTACTTAAGTGATATCTACTAGTTACTTACTATTAACTGAGGCCACCGTAGGGTACCTCTAGCAAAGTCAACTAGTCAACTCGCAACATACCCCGGTGCTTCGCACCTATGTAGCGAAGTTCACTTATGGCTAGGGATTACTACATACGACTCCGCACTAGTCTCGGGCTCAACCCTTAGTACTCGTATGTAGTTACGCATCTACCGTGCTCTAGTGCCAAGCACACACGGAGCGTATACTTCTTTCTTCCTCCTGCTTATGGTGTTCCGAGGAGACGGTTCAAGAACCGTACATAATGTTGATAAGGTGGAACCATCAGGGACCGGGGTTCATGGCTTCCAACTCAAGCTCGATCGACACACTACCCGAGTGTACCATCGATCCTCTGAGCTCGAGTTAACCTGCGTAGCCACCCAGAGTGCGACGCAGGCTGCACTCCAATTCACCCAGACTTACTATGTTCTCCATCATACCCCTGCTCTCCGCTTAGTAGTGGTAAACTCGCTGTCCCTCCACTTGATGCCATGATTCACTTCGAGCGGTGAAGACTACCGTCAGACTCGAATGATCATATGACTTGGTTCCTTCCAGGTTTGACCTATACATCGTACCTCTGATTACCCCGTCGAGTAATCGAACCCGGTCAACAGTCAAACTGATGACCACCAGGCCTGGGTTTGGTACAGTGTAAGTCACACCAAGGAACGCACCTCCCATCAGGGGTGTGGATGGCCTGCAGGAGTGACACGCTAATGCAACGCCAGCCGGGTAACCCAGTACACCGTGGTTTTGGATCACTGCATATGGACCCTCACACATTGGTGCGCCAAAGCACCACACAACTGGTTAGTCCATCAGTCGTGGTTCCTCAGGGTTTAGGACCGTTTTACCCTAAGCAGAAACACGGCTTAGTGTACCAGTGTCTGCTCACTGATCTGTACACCGTGTTAGTTCCGTTCAGCCACAGACACTGTGCCTGGTGATGACCATGATGAAGACATCCCATGAACTGTCATCGCCAACAGCTTATCATGATGAGGCGACCAACCTGATCATAGCTGCGAACTTATTTAGGTTATACGGGACCAATCCACTTAGTCTTCAACTCAGTGGACTACCATATAACCATGGCTCTCTGTTCTCTAAAGAACACGTAACTATGTTACGTACCTATATGCATCTCATATAATAATAACTATCAATCTTTATTAGACCAAAACTTAAAGTTTTACAAGCTTAGAACACATCAATCCTAACAATGCATACATATGAGATATGTTAATCATTTCGATAGATAACTATAGGGGTTTGATTCGTATTTGTTTTATCATTTGCGCATATGATTAATATGAATGAAAATTTTAAAATGCACCGCACACCGAAATGATCCTCGGGATCAACTCCACCTTCCGTTGCGCCTACGATATCATTCCAACACCTGAACCCTTAAGGTTCCACCCTGTCGTTGCGTATAAAAATTGTTCTCTGACCTGGTTGGATACGTTGGATGCGAAGTAGCACAATGGAGCACAAGCCCGGAGCCTAAGAACCTAATTCACATGTGTTAGGGGCCGTAGGGGTATTTTGATAAATACCAAAATATGGCTCAGAACATATTGAATATGGATCTTAGAACGAGCGGAATAATTCCAGGAGCTCATAGGCACTGACGGAACTCGATTCCGAGTAGCGCACCTCACTCAATCTCTCTTTCAGTTTTTCACTTTTTGTGAAGGGCGTTTTCGTCCAGGATTCACGATAGGCTTGTGGAAACCCTAAAAACCGCCTCCTCTCATCCTTATCTACTAGGGGCCGGCCCTAGCTTGCTTGTAGCACTAGGTGGCCGGCCCTATAAGAGGAATAGAGAGGGAGGGGCCGGCCCTAGCCTCTCCCCTCTCCAAAATCCGAATCCCCTCTTCCTCTCTCCCTCTCTGAGGTTTCGGCCAAGGAAGAAAGAGGAAGAAGAAAAAGGAAGGAAGGAGAAGGAAGAAGAGAGAAAGAGAAGGAGGAGATCTCGCGGATCGTAATTGTCTTCGCAACGGATTCCTCCATCGGCTCATAGTCCTTGCACTCAGAGATAGGACTTCGAGGATTCCTTAATTTGTAAAGGACAAGGTGCCATCCGACAGCTTCCCTTGTGATTTACGTGTGGTTCATCATCGTTCCGTTCTCTCTGGATCATAGATCCACAAGGTATGATGATTCTAAACACCTAACTAGATGCATGCATGTCTTCCGTAGATCGTAGTATGCCTCTAGGGTGTCCGTATATATGCTAAGATCATAGATTTGTATGTAGATTATTTTCTAGAAATAATTGTAATGAAACATACACCGTATGATCTTCGGATCTATCTTTTGCTTCCGCTGTGACTCTGATAAGCGGATCCAATTCCAACAGTAGCTCCATGGGGGTAGTGACACCTGTCGATTTGGTGTCGCCTTATTGTAGACGACCTCCGTGGGCAAAGGGGGCGATCTCCTTGGCTGTTGGTGTGATCAGGCGAGCTCCTGAGCGAGCTGTGGGTGTTGAGTTTGACAAGCTCTTGAGCGAGCTGTGGGTGTTCGTAGATATCATTCTAAGATTCCTATTAGTAAAAGATGGCGATCTCTTGACTTGCGAGTTGGTCGCCAAGCAGGCTGTGAGCACCAGCCACTGGGCGACCTCTACCACGTGCGAGCTGGTCGCATATGGTTAGTGTTGACCCTGGGCGGGCTGTAAGCCATGGTCGCAGGCGGTCTCTGTCCAAGAGACGTAATGATCCGCTACTATAAGCGCTGGGCGGGCTACAAGTACCGGCCACTGGGCGACCTCTATCACGTGCGGGCTGGTCGCATATGGTCAGGGTCAGCCCTAGGCGGGTTGTAAGCCATGACCACAGGCGGCCTTGCGTAGAGAGCTTAGACTCGCTGTACCTCATAAATGAGGCCTCGAGGAAGATGCTGCTCTGTCCAAGGGACGCAACGATCCGCTAAGGCAAACTCCGGGCGGGCTACGAGCACCAGCCGCGGGGTGACCTCTTCTGCGTGCGAGCTGGTCGCATGCGACCAGGGTCATCCCCGGGCGGGCTGTGAGCCACGACCACGGGTGCTCTGTCCAAGAGACGCAAAGATCCGCTATGGCAAACTCCGGGCGGGCTACGAGCACCGGCCACGGAGCTCGTCGCATGCGGTCAGGGTCAGCCCTGGGCGGGCCTTGAGCCACGAATTGCTACTGTAAGCTCCGGGCGGGCTACGAGCACAAGCCGCTGGGCGACCACTTCTACGTGCGAGCTGGTCGCATGCGGTCAGGGTCAGCCCTGGGCGGGCCGTGAGCACCAGCCACAGGCAGCCTCTTCTGCTGGCGATCTGGTCGCGGTGGCCAGGACTGGGGGGGGGGGGGACTTCCTGCTCCAATCCCCCAAGGTCGCCCTGGGCACGCCCCAAAACAAGGGCGACCTTCCTGGGGACTCCTGTCGTCTCGTTGTGCTTCTTTCCCCTGGTGCTGCCAGTGACCGTCGAGCTGGTGATATTTTTTGCACCATCAACAACTGTCTTCAAAACAACAAGATCATAGCTATCTATAAAAGGCACAATAATGATGTCACGAAAGAACTTTGACACCTTCTTGAACTCCATGTTTACTTCCTGTCTTCCATGTTGTCGTAAACAAAGATTACATAAATCAAAATTCTGAAGCAAAAAAGATAATAATTAAGTGAATTCTATGAGAGGTCTCAATTACCAGGGCAACAAAATACGAAGCCACTACATTTGATGATTTTCTTACTGAAGACATCCATGACTTCCTCACAGCCATACGCTCTGCAAAATGGTTACATGCCGAAAGGATGCCAATAAACAATTCAATAGGTCCATTTGGAATTGGGGAGACCTGCCACTGGGGCAAAAATTCCAGATTTTTCTGTGGGGAAAAAATCGGATGTGATGTGGGCAGTGATGCAGTAAATATTGATTGGATATCAATGTCCCCATTCAAGGCCAGTCTAGCTGCATCTTCAAGAATGAATCCCTGTATACAAATAACATTCATTAACCGAATCATTCCAGACATTTTTCGAATTAATTAAATCAAAAATTAAGCCTTTTTGAAGGGGAGCCGTTTGAAGACATTTTTTAAATTAATTAAATAATAAATTAAGCTTTCAAACGGCTCCCCCCTTCAAACGGCTCCCCCCTATCCAGGCTCAAACGGATCAACGGGAGGAGGGTGGAGATGGTGACATCCAAGCTGGAGACGGTTCTCTCTCTGAGCCGGCAGCGGTCCCTCCAGACGCTCCTCACAATGGCGATGCTCTACCTGGCCCTCGTATTCTTCTACGAGTTCCCCTTCGTCTCTCACAGCATCAGTTCCTCTGGCACTGTCTCCGGCGGCGCCGGTTTCCTCGCCGGAGGCGATGCCATGCCCCGCCCGCGCCCCCTCGATAGCGAGGAGGAGACCATCCACAAGTCCGCCCCCGCTCGCCCCTCCAAGCGCCCTTACAGGCGCCTCGCTCACTCCTCGCCCGCAGCACGAATCCCCGGCGCCCCCTTCGTCTCCGGCCTGTTATTCCGGGGAGTCAACGAGACATCTCTCGGCGCCTTCTCGGAGCTCCACAAGGCCGCTGGGCAAGCGTGGGAGGCCGGCCAGAAGCTGTTCGAGGAACTCAGAACTGCTCCGCCGTCGCCGGCGGGCGCGCCGGAAGAGAATCGGACGGTGGAGAGCTGCCCGCACTCGATCGTGCTGGCGGGGACGGATCTCCGGGAGCGCGGACGGCTCATGTTGCTCCCCTGCGGGCTGATGCTGGGCTCCCACATCACGCTCATTGGGAAACCGCATCCAGCCCACCCTGAGCACGACCCGAAGATATCGATTCGGAAGCAAGAGGATCAGGCGGTGATGGTGTCGCAGTTCATGATGGAGCTGCAGGGGCTCAGGACGGTGGACGGGGAGGACCCGCCCCGGATCCTCCACTTCAACCCCCGGTTGAAGGGAGACTGGAGCGGGAGGCCTGTGATCGAGCAGAACACCTGCTACCGAATGCAGTGGGGCACGCCCCTCAGGTGCGACGGGCGGAAGTCCAGGGACGATGAAGACACCGGTAAAGCCTTTCTATTTCGTTTCCATTGATCTTTAGTGATAATTACTTGAATTCTCCTACATGTTACCCATCTAAGAATCTAAATTCTGAGGAAATTTCATTTGTTTCAGTTGAAATTTTGGAACAATTCATTACTTTTCCCCAGTTAAACATTGGTTTTTTTTTTTTGAAGGTAAAAAAAAATGTTTTCTAATAAAAAAAAATTGGTTTTAAGTTCTCAATATCTTGCAGACAAATAAATGTTTTCTAACCAGAATTTGGAAAATACCATTATTGGCTATGGTTTTGCCATACATCAACCATGTCATATTTCATTTGTGGTTTAAAATTCTAAAATTTATATATTTGATGCCAGTTTTTGGTACACTAAACTGAAAACGATCTCCTGTTATAAATCTAATAAGGGTAAATTATATTTTGCCCCCCCTGTACTTTATTTTGTTCCAAATCGCTCCCTAAAGTTTGAAATGTTAGCACAATACCCCCTTTTGTCTATTGCTTAGGTTCCTCATTTGGTAATTTTTATCTGATCAAAACTGAATTGAAGGAGGCAAGATGTAGTTTTTTAACTATAGGGTTAAGTATTTGTGATCTAAACTTCAGGGGGGCAAAGTGTAATTTACCCATCTAATAACTCTTTTTCTCAAAGAAAAGGAAGTCACTTTCTCATACAAGTAAGGTCTTCTACCCAGTGTTTTAAAACCCGAAAACTCGACTGGACTTGAGACCTTCCCGAGTAGAGTTGACTCGAGAACTCGCTTAGAACTCGTCCGAGTAGTTAGACCTATATTCAAGAAATACAATATACTTTTAAAATGTATTATATATATAAATTATTTGTGTGCCTAAAATTACATTTTACATGGATATGAATTATTTGTGTGCCCAAAATTACTTTTCATATGTATTATAAATATAGATATGAGGTTTATAATCTCCACTTTTATAATGTTACCAGGTCTTTTCACATGCCATATGGAATCAATCATCAAATTAGATATCATATAGTAACTGAAGCACAAAAAAATCAAAAACATCCACCAAGTCAGCTATCCAATGTAATTTGAAATTTACTCAGTTACAACTCGGGTGGAATCACGAGCTCGCAAGCTCGACCTGAGTAGCCCGAGTCTCTAGCCAAGTAGTGACCAGGCCGAGTTTTTAGCCGATTCGACTCGAAATTCAGTTGAATCATGTTGACTCGGCCAAGTTTCGAGTCGACTCAGCGAGTTTTAAAACACTGCTTCTACCTATTCCTATTGTAGACATTTTAAATTTTCCAAGTGATTTTGAATTCTAAGTCCATATATGGGGTTGCCTTCGCAGTTGATGGGCGTGTGAAATGTGAAAAATGGATCCGTGAAGATGACCCAAAGTCAGAGGAGTCGAAGACGGCATGGTGGTCGAATCATTTGATCCGTGATACAAGGAAGGGCCCCATTGATTTGATGTATCCATTTGTTGAAGACAAGATGTTCGTTCTCACTCTAAGTGCTGGTTTAGAAGGTTATCATGTCAGTGTCGATGGAGGGCATGTGGCATCTTTTCCTTATCGCCCTGTAAGTTGCACTCTTAAAAGCCCCCACATTTCAGAAGTTCAGCTTTGGAATGATTCGTAATGAATGTTAACTTTTGGTTTATGTTATTTGTCTACAGGGATTCGTTCTTGAAGATGCAACTGGGCTGGCCTTGAATGGGGACATTGATATCCAATCCATATTTGCTGCATCACTGCCCACATCACATCCGATTTTTTCCCCACAGAGAAATCTGGAATTTTTGCCCCAATGGCAGGCCTCCCCAATTCCCAATGGACCTGTTGAATTATTTATTGGCATCCTTTCGGCAGGTAACCATTTTGCAGAGCGTATGGCTGTGAGAAAATCATGGATGTCTTCAGTAAGAAAATCGTCAAATGTAGTGGCTCGGTTTTTTGTTGCCCTGGTAACTGAGACCTCTCATAGAATTCACTTAATTATTATCTTTTTTGCTTCAGAATTTTGATTTATGTAATCTCTGTTTACGACAGCATGGAAGAAAGGAAGTAAACATGGAGTTGAAGAAGGAGTTGGAGTTCTTTCGTGACATCATTATTGTGCCTTTTATGGATAGCTATGATCTTGTTGTTTTGAAGACAGCTGCCATATGTGAATATGGGGTAAGTAATAATACTCTGACTCTATTATCTGATGAGAGTCAGTCAAGGTTTGAATTGTATATTATTGCTTACACTGATGGTTGTTTTTTTTTTTTTCACATAGGTCCGCACCGTTTCTGCCAAATATATAATGAAGTGTGATGATGACACATTTGTTAGAATTGATTCAGTGATCAAAGAAGTCAGGAAAGTCCCAGGTGATAGAAGCCTCTATGTGGGTAACATGAATTACTATCACAAGCCAATGCGCTTTGGGAAATGGGCAGTGAAATATGAGGTATATCTTTGCTACTAGTTAGAATTTTTATTTTCTTTCTATCAAATTGCATCTACAAGTTAAAGTATACAAATAAAATTTCTAGTACATGCTACAACCTACAGGGGCTTTTAAGCATTACATATGCTTGGAGTCAATATATAATCAAGTGAGCTTATACACATGCACTAATTTCTAAAGATACGCATCCATCATACTTCAGAAAGTAGATTGAAAATTATGAGAAGACTTGTTAAGTGCATGTTTCATGCTGCATGGATTCAAAAGCATTTCATATGCCCGTAGTTGATATGAAATCAAGAGAATTTATAAGCAAGTAACATTCATCATTAGATAGTATCATGAACCATAAGTTTCAATCATAAGAAAACAAAAAACTTTATTGATGATCAAAATAAGAACTTAATTAACTACTAGGCATCAAATATAGCCTTCGCCTAGGGTTTAGCCGCACATGTTTATTGAATTAGCTATGAAAACAATAGTGCTAGAAAACTCTATGAAAGCAAAATAAAACAAAAATACAAAAAGAGATGATAGATGACGTTAGTCTTTCGGTGTAGCCTTATGTGCGGATGATGAACGTGACAACCTTTTGACCTCCAGCCTGGATGATGGACTTTCCGAAATTGTGTCGAACTAGGCCCTTTGCACCACCTTTTTTAGAGAGAAGGGATGAGAGGATGGAAAGAAGAGAAAAAAAAAGGAGAAAAGAGAGAGAAGTTAGGTGAGGGAGAAAGTATAGGAGTATGTAAGAGAAAAGCAATTGAAAATAGGGATGTAAGAGAGATAAATTAGATGTAAGAGAGAGGAGAAAGAAATAGGTAGACCAAAGAGAGAATAAAAGAAGAAAAAAAAGAAGAGAAAATAAATTAGATGTAAGAGAGAGGAGAGAGAAATAGATTGACCAAAGAGAGAATAAAAGAAGAAAAAAAAAGAAGAGAAAAGAAAAGAAAATAATTCAGTAAAATAACAAAATAATATTTAAATAAAAAATAAATATAGAGAGAAAATAAGTAGAATGTAGAAAGGGAAAATGAAGAAAGAAGGAAGAAGAAAGAAAATAAGGAATGAGATAGAGAGAAAAAGTGGTGGGCTAGGGTGCATTCCGCACCGGCTACGCGAGTCACCATCTTGCTCATTTTAATTCATTAGAGTGCTTGAGGTCCTCCTCTAGACCGAATCATGCGATGTGTAGGTCTGGCAGTTGCCTTCAAAACAACCTCCATGCATGCCATGTGTTCTTCCTTGAAGCAAGGTGAAGATATCTACCGCTTAGTTATGTGACCTGTAGCTGATTGCATCAAGAATCGAGTCAATTTTATGAAAACCACTCATGAAATAACGCTCATTAGGTTCCAGTATGATAATCGATAAGAATGATAAATTTCATTATCATGCTTTATACTTTTCATGCATGCAATATATGGATGCAAACCAATATACCGGTGTGTTCGTATGGAAGTGTATTATGCAACGATGCAAAGAAAACGATATGTCTTACGTGTAAATTAAATGTTTTATATAGGAAAGTGATAATAATGTAGTAAAGAATAGGGGATAATATGCATTATTTCAGGACTCAAGAGAGGTGTCAAGAAAACAACTTTGGTTAGCGGTGTGCTGGTGCTATTGTGTGAGGTTTTTTTTTAAAGATTTGGGAGGAAACAATTGGCCAGTTGTGGCAACTCAGACTTGAGATCAGATATTGGGCGGGTGACGCTGCGCTTTGCTCAAAGTATAATATATTTTTTTCTTCTTTTGTAATTTGGTGATTATAGGGGTTTTATATGGGAGAGAAGGCTGTTAGGGTTTTGGTTTGTAAGGGTAAGATGGTGATTATGGCCTAATGATTTTTTTGGTTGAAGGGGAAAAGGATGGTAGAGGCTTTCGGTTTGGAGGTTGGGCTTTATAGGGAAGGCTTTAGTGGTGGAGTCAGAGGCTTCCGGTTTGGAGGTCGGGCTTCATAGGGAAGGCTTTAGTAGTGGAGTGGTTCAATTTAGAGATGGGCATAATTGGAGATGTCTCTATGACTGATATGTTCTCAATTGGATTTATTTCTTCTTTTGTGGATCTGTGGGATGAAGACGATGTTGGTGACATACAGATGTGGTGTGTATGGAGGAGTCGATGGTGATAGTGATAATGATGTGGAGCAAGCGGTGAAATCTGGTGACAACAGTGGAGGCGTGAACACATGTCGCATTCAACGATCAAATTCTTGAATGGGAATATGTTGCCATAGTGGAATCGAAATAAATAATCTCGCTGATACCATGATGCGGGCATAAGCATCAGGAAGGAGAAGAGCCACGTCGATTTCCGATAAAACCTTGGAATCAACTATAGGTGTGTGGGTAATTTTCGGGCTTAGATGGTTGACACTATCTAACAAACCAAAGAAACAAGAAATCAGGTTTACATGAAAAAATCCTTCATAACGTCAAAGGGAAAAAAACCATGGGATGAGACGAGAAATGTACTAGAAACTCGGCCGATTACAAACTCTCACCCAAACCCTTTTACACTCAGAAAGGATCGGCCTCCTAGTTGCTGACCTCTCAACTCTCTCTTTCTCTCTCTCAGTACAAGAATTCCGGAAAGCGAGTAACAACACCTCCCCTTCTAGAATTCGGATCCATTGTTCTGAGGGGGTAAGAACCCTTTTATAATGGCTTGGGGTGACGGTTAGAATGCTCCGAGCGGGACAGGCTTGATGACGTGCCTCCATGATTTCAGTAACTGTCTCGCTTGAGAGCTACGTGGCACCCTATAGTTGCTTGCTCACGCTAAGTAGTTATGGCGGTAGAGTCATCTTTCCTTACTGGTCGATCGAAAATCTTAGGGCGTGAACTGTCCGATCGAGATTTTCGGGCGTAACTACCAAAGAAACTGGGTACGTGATCTTCGGGCCACCTCTTTGTGTAAATGTCGGAGTTGTCTTGGGGCGAAAAAAGTGGGATTCCCTCATATTCATCTACATCTTGACCGATCGATCGTCTTCGGTTGGTCGGCCATACCGAGTGGGTCGACCCCCCTATGGCTAGAGCGGCCGGGCCGTCTTCGGTCGGTCGGCCGTACTGGGTGGGCCGACTCCCTCCCTTTGGCTCAGTCGATCGTCTTCGGTCTGTCGGCCATACCCGGTGGGTCGACCCCCTCTTTTGGATCGATCGGCCATTGTCGGGTGGGTCGAATCCCCATTTGTTTGGTCGGCGGTCTTCAATCGGTCGGCCATGTTGGGTGGGTCAACCCCCCTTCCTTTGGCTCGATCGACCGTCTTTGGTCGATCGGCCATACCGGGTGGGTCAACCCGTTTGGCTTGGTCGGCTATTTTAGCTTGGGGTGGTTGAACCCCCCTTTTGCTTGGTCAACCCTCCCCCCCCCCCCAAGCTCGGTCGGTCATCCTTGATCAGCCAGCCGGGTGTGATAACTGGTCGGTCGGCTTCGTGAGGGATGGATTGCCCTCCTTGGTCGGCTAGCCAGGTGTGACGGCCAGTCGGTCGGCTTCGCTAGGGGTGGTCAACCCCCCTTTGCTTGGTCGACCATCCTTGATAGGTCAGTCGGGTGTGACGGCTGGTCTGTCGGCTTTGTGAGGAGCGGACTGCCTTCTTTGGTCGGCCGACCGGGTGTGACGGTTGGTTGGTCGACTTCGCGAGGGGCAGACTGTCCTCCTTGGTCGGCCAACCAGGGCCCTGGTGTAACGGTCGGTCGGTCGGCTTCGCTAGGGGTGGACCGGGCGGTTGAACCCCCCCTGCTTGATCAACCCTCCCTTTTGCTCGGTCGGTCGGCTGTGCCAGGTTGCTCGAACCCCCCCTGTGATTGGTCGGCCTTATTGAGTCGATCAGCCCTTCTATCCTCATTGTAAATCCTGGTCGTTGATGCAATGTTGAGTGAGTCGTGACTTTGGGGTAAAGCAATGCCGCTTCAACCCAAAAGCGTTTGTCCCTGTTAAGATGTATTAGTGTATATACATACACTCAGCGTATATATGACTCACATGTATTCTCCTTATATTGCCGATTGGCCTAATGAGAGATCTATTCCATTCTCTCCCCAAACCCTAGCTCTCCTTCTCTCTTTTCCTCTCTTCCTCTAGGGTTTGTCACATGGTATCAGAGCGAGGTTGATCGCCGGCGTCGTCCACGGCTCCCTTGCCTTCGTAGATCCAGATCGTCGATCCAGCTGTCGCAGCCCTCGCGTCCAGCTTCCCAGCGATCGCAGATCGCAGCCCCCGCGTCCCCGCTTCCCGCGCGTCCCGCGTCCCGCACAGATCGCAGATCGCAGCCCCCCGCGTTCCGCTTCCCGCGCGTCCCGCGTACCTCGCGCGTCCCGCGAGTCCCGCGAGCCCCTGCCCCGCGTCCCGCGAGTCCAGTCCTCCTGCCTCCTGCCCTGCGCGCCCCGCGAGTCCCGCGCTCCGGACCCCTGCGTATCCTCGTCCCGCGAGACCCCTGCCCCGCGTTCCGCGATCTCTGCCCCGCGTCCCGCGAGACCCCTGCCCCGCGCGTCCCGCGAGCTCCCCGCGAGCCCCTACCCTGCGGCTGCGATCTCGCGATACAGCCGTGTATCCTCAGCGCTCCGCTCCTCTGCGATCTAGCCTTGCGTGTTCTGCGATCCAGCCCCTGCCACTGCGACCTCGTGCTCTCGCACTCACTCTCGCGCCTGCCGCTAGCATTCACTCTCTACAAACATGTCCTCGACTTCCTCGATGACGACTCACACCTGGGATGTTGTCCCTCTGCCCTCTGGCGTTAAGCCTGTCAGCTGCAAGTGGATTTATAAGGTCAAGCACCGCCCTGATGGATCCATTGAGCGTCACAAGGCTCGGGTGGTGGCTCGTGGTTTCACTCAAGAATATGGCGTTGACTATGAGGAGACCTTTGCTCCGGTGGCTCAGATGACCACCGTTCGCACTCTTCTGGCGGTTGCGGCTGTTCATCGATGGGATCTTCTTCAGATGGACGTGAAAAATGCCTTTCTTCACGGTGACCTGTCTGAGACTGTCTACATGGATCCTCCTCCTGGTCTCAGTGTTCCTTCTCAGCACGTGTGTCGTCTTCGTCGGGCCATTTATGGGCTCAAGCAAGCTCCTCGTGCCTGGTTTGAGCGTTTCCGCCGTGCTGTCAGGGAACTTGGGTACTCAGAGAGTAGTCAGGACCACTCTCTGTTTGTCCGGTCGTCCCCGCAGGGCCGAACGATTCTACTGTTATACGTGGACGACATGATCATCACTGAAGATGACTCTGCTGCGATTGCTAGTCTTCAGCAGCACTTGAGGAACCAATTTCAGATGAAGGATTTGGGTATGCTTCGCTACTTTCTTGGTCTTGAGGTAGCATACAGTGCAGATGGCATTCTGCTCTCTCAGCAGAAGTACCTTTCAGACATCCTTAGTCGTGCTGCTCTCACAGATAACCGCACAGTAGACACCCCTCTTGAGCTTCACTCGAAGCTGCGTCCTACAGATGGAGTTCCTCTCTCAGATCCCACTCGGTACAGGCAGATTGTGGGACAGCTCGTCTATCTCTGCATCACTCGGCCTGACATTGCACACGCTGTCAGCATTGTCAGTCAGTTTGTTGCAGCTCCACACTCAGTTCACTACGGTGCTCTTCTTCGGATCCTCCGGTACCTCAGAGGGACAGTTACTCGCTCTTTGTTTCTGTCGTCGTCCTCCTCTCTCAGACTTCGAGCCTACTCAGATGCAAACTGGGCTGGAGATCCGACTACACGCCGCTCCACATCTGGTTACTGTTTGTTTCTCGGCGACTCATTGATATCCTGGCGCAGCAAGAAGCAGAAAGTGGTGTCTCTCTCTAGCACTGAGGCTGAGTACAGGGCCATGGCCTCCACGACTAAGGAGATAGTTCATCTTCGACGTCTCCTCAGTGATCTCGGTGTTGCTTTCTCAGAGCCTACTCCACTTTACTGTGATAACCGGAGTGCTATTCAGATTGCTAGCAACCCGGTTTTTCATGAAAGGACAAAGCACATCGAGATTGACTGTCACTTCGTCCGACAGGAGTATGAGGCCATGACAATCTCACTACCTTTCATTCCCTCAGCAGAGCAGATCGCAGACTTCTTCACGAAGTCACATCCTACACCACGTTTTCGGTCTTTAATTGTCAAACTCTTGGTGCATGATCCACCCTGAGTTTGAGGGGGGGTGTTAAGATGTATTAGTGTATATACATACACTCAGCGTATATATGACTCACATGTATTCTCCTTATATTGCCGATTGGCCTAATGAGAGATCTATTCCATTCTCTCCCCAAACCCTAGCTCTCCTTCTCTCTTTTCCTCTCTTCCTCTAGGGTTTGTCACAGTCCCCAAAGACTCCAACCAATCATAGGGTCCCTTTGCCTGCAAAACCTGACCCTTTACCATCATGAAAAGTGAAGGAGGGCCACAATTCCTTTCATGATATAATAAGAGGTGGTGGGTAGTGATAGCTCCACCCACCCTTTTTTCTATGGTTGATACACTTGACATGCATGGCTTGTGTGAATGTGAATCTTGACCGTTGATGTCATTTAGAGCCCTTGATCGACTTATAAATATCGCATGAGACCACTCAATTGATTTGGCTGATCGGTTAATGATATCTCCGATCGAGATCCTTTGAAACCGGCCGACCGGTTGATACAAACTGACCGTTCAATTGGTTTTTCATTTGAACAAGGATTATACCGAAGACCAGTCGGTCTTTCTCAACAAAACCCGGTCATGAACCGCACAAAGAGTCATCCGCCTGTACACCCTCCGGCCTCTACATGTATGTTTCTGATTGGCTAGCGTCTGAAAGATAATCCGGTACACACAAGAATAAACCCGGTCATGAACCGCACAAATAGGTGTTCTTGAATCCATAAGAACGATAAACCTGTAATCCATCATGGCTCTTGGAGTCCACTAAGAAGGGAGGAGAAAGCTATATTTTCTATTCATCATGAAGAATGTGGACACATGCCGGCTTCGACGATCAAGGGAAAGACTTTTTTGAACGGGAATATGTGCCAGAGCGGAATTGGAAGAAACCCTTGCCTGGGTACCACGATGCAGGCAAAAGCTTGAGGAAGGAGATGAGCCACGTCGATATTCGATAAAACCTTGGAACCCCATTAGAGGTGTTCTTGAATCCACAAGAACGATAAACCTGTAATCCATTAGGGCTCTTGGAGTCCACCAAGAAGAGAGAAGGCTCTAATTTTTATTCATCATGAAGAACTCCTATAATGGAGGAGTAGAGCCCTTTATATAGGCAACAAACGCAAGCGACTACAACCATACCCTTTATATCGGCATCAAACGCTAGTGACTACAACCCGACTACGACAAGGATAAAGACTCCTAATCCAAATAGGACACGCTACACAATTATAAAGGACCATTACACTCTGACTTGACTATGACTATTAAAACCAAACATATGACTAAATAACAAACACATCTTAAAGGACAAAATTAACATAAAATAAATCCACTTCCAGGTTGAGTTCAAAGCCAGGAGTACCTATCCATGGAGTTGGTCAGTGAAAACTCACAGTGAAAGGTCGTTGCTTGGTTTTCCTCCCTCGTGTTCATGAGGGCGGGATCAGCCGAATCCCACCTCATATTCACGAATAAGATGAGAACCGTGTTTTGTTCGGACTTGTTCTACAAACTTCGTATGAAAGGAGAGCTCACAGGAACAATATGCCGTTTTTTGCATCTGTATTTAAGCCACCGTGAAGTTTGTATTTCAGTATCACAACCTTGTGTAAGGTTTAAGTCTTACCGTCCCTTGTCTTTGGGGAGTTGGATCTGTGTAGGTACTGGTTGAATAAATTCTTATTTGTATCTTGTGTAAGATCCATGTCTTAGTTGGATCGTGGGTGCTAGTGTCATCAGTTCTCATATGGATCTTGTTTAAGATCCATCTGTCTTATTTAAGCCATCCGTCTAGGTGCTCCTTGCTCTGCTTTTACCAATGTCAACTCTCAGTAATCCAAATATCAAAGGGAGTTTGGTTGCAGCGGGATCGGCCTTCATCTCTAAGTAGGCTGTTTACGTCAGTTCACAGTGTTTTTTCGTAGTCTCTCGGTGAGTGAGATTGAACAAATGTGATGCATTCTGGCTCAATATGATGCCATTAGCTCTACTTTTGTTTGTGCATAGTCATGTCTAAAAATGGGTGTGCCTATAAACTCGAAGGCCTTTATATTTTGCATGCTGGACTTCCTTTGTGTTTTTGTGTTTGTTCTACAAATTGGACCTGCTTGATGTCTATGCTCAGGGTAGAGTGTAGGAAATTACAACTTTATTCCATGATATTGTTTCTAATTGTCTTCATGAACATGTGAGCGGTATTGTTGTGGCCTACACATGGTCTCTATATAAAGAGGGGCAAACTTAAAAGTTAGGACAAGAAGGGTTCTCTTTTCTCTCTCTACAAAGAGCATTGTACACGTACATTAAGTGCCGGATATATGGTGCAAAACTATAGCATTCTTTTCTGGACCATGACAATTCGACTTCTGCTCACTGATGAGATATAATGCACAATGTTGAGACCCAATCTGCATTTTTCTTTGTTCTTAGTGGTTTATAGAGATCCCCTTCTGTAGGTGCAACATGTAAACCAACCAAATTCTCAAATATTTAAACCTCCCTTCAGTATGTTGATAGAACTGAGGCATTGTGGACACCCGAATTTCATTCGAAATTTATTCTTCATTTCATATCACTGGTCCGCTGCAAAACTAGCAAGGTAGGTCTACCTAGCTGCCAACTGGCCTTTTAGGTTTCTTGGCATGCCACCCCCCCCCCCCCCCCCCCTTTCTCTCTCTCTCTCTCTCTCTTGCATTTTATCATGATTTCGTATAATAGTGTCATCAGAAGCTATTATATAATGTATCTTAACGAACAATTTCCGCATCGTCCACTGCAGGAATGGCCTGAAGAAGAGTATCCAACTTATGCGAATGGTCCGGGCTATATTATAACTGCTGACATTGCTCGTTTCGTCATGTCAGAGTTTGAAAACCATACATTAAAAGTAAGATCCGTGATCTTTTTAAATATCCAATTACCATTTCTTGGTGGCTAATGTTTCTAGGGCAATGCTATTCGGCCATCCAGTTTGCCATCTTGATGTGGGGCCTGATCACAGCCGTCCCTTTGCTTGTCAGTCTGGCTGAGTGCAATTCACCTGTCAGGGCTGGGTGCAACGGGTGACTGTGATCAGGTGCCACGTCAAGGTGGCCCTATCTGGGTGGAAAACACGATGGCTGAAAAGGATTTTCCTTGCCTGTAACAAATGTGCATATGATGCAGCTATTCAAGATGGAGGATGTGAGCATGGGCATGTGGGTCGAGCAGTTCAATACCTCGCGGCCTGTGGAGTATGTCCACAGCCTCAAGTTCTGCCAGTTTGGGTGCATCGAGGGTTACTACACCGCGCACTACCAGTCCCCGAGGCAGATGATCTGCCTTTCGGACAAGTTGCAGGCCGGAAAGCCTCAGTGCTGCAACATGAGATGATACCGATGGAGGTGGAGGTCGATTTTGCAGCTATAGCAGCAGTTTTATTACAATTTGGGATTAAAGGTTTGATTTCCAGATTCATTCATTGTTTCTTTGTGCTCCCCTTTGGTGGGCGGAGGTCCGCAAGCTTGAAGAGCTGCTCCGACTGCTTCTTTGTCTATGTAATGGATACGAAGTGGGTGCGACGGTTGTGGTGGTATGAACAACCCATCGGTCTACCTGGAAAAAAAAAAATCAGTGTAGGGCAATATTTGGTTAAGTCTCATTAACATGGATTTGATGTCATACTTGTATCTGACTTGATAGCCAGGGTTCACAATTGAGTGGATTCAGAGGTCTAGTGGAACCTATGGAGAGAGATGATGGATTTAGTGGCTTGATGTCCTCAAATTCTGGCTTCACAAAAATTTATAATTTCATGAAGGGTTGGTCTGTGTTGGGTCTAATTGGGACTCTTACAAAATTTTGGCCTTTTTTGGAATATTTACCGAGTAATATTCATAAATTTATCGACTTACGGAGCTTTTCGAGAAGATCCTTGTGTTTCTGGCCAACCAGAGGTGCCAACAATGGTCAAGGCTAATAGGTCCTGAATGACATCCGACGGTATTCGATGCCTCCCCTGCCTCGTCGAAAGAGAGCTTGGCTCCTGAAGATTTCAAGCTTGGATCAGAAAGCTGATAAAATGCTTTTGGCTGTTTAGCTGCAAAGGAGGAGGTGGGAAACTGTCTCGGGCGAAGGAGGTTGGAAGTGTCATCGATGCCTAGGCAATCTTGTTTCTGAAGTTGAACTATGTTTAAAATCTTCGCTTGAATAACTAGTCACATGAAAGATGCTAATTTAGTCCCATAGCTTGGAGGGATTTCATTATTGTGGGATCCTTATTAATGAAGCAGATTATGAGAGGAGTCCAAGTATACTCTTCTATCGCATCGACTACATCGGGGGGGGGGGGGGGGGTTACATCAATAAATCAAAGGGGTGTCTTTAGCATCCGCATATGTGTGGCTAAAGTATAAAGAGTCTCATAGCATATGGGTGTCTTTAACATCCACATATGTGTGGCTAAAGTATAAAGAGTCATAGCTAATAAAGATCCCACTATTATTAAATTCTTATTTTTCTAGCAGATTATGAGAGGAGTTTAAGTGTCCCCCCTCCCCCCCCCCCGACTACATCATGGTGGCGGTACATTTATGTGTCAAAGGGATGACTTTAACATCCAAATGTGTGTAGCGAAAATATAAAGTCTCATAGGTAGGAGGGGTCTCACTATTGCTAGATCCTTATTAATGTAATGGATTATTAGAGGAGTCCAATGTACCTCCTTACGACTATATCATGGGGGTATATTTATATGTCAAAAGGGTGACTTTAACACTCGTATGTGTGTGACCAAAATATAAAGTCATATAGCTAGAAAGGGTCCCACTGTTGTTGGATCCTTATTTAGGTAGTAGATTATGAGAGGAGTCCAAATGTACCCCCTCGACTACATCACTACGGGATACATTTATGTGTCAAAGGGGAGACTTTTAACACCTGCATGTGTGGCCAAAATATAAAGAGTCTCATAGCTAAGAGGGGTCTCACTATTATGAGATTCTTAGTCATATAGCAAATTATAAAGGAGTCCAAGTGTACCCTCCACTACATCATAAGGGGGTATATCAATATGTCAAATGGGGACTTCAACACCCATATGTATGTGGCCAAAATATAAAGAGTCTCATAGCAAGGAGGGTCCCACTATTGTGAGATCCTTATTCATTTACCAGATTACGAGAGGAGTCCAAGTATATCCCCACGACTACATCATGGGGGGTACATATATGTGTCAAAGGGGTTACTTTAACACCAACATATGCGTGGACAAAATATAAAGAGTCCCATAGCTAGGAAGGACTATTATGGGATCCTTATTCATATAGTAGATTATAAGAATACTTCGAGTAGAAGGGGTAACTTTAACATCCGTATGTGTGTGGCCAAAATATAAAGTCTTATAGTTAGGAGGGGTCCACTGTTGTGGGAATCCTTCATGTAGCATATTATGAGAGGAGTCCAAGTGTACCACCCCCGCACTACATCATAGGGGGGGGTTCATCTCGGTGTCAAAAGGGTGACACTAATACCGGCATATGTGTGACAAAAATATGAAGAGTCACTTATCTTGGAGGGGTCCCACTATTATGAGATTCTTATTCATATAGAAGATTATAAGAGGATTCCAAGTATAACCCCCCCCCCCCCCCTCATTTTATATCATGGGTGGGCAGTTCTTTGTGTTAAAATGGTGACTTTAACACCCGCATGTGTATGATCAAAATATAAAGAGTTCCGTATGTGTGTGACCAAAATATAAAGAATTCCGGGCTCTGGTGGTTAATTAGGGGTAGATCTGAGAGGAGATATGGTTCCTCTGGTCTATTCATGGAGCCTCCTTGGAGGTAGCGAGTAGAAGGCCCTTGCATCGTCCGTCGGACAAGGGTGTTGAAGGATTATCAATGGGGGGTCTGCACGGGGAGTTCCTAGAGGGTTTCCCTCTTTTAGGTCTAACAGGAGTGAAACTCCAGCAGTGTTGCTCGCCCTAGTTGAAGGAGATTGGGAACGATTTGGTGTGGCTGGGCCGAGGCAATCCAGTGTGGATCAGGTGTTTGTGGATATACCTGACCCAGGTTGGCTGGGCTCTGGTGTTGGAATTTTGGGTCCTGAACTGCTTGTGCCTCTTGTTGATGTTGTTTCTAGAGCTGATGGGGCACACTTCCCAATTCCACGAAGCTCAGTTGTTAATGGGGTTGTTCGGGCTCCCTCTCTTACCCCGAGTGGAGCTGGTTCTGGTATCAATTTTTGCAGAGTCGATGGGGTTGTTGGGGCTCCCTCCCCTACCCCTTGTTCTTTCCATTTTTTTGCAGAAGCAAACATAGGAGCTGCGGGGGCTAATGCAGAACTAAGGGCCCTTATAGCTAGGGGAGAAGAGACCAATGTCTGGAAACTAGGGGGCTTCTCTTCCTTCACTCCTCCCCTTAGAAGTGCTAAATTGAGATACATAGCTCCTACTGTTATTGGTGATAAGAAGGTGGCAGTCTGCCATGTGGAAGAAATTCAAAAAAATCAGAGGAATTGGACCCTCACTTTGATTGGTTATGTATTGGGAAGGAGACCTTATTGCCAGCACTTGAAGGAGATCCTGATGTTGCAGTGGAAACCAAAAGGTAGCATGGAGGTTTTTTTAAGGGTGAATGGATTTTTCTATTTCGTTTTGGGATGGAAGAAGATTTTACTAAGGCTTTGGAGGGGGGACCATGGCACATTGCAGGACGACCCCTAGTTATGAAGAAATAGACTGAAGGAGATCTGGTCACCCATGTTCCTATTTGGGTGAGATACCCTAATCTGTTGGTTGATCTTTGGTCCGAGGAATTGCGGAGTAGAATGAGAAGTATAATTGGTAAGCCACTATGTATGGATCAAGCCACAACTACTCTTTCAAGAGTCAATTATGCCAGGTTGTGTGTAGAAATCAGTGTGGAGGATGTTTTCCCCTTGGAAGTAGAGGCTAAAGACAGTAAAGGAAAGCTCCTATCTATCCAGCCAGTGATTTATGATTGGAAGCCCCAGAGGTGTAGGGCATGTAAAACCTTTGATCATAGCGACAACAATTGTATCAAACATCAGAAAATCGATATATGGTAATTGGAAGACCCGGGGATGGCCTAATTAGGGAAGAGAGTATGACCAGAGGATTAAGTATATATGGAAATCTGTTGAGATTAGGGATACCACAAAAACTGTAGGGAATAAGGACACGCATTCTAAGGTAAACCAAGAAGGTTGGTCTGTAGTAGATCTGTAGATGGAGGTAAAAGGAGAAGTGGGAAGGAACCTATGAACGTTGAAGCCCAAGCTACTATGAAAGCTAATAGATTTGCTGCTCTTGGTGAATGTACTGGGGAGGAGATAGGGTCAGTGTTACTACTCCATACATCGTTGAGGGAGTGGGTACTGTTGCAATAGGTCATGGAAGTCTTGTTTCAAAGGAGCTAGGATCGGAAGAGATGTTAAGGCAGAAATTAGCTGCTAGCCAGAACATAGATTTAGATTTGGGTGCTTCGGCTTTCGGACCAGCATATATGGTCAGAGCTGATTACCAGCTAGTTCGGGAAGGATCTGAGATAGTGGAAATCAGTGAGGGATCTGATAAGGATCCCCCCCAGCCAGGTATATGGAGGGAGGGTGGATATAGGAGAGGATATTATGCTTGCGCGAATGAACTTTCCAGGGGTTAAAGAAGATGTTCCAGTAGGATAGGGGCCTGGATGCAATAAAAGTGGTAACCCTAATACTATTAAGAAGAAAACTTCCAGAAAGCAAGCCAAACATCTGAAGACTAGACCGAAGCAACCTAGCCTATTGGTTAAGGATATGTTTAGCAAAGTGATACTTCAGACTCCTCAACCACCTTATGGTGACTTTATTGTTGGTGAAGGAGGGCTAGGGATTAATGAGGTCGAAACTAGTTTGGATGGAGATACACCCAACCTTATACAACCTGAGGGGGGTCCTCCACAGCCACCTCACTTGTGTAATGCCCCTACTACTCAGATAGTGCCGAGGCAAATTGTGCCTCCCCCTCAGGTCCAAGCCTTGGAGTCTGAGTTTGTTAGGAAAACCATGAGCAAATCTTCGAAGTCTGTTAGCTCTACTGGTGGGCTGAAAGGCAACACACAAACCTCTCAATGCCTGTAGCCAGTTGGAATATCAGAGGGTTAAGGAAGAAGGGTAGAAAGAGTGAGTTGCGCCATCTTATCAAGGCTCATTCCATTGACCTATGTGGAATCATGGAGTCTAAGATTCCTATAGATTAAGATTGTGGTGTCAAAAGGATTATTCCAGCAGGGTGGGACTGGATTGGTAATGGCTCCTCCTATGTCAAACACACAGGATCCTTGTTAGCTAGAATAAGAAGAAGTGGGTGGTCTCCCCTATCCATTACCAGCAACAACACCTTACTGTTATCTGCATTCATGTCCCCTCAAATAGGGAAGTGTTGATGTCTTTTATTTATGAAGCCAATTTGGAAAGGGATCGACAGGTCTTATGGAAGGAGCTTGTTCTTATTGGGAGTTCTTCTTTGGGCTTGACTAAACCTATGATTGCTTTAGGTGACTGGAATGTTGTAAGGTTTTTTTTTTGAGGGGTAAAAAAAGAATTTATTAACGAAAGCAAAAGCGATTACAGTACACGGCTTATCTCTGGGCGAGAAAGCAGTACATCAATATCTAGCTCAAACAAGTGAGCAACATCCCCGCACAAAATTGAGCTATCCAAGTCAGCGTTTACTCCTAGTCGTTCTGTCACAATGTCCCTTTGTCCAACTCTTCTTTGTTCGTTTCCCAAAACGAGAAGACCGAGAAGCCAAATTCAAATCTCTTACCTCCTCCATAGCCACAGCCTCTTTCTTAAGATTCAATGAATCCTGATCACAGTTGCCAACTACGTCTCCTAGCGTACCAACCCCTTCGTCAACCGAACCTTCAAAGCCAAAGAAGCCCCAATCTCAGCGGACACATGAGACTGCTCTTCCCCGAAATCATGCCCATCACCTTCATCAGAAATCTCTACATCAATACCTAGAAAAGAATTCAGTAGAAGATCAACTATAAAGTAGACTTGGGCCTGAGATTGTAATTTATCTTCCTAAGAAGATAGGAGGTAGGAACTTCCCTACCCCTTATTTGAGAAGGTTTAACATTGCTCTTGAATCTGCTGGTTTGTCAGACATCAGAGCTAATGGTCTTTTGTACTCTTGGTCGAACAAACAGGAGGGAGGTAAGAGGATTCTTGGATGGTTGGATAGAATCCTTGGTAATGTCTGTTGGATTAGTGAATACCTACTGGAACTAGCGATCACTCGCTTCTTGTGATCAAGTGGAATTGTGCCAATAATTGGGGTCCCCCAAGTCTTTTAAATTTTGCAACAATTGGTGCAGCCGAAGGTCTTATTCTAAGGTTGTCAAAGTTCATAGTCTACTGATACATTTGGCTATCCTCGGTTCAGGTTAATAGCTAAGCTCAAAACTCTTAAGAAGAACATTAAGGTATGGGATAAGGAGTACTTCGAGGGAGGAGCTGATATTTTTGACAAAGCCAAACGTTGCCAAAACAAGGTTGCAGATATTCAGAGGCAAATTCAATTAGATCCTTTGTGTTAATGTATAGATATGGGTCGGGTTACATGTACAGTCGAGTCGGGTTGTGTGGGTATACATGTACATATATATTGGGCTTGAGTTCCTCAATAGAGAGGATTCCATTCTCTCCAAACCCTAGTCTTCATCTCCTAACATGGTATCAAAGCTCTAGGGTTCTCTCGTGCGACGACGGCGATGACGACAGCCCCCCTCCGGCCTCCCTCCACCTGGCAGCCCCCCCTCCGGCCTCCCTCCACCCGGCAGCCCCCCCCTCCGGCCTCCCTGACCCCTCCCCTCCACCCGGTAGCCCCCCCTCTGGCCTCCCTCCACCCGGCGGCCCCCCCTCCGACCTGCCCGACCCCCTCCCCTCCACCCGTCTGACCCCCCCGACCACTCCTCTTCGCCCGTCCGACCCCCCCCGACCACTCCTCTCCGCCCGTCCGACCCCCCCCCCCGACCCCTCCCCACCACCAACCCTAACCCCCCGACCCCTCCCCCCTCCACCTACCCGGACCCCCCCCCCCCCCCCCCCCCCCCCCCCCCCCCCGACCCCCTCCCCTCTCCACCCGCCCGGCCCTCCCGACCACCCCCTCCGCCCCCCCCCCCCCCCCGACCTCTCCTCCGCCCCGCCCGACCCCCTCGACCCCTCCCCTCCCTCCGATCGCCTCTCCCGGATCCCCTCTCTTTTGAGCCTCCTCCATGGCTTCTCCTACCGTGCCGTCCGTCGTTGCGATTTCTCCACCGCTGAAGGCGGTTGCCTTTCAGTTGTCCTCAGTCAGCGACTGGCCCTGATTGGTCGCTCACCGTCGAGGCCCGCGCTCTCCAGTCGTGATCTGTGGGGTCACATCACCGGTGATGATCCTCCTCCAGCTACTCTCTCCGGCTCCTCCTCTGTCACCAGCAGTGCCGCGTCTTCTGCTTCGATTGCTACCGTCACGATTACTCCCACAGCAGCCACGACTGCTGCTCTCACGTGGCTGCGCCACGATCAGGCTATCCGGGCCTATCTTCTGGATTCCTTTGCTCATCCACTCCTTGCTCTCATCGGCCGTCTTCCTACAGTGCGCGCGATGTGGGAGTATCTCCGGAACCGGTTTCTCTCGTGTGGTGGCGCACGCCGGTATCAGCTTATATGTGACTCGCAGTCTGCCCGTCAGGGGGAGCGTACGATTCAGGGACTTCTTCAACCTGATGAGTGCCTACTGACATGAGCTGGACTCCCTGATCTCGGAGCGGTGTGATTGCCCCCGCTCTAGGGATTTCCAGCGCTACCTCGATGAGGGCCACCTGCACCACTTCTTGGCAGCACTTCGGCCGGACTTTGCCCTCATCGCTGCTCAGCTCCTGCACCGTGAGCCACTCCCTCGGCTTGAGGATGCCCTGCTTGCCTTGGTCGATGAGGAGACTCACCTTTAGACTCAAGGCACTCGTCCTCCTCCACTTGCTCCTAGCTCAGAAACCGTCCTGGCGGCCGGATTCTCCGATGAGCCTGTCTTCTGTCCACTACTGCAAGGAGCCCGGACACATGAAGCGTGAATGTCCTATACATCCTCCATGCAACCCCGTTGGGGTCCGGATGAGAGAGGCTCACGCTGGGCTCCTGCTTCCCGAGACGATCGATGCGACGGTCGAGGTGGACGGAGTCGTGGGCGTGGTTCATCCTCCTTCCGCCACTTTGGTGGTACCTGCGGCTACTGTAGAGACCTCGACGCTCTCCACTGCTACCACAGGCACCTTCTCAGCCTGAGCCAGACCGTCTTCAGCACCTCGAGGAGCTCCTCCTTCGCCAACTAGCCTCCACCGGCTCTGCGACTGCTTACGGTTTGTCTGCCACCTCTAGTACTTACTGCTCCATGGATTTTCGATTCGGGTGCCTCCTGTCACCTCACCTTTGACTCCACTGTACTCACTGATTGTTCTCCCACTCCTACTCACTTGGAGGTTCACACTGCGGATGGGACTTTCGTCCCTATTCCGTAATGTGGATCCATCACTACTACCTCTGACCCTTCTGGTCGCCTGACCCTACCCCATGTCCATCATGCCCTCCGTCTTAATATTAATCTGATCTTTCTATCAGTTCTCTTTGTGACTCTGGTCTGACTGTTACCTTCACCCCTTCTATTTGTGTTGTGCAGGATTCGCGAACGGGTCAGAGGATTGGGCTGGGCCGTAGAGCAGGAGAACTTTACCAGCTGGACCCATCTACATGTGTCTTCTGTTCCTGTTGCGTCGGTCATGTCTGTTACCTCTGATGCCGACCTGTGGCACAGAAGGTTAGGTCATATATCGAGTGATCGACCTCAAAAGCGTATTTCGTTTAGGCGCTTTGAGGGTCGAGCGTCCTTCTCTCCTCTTTCTGTTTGTACGGGTTGTCGACTAGCAAAGCATCTAGCTCTCCCCTTATCTGCTAGTGTTTTCCAATCTAATGCTTTATTTGATTTAGTACATTCTGACATTTGGGATCCTGTATCTATTGCATCTATTTCTGGTTTCATGTATTATGTGTGTTTTATCGATGACTACTCTAGGTGCACCCTGGGTTTATCTTATGCGTCACCGGTCTGAGGTCCCTCACATCTTTAGGAGATTCACCACTATGATACATACTCAGTTTGGTCGACGCATCAAGACGTTTCGGTCTGATTGTGCCAGGAGTACCTCTCCTCTGAGATGCGTGAGATTCTTCAATCTCACGACACTCCTTCACCAGCACTCCTGTCCCCACACCCATGAGCAGAACGGTGTTGCCGAGCGCAAGCATCGTCATGTCCTTGAGACAGCACGAGCCTTACTTTTCTCTGCGTCTGTTCTTCACTCCTACTGGGCTAAAGTTGTCATGACGGCTGTCCACCTCATCAATATCACTCCATCCTCCGCTCTGTCCGGTGCCACCCCATATGAGCGCCTTCACTCCAGCCCACCTAACTACTCCTTTTCTTCGCACGTTTGGCTGTACGTGCTTTGTTCTTCTTCCTCCCCATGAGCGCACCAAACTCTTTGTGAGGTCTGTTAGGTGTGTTTATTTGGGGCTCAGTCGGGAGCACAAGGGGTATCGCTGCTACGATCCCTTGGCTCACCGGATCCGTGTCTCTCGTCACATTTCCTTTGTTGAGGATGTCTTGTACTTTTCCCCTGAGTCTCGGGATCTTTCCTTGCCTCCTGTGTCACCCTTCTCGCCATCATCACTTCTTCACATACCCGTTCTACCTCCGTATTCTGTTGCCTCACCCACGCCTCCTCCACCTCCATCTTCCCCACCACCTCCACCACCACCACCACCACCACCCGCCTCCGTCTCCCCCCTACCTCCACCACCACTGCCACCTATCACGCATGTGTACGTTCGTCGCTTTAACCGTTCCTCCATATGAGGTGGTTTCCGCTGGTACCCTTCCTCTCCACCTGCAGCTGCTCCCCCCTGCCCGGTCGCGGATCCTGGTCCTGTTCGGCGATACCCTACGCGCGAACATTACCCCCCTGCTCGCTATGACTATTCTCCTGACAGGTTTGGCTACTCTGTATTTACTCCTGTTTCTCTTGACACTTCTGGACACTCTACTGTTGCCTCCTACTCTCCGTCCTATCAGGCCTTTCTTACAGCCCTTCACACCCATCGGGAGCCCCAATCGTACCGTGAGGCATTTGTTTACCCAGAGTGGTGACAGGCCATGACAGTCGAGTTTGAGGCCTTTCAGCGAATCCAGACGTGGGTTTGGTTCCTTGTCCCACGGGCGTGGTTCCTGTTAGCTGCAAATGGATCTACAAGATCAAGACTCGACCAGATGGGTCTATTGAGCGGCATAAGGCGCGCCTTGTTGCTCGTGGTTTCTCCCAGGAGTATGGGATTTGACTACGAGGAGACATTTGCTCCAGTGGCCCGGATGGACTACTGTTCGCACCCTTTTAGCTGTGGCAGCTACTAGAGGGTGGCCTCTACATCAGATGGATGTGACCAATGTGTTTCTCCACGGTGATCTTTCAGAGGAGGTATACATGGCTCCTCCACCGGGCGTCCCTGCTCCTTCAGGTCACGTCTGTCGTTTGCGCTGAGCCATCTATGGGCTCAAGCAGGCCCCTCGTGCCTTGTTTGAGCGATTTCATAGTGCAGTCCTCACCGCCGGGTTTGTTGAGCGCCACTCTGACTATTCCATGTTCACTTCGCTCCTCCAGTCAGGGTATTACAGTTCTTCTTCTCTATATAGATGATATGATCATCACAGGGGATGACAGTGCTACCATAGCATCCCTTCAGCATCACCTCCAGAGTCAGTTTGAGATGAAAGATCTGGGCTCTCTTTGCTACTTTTTTGGCCTCGAGATTGCCGCGTCAGCTCGTGGTCTGTTGGTCTCCCAGCAAAAGTACATCTCCGACATCTTTGCTGATGCTGCTCTTATCGACTCTCGTACTGCTTGACACACCCATGGAGCTCAATTTGAAGCTTCTTGCTATAGATGGTGAGCCGCTCCAGGATGCGTCTCCCGCTACCAGAGGCTGGTTGGGATGCTCGTCTACCTCACTATGACCCGGCCAGACATTGGCCATGTTGTTGGTATTGTCAGTCAGTTTGTTCAGGCTCCTCGTTCAGTTCACTATGCAGCAGTCCTTCGGATTATCCGCTACCTCCGAGGGATCACCCGTTCACTATTTTTTCCCTCCACCTCTCCGTTGGTGCTGCCGTGCCTACTCCGATGCAGATTGGGCAGGAGATGTAGCCACTAGCCATTCTACCTGCGGATACTCTGTGTTCCTTGGTGATTCTCTTATTTCTTGGCGAAGCAAGAAATAGGAGTCTGTTGCTCGCTCCAGCACCGAAGTTGAATACAGGGCTATGGCTTCCACCACTGCAGAGATTGTCTGGCTTCGCGCCTTCTAATCGACCTGGGAGTTGTGATATCCGGGCTCACGCCTCTCTTCTATGACAACCGGAGTGCTATTCAAATTGCTAGCAACCCGGTCTTCCACAAGAGCGCACAAAACATATTGAGGTTGATTGTCACTACGTTCGCCAAGAGTTTCTCGACCATACCATCTCCTTGCCATTCATTCCATCCTCGGAGCAGACTGGCTGATTTTCTGACGAAGCCCCTTACGATTGCTCGCTTCCGCCATTTTATTGGCAAACTCTCGGTCCATGATCCTAACTAACAGATTGCAGGTGATTATTTCTCATCTTATGTTTGCAGACTGACCTTATGGTTTTCACCAAAGCTACCAGCGAGTCCCTTACTGGTTTGCATGTGAGTAAGGAACAAAGTACTATATTTGTTGCTAAATCTGTTTCTCTTGGCAATGAGCTAGCAGCTGAGATAAGAAGTGTTGGTACTTATGGAAGTTTGTGATTTTCTGTTGGATGCTAGAACTAAAGGCTTTCAGCAGGATGTTGGCAAAGTTAACCTCATTTTAGTCACCTTCTCTCTTTGGATTGAACGCAATAAAAGGGCTTATGAAGGTACGATCTAGGGATGGCAACGGTGCGGTTTTGGGTAAAACCGAAACCGCACCGCAAACACCGAACCGCCACACCGAAACCCGCACCGCACCGCGATGGTGTACCGTATGTTAAACGAAACCGCACCATGCGGTGCGGTTGCACCGCGGTTTAACATTATAATGGTTTAAATGGTATGGTTTTTTACAGTTTTTGGGTAAAAACCGAAACCGCACCGCAACATCGAACTGCAAACCGAAACCGCACCGTGACGGTTTTATATTTGGCAAACCAAAACCGCACCATGCAGTGCGGTTTTTTCGTGGTTTTCAGTTTTAAAACCGCACCGTTGCTATCCCTAGCACGATCTCTACTCCCCTTGACGTGTTCAATTGTATCTCTTCCAGGATTAC